>JBBGZY010000261.1:425000-815000 GCA_037952925.1 Lithobates clamitans
CGCACCAGTGCATAAAGCAAGGTCCATAAAGACATGGATAAGCGAGTTTGGGGTGGAGGAACTTGACTGGCCTGCACAGAATCCTGATCTCAACAGGATTCTCAATAGAATACCTTTGGGATGAATTAGAGCAGAGACTGTGAGCCAGGCCTTCTCGTCCAACATCAATGCCTGATCTCCCTCGCTTCTGGAAGAATGGTCAAACATTCCCATAGACACATTCTTAAACCTTGTAAACAGCCTTCCCAGAAGAGTTGAAGCTTTTATTGCTGCAAAGGATGGGCTACCTCAATATTGAACCCTACAGACTAAGACTGGGATGCCATTAAAGTTCATGTGCGTGTAAAGGCAGGCGTCACAATACTTTTGACAATATAGTGTAGATGAAAATTGATCAATCCAAATGTGCTGATGGCCTATCTCGTTTCTTGAGGCCTGAAAATGCCAAGACAATACAAATATCCCTTTTTGCAAAGTAGACAGTCCAAAGTATTTAGTAAGAGGCATGATGAGTTTTTTTTGTTTCTTTTGTTTTTACAGTACAGCATCATCATATAACATTTTTATCATTTTTTTTCTTTTTGATTACTTTTTTTACTATTTTGTGGCCAGAGCAATACAGTGTTACCATAGTAATATTGTACTACTCTGGGGAAGTAATCAGAATTTTTTTTTTACACATTATGATTGCTTATACCATTGACATTCACTGTTATAAGCAACCATTTTTACTTAATGAAATTGATTAATTCAGTGTGCATTGTTGTTATTAGCTGTGATTGGCCACAGCCAATCACATGGTATCGATGGGCTGTGATTGGTGCTGTGTATACCATGTGATTACTGTGACCAATCAAAGCTAGCAACAAAATTGTATACAATGAATGGCATATATGGAAACCATCCATTGTTTACAATTGTCATGTGATCTGCTGTGATTAGTGCAATGGTTTTGCCTAGAGCAGCCCGACCATACTAGTCAGAGAGCACGTCTCAGCCCTGCCCCCACTCCCTCCTCACTGCCTGTGATTGACAGCAGCAGGAGCCTTTGGCTCCAGCTGCTTCATGTCAGCCAATGAGGAAAGGGAGAACCGGGAGAGCCGCTGCTCTTGTGCACATCACTGGATCGAGATCAGGCTTCTGTATGTATTAGGGTGCTGCACACTAAAGGTTTTTAACCTTCATGCATAGAATTCATGAAGCTAAAAAAACCTTCAGCCTTTACAACCACTTTAATATGTACAGTCTGGAGGAAAGAAGGGTAATGGGGGCATAACTAAAACCTTTAAATACATCAAGGAGGTGAATAATGTTCAGGGAGGAAGTATTTTCAATATGAAGCCAAGATCAAGAACACAGGGATATGACCTCAAATTAGTGGGAGGAAGGTTCAAAACTAATCTTGGAAAGTATTATTTTACCGAAAGGGTAGATGATGCTTGAAATAGACTTCCAGCATAAGTAATGAGTCAGTCTACAGTAAGTGGATTCAAACATGTTTTGGGCAAATAGTAAATCGGTGGACCAGTACAGTAGTAGATCTATACTCAGACAAACAATTTACAAAAAAAAAGACATGTATAAATTAAAAAAGAAAAAGTGGGGCAGACTCGATGGACCACTTGGTCTCTTTTCTGCCGTCACTCTTCTATGTTTCTATTTGCAGCATATTATTTAAAACAAAATTCAAAGTCATATTTTTCAATTTCAACATCAACATGTATTGTAAATTCATCTCCATATCCACCCACATAAAAAAAACGTATTTACACTTTTTGATATATCTGTATAACTAAAGATCTTGGCAAAAGCTGTCATTTTTGCAGACAATTTTTCAATCGAGTGGATGGGAGATGATAGCTGAATGTTTTGCAGTTAAGTTCTGCTTCCTCAAGCAGCATAGAATGTCTGATAACACACAATCAACGTTAATAGCAGAAAAATGTACATCCATTGAATTAAAAAATGATATTGTTTGCCAATAACTCTAATCCAATAATTTTGCATACAAATTAAGTCTCCAAGCCAGACGCGTATCCCATGCCCTTGGTAGGATGAGTTAATCGAGAGATTAGGACCGACTCGGTACATGACCACTCTTTACTTTACCAAGGGATACTGGCAGATCCTACTTTCCCCAGAGGCTAAAGAAAAAAACGCATTTTCCACACCAGAGGGGTTGTGGCAATATACCCAAATGCCGTTTGGGTTACATGGGGCCCCAGCCACTTTCGAGAGGGCCATGGACTTTATCCTGAGACCTCATAAGGAATTCTCAGGAGCCTACCTTGATCACATTGTCATCTTTAGTCAGGACTGGGAGAGTCACTTACCAAAGGTCCAGTTGGTCTTGGATGCACTCCAAAGGGCGGGGTTCACAGTGAACCCGGAAAAGAGCAAGGTTGGGTTTAAGGAGGCCCGCTACCTGGGGTATGTTGTAGGCAGGGGCGTGATTAAACCCCAACTAAACAAGGTTGAGGCCATCCAGAAATGGCCCTGTCCACTCACAAAGAAACAGGTGTGTTCCTTTCTTGGCATTGTGGGCTATCATAGGAGCTTTGTCCCCAACTTTGCCAGCCTAGCAGCACCTCTGACTGATCTCACCAAGGGAAAGAACGCGACTGTTGTTCAGTGGAGTGTAGAAGCAGAAGCAGCATTCTGCTGGTTGAGACAAGCTTTGTGCCAGGAACCAGTGTTGGTAGCTCCCAACTTCCAAAAAGAGTTCCTGTTACAAACAGATGCCTCAAAGTTGGGTCTGGGTGCAGTACTGTCCCAGATGGCTGGGGGAGATGAGCACCCCGTTGTGTACTTGAGCCGAAAGCTCACGCCACCTGAGAGGATTCCATTGTGGAAAGAAAGTGTCTCGCAATAAAATGGGCTTTGGAGACATGCCGCTACTACTTGTGGGGCTGACCCTTCAAGTTAATTACAGATCATGCACCCCTTACGTGGGTGGCCCAAAATAAAGACAAGAACTCCAGAATCACCCGGTGGTTCCTTGCTCTACAGGACTTCCAGTTTGTAGTGGTATAGACCGGGAAAGCTACATCAGAATGCGGATGCCTTTTCCCGGGTCTATTGCCACTTGGTTCGTGGTGTCCAGACCCCTGGCCTGGAACAGGAGGGGGGGATATGTAGTGGGTCAGCCTGGAACAGGTCTAAGAAGGCTTTATTTGAAGAGAGCAGGTACTTCCCCTTCAGACCTGGTTATTAGCCAGCTGGGCTGAAAGTGTCAGAGAGAAAGCTGTTTGACTAGGAGTGAGAGATACAGCAGCACACTGTATGAAAAGGATCCTTTGTTGGATTGTGTACCTGCTGGGGTGAGCAAAAACCTTATCAGAGACTGTAGCTCTGGCTAGAGCTGTATACTTTATAAATCAGCCAGTTGGCTGCAGAGACTAAACTTTATCCTTGTGTGCACCTGAATTACGAGACAAGCCTGTTGTCTCTTTTGTTTGACTTACCTTTTGCTGAATAAAGCTACTTTTATTTTTATCTGACTGTCTCTGAGCTGGCTGTTCACCCCTCTGATCCCTTACACCCCTCACAGTTACTCTTGTTGGGTGCAGGAACGGGCCCTGCTGCTAAAAATTAGAAAAGAAAAATGAAATGACATGCACCTGTCAAACAGGTGCAGAAAAATTGGGCTTTAGGTGTTGGTGGTGCCCTAAACCAAAAATATTGTTGCAAGCTAGCATAATCAAGATTCAGGAATAGTATAGGCAGCATAGGCAGTCTTCAAAGGATCCCAGATCCATAGCAAATTCAATCAGTTACATCGGCATCAGGGGCTTCATAGCTGCTGTTGATGCAGGACTGATTCATTTTGATAAATGTCAGCCTATCAACAAAGTCTTTTATCTGTCAAAAATCCTCCAGCAACACTGAATGTCCATTCGGAAAGCACGCTGGATGCAGGACAGACTAGTAGCTCGATTGCATATTGAGCAAGTTCTGGCCAGTGGTCCCTCCTGGAGACCCAGTAACCCAGTGAATGCTCAGTTGGAGAGGTCTCCAAGTCTGCTCTTGCCCCTAGATAGTCCTGCACCATATGATGCAGACACTGCCGATGGGTGCTTAAACCTAACAGCCCTGGGCCCTGAGGACTAAGGAATTGTTCAAAGGCATCGGTCAGCCGGCCGCCTTCTCCGCCACTCTTCATCTGACCGAATGAAGCCTCAGAAACACGTTGTCCAGGAAATGGTAACCTCCCAGGGTCTGGAAAGGTGTTACACAAATTTTTCTTCAAGGTGTCCTGAAGACGTTTCATCCTCTGCGAAGGCAGAATGAGCTCTGCAACTTTACCCTTGTAACGTGGATCAAGAAGGGTTGTCAGCCAGTAATGATCCCTCTCCTTGATACCACAAATTCTCCGGTCCTTTTGCAGGCTTTGCAGAATCAGGGAGCTCGTGCAGCGTAGGTTTGAGTAGGAATGAGACATGACATTGTCAGGAACTACCACCTCCCAGCCACTTACAACTCCTTGGGTTTCTGGGGTCTGAAAACCATCCCTTGAAAACTGCTCTATGTTATCCTCTACATCCCTGCTGACAAAATCCTTCTCCTCATCCTTTTCCTCCTGTGTGTTTGGTGACCCGCTGGAATGGTATCTGCATAAAGGGGGCCTTGAGAGGAAAGGAAGTCCTCCTCTTCCTCCTGCTGTTCTGCCTCAAGTGCCTTGTCCATGTTTCCACAAAGCGTGTGCTCCAGCAGGAAGACTAGAGGGACAGTGCCACTGATGCATGCATTGTCGCGGATCACCATCCTTGTGGCCTCCTCAAATGGTGACAGGACAGTGCATGCATCCTTTATCAGTAGCCACTGGCATGGCGAAAAGAAACCAAGTTCCCTTGAACCTGTCCTTGTGCCATACTCACACAGGTACTCATTGATGGCCCTCTGCTGTGTGTGCAGCCGCTGCAGCATTGCCAATATTGAGTTCCACCTGGAGGGCATGTCACAAATGAGGCGGCTGGTGGGCAGATTGAATACCTGTTGAATGTCAGAAATGGCCACAGACTTTTCTGGCCTGCCTCAAAAGATCTTTTAAGCCTGTGTACCTGTTCAAGAAACGCTGCACCACCAAATTCAGGACACGCGTCAAGCATGGAACATGTGTCAAGTGTCCCTGTCGGAGGGCGGAGAAAAAGTTGGTGCCATTGTCCCATACAACCATTTCTGGCTCAAGCTGCCATGGTGTCAACCACCTCTGAGCCTGCCCCTGCAGAGCTGACAGAATCTCTGCCCCAGTGTGGCTCCTGTCCCCTAGACAGACCAACTGAAGAAAAGCATGGCATCTTTAAGCCTGACTGCTTGAAGGATTAGGGAGCACTGCTGGTTCAGAGGACAATTCAGCAGAAGAGGACATAGAGGAAGCTGAAATCAACAGGTGGTGTACTGCTAGCAGATTGGGTGCAAGTAACTGTGGCACCCATTGTTATACCATCATTCCTTTCAGTGGAGGTTTTCTAGAAGACTTGAGGTAGAGATCCCAGATGATCTGCATTTTTTTGTGATGTGGATCTTTCAGGTGCTGTTGGCAATGGACTGCATGGCAGGTCTTCATATGTCTTGTCAAGCATGTGGTGCCCAAGCGGCTGGTGTTCTGGCCACCCTTGATCCGATTCAGACAGAGATTGCAAACAGCCCACACCAATAAACTTGTGGAAGTCAGCGGGGAGTCAGCAGTGCCCTGCACCTGTGGAGCTCAGTGGTATGATGCAATAGGGTGGCTGGCTGCCCTTAAGCTGACCCCTGGAGAACATCCTGCCTCATTGGAGTTGTGCCTCCTCCTCCTCCTCACTTTCCTCCTCTGTTCTCTCAGACTCCCAGGTACAGTCAGTGACCTCATCATCCCCTCCCTCCTCATCACTGGAACAAACTTGGCAGTTTGCTGCAGCTGGGGGAAAATGACTGCTATTTTCTTGTCCTTCTGTGGCACCCCCTCTCTCTAGGCTCACCTTACTCCCTTCCTCAACGTGGGAACCAACATCGGAGCATTCAAATTGCTGCGCATCCTCTAGCGGCATGTAACCGACACTATGATCAAATAATTCAGGTGACTCCTCCATGCTAGGGATGAGCCGAACAGCCCCCAGTTCGGCTCGTGGCCTCCTCAAATGGTGACAGGACAGTGCATGCATCCCTGATCATGGCCCACTGGGGTGGGGAAAAAAATACCAAGCTCCCCTGACACTGTCTTGGTGCCATAGTCGCATAGGTACTCGTGGATGGCCCTCTGCTGCGTGTGCAGCCACTGCAGCATGGCCAACGTTGAGTTCCACCTGGTGGGCATGTCACAGATTAGGCGGTTCTTGGGCAGGTTAAATTCCTTTTGGAGGTCAGCCAGCCGAGCCTTGGCATTATATGACCTGCGGAAATGCACACAGACTTTCCTGGCCTGCCTCAGGACATCCTGTAAGCCCCGGTACCTGCCCAAGAACCGCTGAACCACCAAGTTAAGGAAGTGAGCCAAACAGGGCACATGGGTCAGTTGTCCCTGTCGGAGGGCGGAGAGGAGGATGGTGCCATTGTCGCAAACCACCATATCTGGCTTAAACTGGTGTGGCGTCAACCACCTCTGAACCTGCCCCTGCAGAGCTGACAGAATCTCTGACCCAGTGTGGCTCCTGTAGCCCAAGCACACCAGCTCAAGCACCGTATGGCATCTTTTTGCCTGCATGCTTGCGTAGCCCCTTGAATATAAATAAAAACTTTTGTGCGCTAGCAGTAATTAAAAAAATAAAGAGTGCCTAGGAGACACAATGTGTGTGTGACTCCCAGCAAAAATAATAACAACAACAAGTGCATAGAATCATAAATCCAACAAAATATTAGCATATACTGAAAATAAGTAGTCACACATCAAGGCAACTCATAATCAGTCCAAGGCAGGATTCAATAAGTAGAAAGTCCACTTGTTATATCTCCTCACTGAATCACGGAAAATAATGAGCTATAATGAGCTGAAGAGACTCCTATCGAATATGAATTGATTGCAGAAAAAGGAGTAAAAGATGTGCGCTTACCCCAATCGTTGGACCTCCTCTCTGGCAAGGTCGTATGGGCTTGCAGATATAGCCCTCTGCAGGGACAGAATGTTGATATCCGGGTCTTGACAGCATGTACCACCGACTCCAATATGGTCTGGACACTCCAACTGCTCCAACATCAGAGGGGGGACTGATCAGGACTGGGGTCGCGAGGTATCACTTGTCACTCCAGCCAGGTTTCACCTGGAGGAGAGGTGAAATATAGCTCATTATTTTCCGTGATTCAGTGAGGAGATATAACAAGTGGACTTTTTTTCTACTTATTGAATCCTGCCTTGGACTGATTATGAGTTGCCTTGATGTGTGACTACTTATTTTCAGTATATGCTAATATTTTGTTGGATTTATGATTCTATGCAATTGTTGTTGTTATTATTTTTGCTGGGATTCACACACACATTGTGTCTCCTAGGCACTCTTTATTTATTTAATTACTGCTAGCGCACAAAAGTTTTTATTTATATGTTTATCACTTCATGGATATTTGAAGTTTTTTTTGCAGCTGCATTTTATTTATTTATTTGTCATCACGTATTGCTCATTAGCGCAGGTTTCTTCCATTATTTTTGTAGCCCCTTGAATGCCTACAGAGCACCGCTGGTTCTGAGGACAAATCAGCACAGGAAGAGGCCATGGAGGAAGAAGTAGAGGAGGGGGTGGAGGAGAGAGGTGTGGTAGAATCACCACTAGTAGAATTTTGGAGGCATGGTGGCAGAACAACCTCCAACACTACTGCACCCTGTCCTGTATCCTTCCCAGTTGCCAGAAGAGTCACCCAGTGCACGGTGAAAGATAGATAACGTCCCTGTCCATGCCTGCTAGACCATGAGTCAGCGGTAATATGCACCTTACCACTGACTGCCCTGTCCAGCGAGGCCAAGACATTGCCTTCCACATGCCGGTAGAGAGCCGGAATCGCCTTCCGTGAGAAAAAGTGGCATTTGGGAACCTGCCACTGAGGAACTGCACATTCCACAAACTCACAGAAGGGGGCAGAGTCTACCAACTGAAAAGGCAGCAGTTGAAGTGCTAGCAATTTAGCCAAGCTAGCATTCAACCGCTGGGCATGTGGATGGCTGGGAGTGAACTTCTTTCAGCGGTGTAGCAGCTGGGGCAGGGAAATTTGCCTGGTACAATCTGATGTCGGTGTACCGATAGCAGATTGCCCGCAAGTACTTGGCTGTGACACACCTAATTCTACACCTTCATTCCTCTCAGTGCAGGTTTCAGAGAGGACTGAAGGTATAGTGGGGTTGGAGATCCAAGCTGATGAGGAGCAAGGAGAAGTCCGCTTTGTTCTTTGGTGTGGGTCTTTTAGGTACGCTTGCCAACTAACTGCATGGCAGGGGGACATATGTCTGGTCAAGCATGTGGTGCCCAAGCGGGTGATTTTTTGGCCACGCGAGATACACTTAAGACATATGTTGCATATAGCAGCAGTGGGATCTGATGCACTCATCTCAAAAAAGGCCCACACCAAAGAACTTTTGGAATAACACGCAGAGACAGTAGCGCCCTGCACATGTGGAGCTCTGCAGTGTGATGCAGTCGGTGTGCTGCCCTTAAGCTGGCCCCTGGAGGGCATCCTGCCTTGTTGGAGATGTGCCTCCTCCTCCTCCTCTCTCCTATCAGGCACCCATGTGGAGTCAGTGACCTCATTATCCCCTCCCTCCTCATCACTGGAGCAAACCTGGCAGTATGCTGCAGCTGGGGGAACATGACTGGCAGATTACTGTCCTTCTTGGGCACCCCCTCTCTCTGGGCTCAACTTACTGCCTTCCTCTAGCTGGGTACCATCATCAGAGCCTTGAAATTGCTGGGCATCCTCCTGGAGCATGTATCCAACACTGTGGTCAACAGTTTGGGGGACTCCTCGGGAGGACATGGTGGGGCTAGGGAGGGAGTGACTGATGCCATTGAGCCGAGGGAAGAGGCCGGGTTGGCAGCTACTGTGCCAGACAGAGTACCCTGAGCCTGGGTAAGAGAGAATGAGGATGAGGACGGCTTGGTCATCCACTCTACCATGTCTTAGGCACGTTGCGGCTCAACACGGCCAGCTGCCGAAAAAAAGGACAAGCGTGTCCCACGGCCACGTACTGATGAGGATGCACCGTCTTCACAACCAGCACTGTTTCCTCTAGACACAGAGCCTGCTTGCCCTCTTTTATTGGCTTGTGACTGTCTGCCTCTCCTTGTTGGCCTTCCAGACATACTAATGGCCTGCAGTGAGATGTAGCTGCACAAAGCTGGGATGTATATATATACTAATACTGCAGCTGCAACTGCCTGCCTGTAGTATTATTAGTATGAGAACACCAGCAATTGTCTTCAGGTAGCTTTGGGTGCACACTGTGCAGAGGACACAGTACACTAACTGAAAATACTGCAGCTGCCTGCCTGTGGTATTAATAAGATCAGAAAGACAACAATTGTCCTTAGGTAGCTTTAGGTGCACACTGTGCAGAGGACGCACTACACTAACTGTAAATACTGCACCTGCTTGCCTATGGTACTAATAGGATCAGAACAACAGCAATTGTCTTCAGTAGGGATGAGCTTCGAGTTCGAGTTGAACTCATGTTCGACTCGAACATCGGCTGTTCGCCAGTTCGCCGAACAGCAAACAATTTGGGGAGTTTGCGGCAAATTCGAAAGCCACGGAACAGCCTTTAAAAGTCTATGGGAGAAATCAAAAGTGCTAATTCTAATTTTATATGCATGGTATTGTCATAAAAAGTGTTTGGGAACCTGGGTCCTGCCCCAGGGGACATGGATCAATGCAAAAAAAAGTTTTACAAACAGCCGTTTTTCCAGGAGCAGTGATTTTAATAATCCTTAAACTGAAACAATAAAAGTGTAATATTCCTTTAAATTTTGTACCTGGGGGGTGTCTATAGTATGCCTGTAAAGGGGCGCATGTTTCCCGTGTTTAGAACAGTCTGACAGCAAAATGACATTTCAAAGGAAAAAAAGTCATTTAAAACTACTTGCGGCTATTAATGAATTACCGGTCCGACAATACACATAAAAGTTCATTGATAAACCACAGGGGAACCCCGAACCAAAGTTTTAAAAAAAATTACGTGGGGGGTCCCCCTAAATTCCATACCAGGCCCTTCAGGTTTGGGTATGGATATTAAGGGGAACCCTGGCCAAAATTTTTTAAAAAAATGGCGTGGGGTCCCCCTCAAAATCTATACCAGACCCTTCAGGTCTGGTATGGATTTTAAGGGGAACCTTGCGCCAAAATTTTTTAAAAAATGGCGTGGGGCCCCCCAAATATCCATACCAGACCCTTATCCGAGCACACAACCTGGCAGGCCGCAGGAAAAGAGGGGGGGATAAGAGAGCGCCCCCCCCTCCTGAACCGTTCTAGGCCACATGCCCTCAACATTGAGAGGGTGCTTTGGGATAGCCCCCCAAAACACCTTGTCCCCATGTTGATGGGGAAAAGGACCTCATCCCCACAACCCTTCTCCGGTGGTTGTTGGGGTCTGCGAGCGGGGGGGCTTATTGGACTTCCCTGTGGCATTCCCTGTGATGTCAGAGGGGGTGGGGTCTCCTGTTATTTAACGGGGGACCCCGCCCCCTCTGATGTCACCGGAATGCCACAGGGAAGTCCCCGTCAAGTCCCATGCATCAGAGGGGGCGGGGTCACAGGGTTGCCCCGTTCTCCATTATTTAAGAACCATCAGAAGAGGAGAAGCGTCACACAGCAGGAACCTCCCATCTTGGTGGATGCGGAGTGGCCCGAGAAGAAGAAGAGAAGAAGACGCCGCGGAGGAAGATGCCGGATGAGAACACCGGAGGAAGAACCAGGAAAACCAGAAGAACCAGAAGAAGATGGAGGAAGAAACCGAAGGAATATAGAAGATAGAACATAGAAGAAGCATTTAAATAAAGGAATTGTCAAAAACTGTCTCTTGCCATTTTTAACATTTTTGACACTTTTTTTGTGAAATGGTAGGGGTACTTTTGTACCACCTTACCATTTCACACAGGGGGAGGGCCAGGATCTGGGGGTCCCCTTGTTAAAGGGGGCTTCCAGATTCCGATAAGCCCCCCGCCCGCAGACCCCCACAACCACCGGGCAAGGGCTGTGGGGATGAGGCCCTTGTCCCCATCAACATGGGGACAAGGTGTTTTGGGGGGCTACCCCAAAGCAGCCTCCCAATTTTGAGGGCATGTGGCCTGGTACGGTTCAGGAGGGGGGGCGCTCTCTCATCCCCCCTCTTTTCCTGCGGCCTGCCAGGTTGCATGCTTGGATAAGGGTCTGGTATGGATTTTTGGGGGGACCCCACACCATTTTTTTTTAAATTTTGACACGGGGTTCCTCTTAAAATCCATACCAGACCTGAAGGGTCTGGTATAGATTTTGAGGGGGACCCCACGCCCCCATGCCACTTTAAAATTAGCACTTTTGATTATTCATGTTCGTGTCCCATAGACTTTAATGGTGTTTGTGTGTTCGAACAAATTTTTTGCCTGTTCACATGTTCTGGTGCGAACCGAACAGGGGGGTGTTCGGCTCATCCCTAGTCTTCAGATAGCTTCAGGTGCACACTGTGCAGAGGACACACTACACAAACTGTAAATACTGCAGCTGCCTGCCTGTAGTACTAATAGGATCAGAACAACAGCAATTGTCTTCAGGTAGCTTTAGGTGCACACTGCGTGGAGGACGCACTACACATGTCTTTAGGTAGCTTTAGGTGCACAATGTGCAGAGGACGCACTACACTAACTGTAAATACTGCAGCTGCCTGCCTGTGGTACTAATAGGATCAGAACAACAGCAATTGTCTTTGGGTAGCTTTAGGTGCACACTATGCAGAGAACGAACTACACTAACTGTAAATACTGCAGCTGCTTGCCTGTGGTGCTAATAGGATCAGAACAACAGCAATTGTCTTCAGGTAGCTTTAGGTGCACACTGTGTGGAGGACGCACTACACTTGTCTTTAGGTAGCTTTAGGTGCACACTGTGCAGAGGACGCACTACACTAACTGTAAATACTGCAGCTGCCTGCCTGTGGTACTAATAGGATCAGAAATACAGCAAATTGTTTTTAGGTAGCTTTAGGTGCACACTGTGCAGAGGACGCACTACACTAACTGTAAATACTGTAGTTGCCTGCCTGTGGTACTAATAGGATAAGAAGAACACCAGCAATTTTCTTCAGGTAGCTGTAAATACTGTAAAAACACCTGCCTGCCTGTCAGTAGGAAGAGAATAACAGGAATGAATCTAGCCAAACTGAATACAATATATTTGTATATATATATATATATATATATATATACAACACCTAGGATACATATATATACACGATACACTGTAAATGCAGCTAACCGACTTGCCTGCCTACTCTATCTAACTTAAATCAAATGACACTGTCTCTCTGTCTATCCACGCAGGCGGCCTTATATAGTGTGGGGCGTGCACTAAACCCCCTGAGCCACAATTGGCCAAAGCCACCCTGGCTTTGGCCAATTACGGCTCTCTGTACAGACGGTGCTGTGATTGGCCAAGCATGCAGGTCATAGTGCATGCTTGGCCAATCATCAGCCAGCAATGCACTGCGATGCCGCAGTGAATTATGGGCCGTGATGCACCACTCAAATTTGGCGCGAACAGCCCATAACGTTCACAATTCGACGAATGGTCGAACAGGCGATATTCGAGTCGAACATGGGTTCGACTCGAAGCTCATCCCTACTCCATGCATGATGGTGGGGCTACGGAAGGAGTAGCTGTGGACAGGGAGCCGGTGGAATAGGCCGCTTTGGCAGCTGCAAGGAAAGGCAAACTAGTGTGAGCCTGGGTGACAGAGGATGAGGAGGTTGAGGACGGCTTAGTTATCCACTCCACCCACTCTTCTGTTTGTTGTGGGCCAATAACACGACCAGCAGCAGAAAAAAAGGACACGCGTGTCCTGCCTGCAGAGTATGCATCAAGGTAATGACCACCACTTTTCACTCTAGACACAGAAGCTGCTTGCCCTTTTTTAATGGCCTGTGAGCGTCAGCCTCTCCTTGTTGGCCTTCCGGACATGATAGGGATTTTTGGGGGATTTTTATAACTTTTCATTATAGAGTGTGGGGTGGAAATATGGTGCTTGGGTGCAATACTTTTGTGCTTGGTGCACTATAAACCGTTTTATTAAAGTTTTTTTTTTTTAATAAAGAAAATAAGGGTGCAGCAATTGTGGAGATTTCTTTTTACTGCTGCTGCTGCAAGAAAATAAAAATATAATAAATGTGAAAAAAATTAAGAAAGGCCAAAAAAAAAAAACAAGCAATGGTGTCGGAGATGGAAGACCACCTGCGACTCAGAAGAAGGAACAGCAATTATGGAGACATTTTTTTTTTTTGCTGCTGCTGGAAAAAAAAAAAGGGAAACTCTGCTGACGCAGAAAGAGAAACACCTGCAAAGCAGAAGGGGGAACAACAATTATGCTCTACATGTTCTTAGTGCTGCTGCACCACTGAAAAAAATAAATAAAATGAAAATAAGTATACCACTGCTGATCTGACGCAGAAGGATGCAGCAACAAAACCTGATACTGCAAAAAAAAAAAAGAAAAAAAAAAAATGGAATCGGCGGTGACACAGAAGTGTTGTCCACACCAACACTTCAGTAGCACTACAACACTGGGGGTTATTAACGAAAGGCAAATCCACTTTGCACTACAAGTGCAAACTATAAGTGCAAAGTGCACTTGAAATTGCACTGAAAGTGCACTTGGAAGTGCAGTCGCTGTAAATCTGAGGGGTAGATCTGAAATGAGGGGAAGCTCTGCTGATTTTATTATCCAATCATGTGCAAGCTAAAATGCTGTTTTTTATGTTCCTTGCATGTCCCCCTCAGATCTACAGCGACTGCGCTTACAAGTGCACTTCAGTGCAATTTCAAGTGCACTTTGCACTTGTAGTTTGCACTTGTAGTGCAAAGTGGATTTGCCTTTAGTAAATAACCCCCATTGTGTTGTTCACACTACACTGTATTATATACACTGCACTACACTGTGGAAAGTGGGATACACACTATAAGAAAATCGGGCGAAGAACGTTCATATGATTTTTCTCAATGTTTCACAGCAAATAGAAACCGATAAAAGAAAATTCGTACGAAAATTCTTACGACTATTCTGTACGACAAAGGCTTTTTTTGTTGTTTATTGTTTATGATCATGCGCACTCTTTCTTTCCTGACAGACTCCACTCCCATAAATTTGAGCCCACCACTAGAGACTGCGTTCCTTTTTTGTCCTCCTCTTTGGACCTACAAACAATGCACTTACGTTTTTTGTACATCCAAAGCGATCGAGGTTGTTGCCGGACATATGTCTTAGTGGTGTGAAGGTAGCCCAGGGCCCAGCCATGGGCGGGTTTGCGGCTCCAGGCCCCTATGTCCAGTGGTGGGGACGGCCTTTTGTATGCCCAGGCAAGGAAGCGGTGGATCGGCTGGCAGGTCTGAAGATTTATCTTTCCTCCATGGCAGAAAGTTTTTGTATGTGATCTCCCCTCACGTCCCCTCTTTCCTGCAAATTTTTGTTTCTTTTGCTTTCGCTTCTATGGCACCTGGAATGCAGGTGCGTTCCAGGACACGGCTCCCTCTTCTAGGTTGCGGCCCAGTGCTCTTTCGCGCATGTGCGATACCCGGGCGAAACCGAGGCTTGGTTTCGTGCATGCGCGGTACGGCCGTGGACCCGCCGGTCGCACAGGTGCTCTACGGTAGGTCGCCATTGCGCTAGGGTGCGGACAGGGCACAGCGGTGACGTTATCACATCGGGGAATTTAAATCCCTGTCAGCCCCTGTCGTGTTGGGGATTCCTGTGGGCAACTTGCTACAGCTCCTCCATGCACCAGGCTTCCAGTTGAAGGTAAGCTCCAGCCTGGGGGCTATGGTGCAGGGTGAGGGGGGTCTGAGATGGCTCTTAAAGGGGAAGCTACACTGCTTTTGCACTCCTTTCTCCTAGAACGAGTGAGCGTTCCTACAAAGCTGCAGGATCGTCACCTATTCGTCCGCCAGGTTGCCATGGACAGGTTACCGCCTCCGTGCGGCCAGCCCTCACGCTCTAGGTAAGTGGGGTGTGAGAAAGGGGGGGCCAAGTCCACACTGGTATGGACATATCCCCTAAAGTCATGTTTTTTTTGCTTTTAGCCCTTCCAGATCAGACCGTCAGTTTACTGTCCAAAACAACAGGGACCTTGCCAGGCCACAACGTCAACCTTCCTCATCCAGGTCCAGACATGATTCTCCATCTAGGACCCACCAGCAGAGGAGATGTTCCCATTCCTCCTCCAGACAGAATAGATGTTCCCATTCCTCCTCCAGACAGAGGAGATGTTCCCATTCCTCCTCCAGACACCGCACCCACTGCCATGACAGCCGCTCTGATCACAGAGCCTATTGGGGACGCGAGACACGAGTCACGGAGGGCAAGTCACTGTGTGATTCATGTTATGCCCAGGGTGGTGCAGCAAGGAGTGGGATACAGACCGCACGTAGAGCCAGTCCACCACTCTATCTGGCTCCCTGGCTGATGATGCCCATTCCAGCCTCATGCCCTGTACACACAGTTGGACATTGATCAGACATTCCGACAACAAAATTCATGGATTTTTTCTGACGGATGTTGGCTCAAACTTGTCTTGCATACACACGGTCACACGAAGTTGTCAGAAAATCCGATCGTTCTAAACGCGGTGATGTAAAACACGTACATCGGGACTATAAACGGGGCAGTAGCCAATAGCTTTCGTCTCTTAATTTATTCTGAGCATGCGAGGCACTTCGATCTGAATTTCCGACAACGGATTTTGTTGTCGGAAAATTTTATAGCAAGCTCTCAAACTTTGTGTGTCGGAAATTCCGATGGAAAATGTGTGATGGAGCCTACACACGGTCAGAATTTCCGACAACAAGGTCCTATCACACATTTTCCGTCGGAAAATCCGACCCTGTGTACTGCCTCCCCCGGCTCTTCAGATAGCAAATTGGAGGGAGATGATTTTTCAGTGGTTTCGGCTTCACCCTTGTTTCCCCACTAATTAAGGCGGTCAAAAAGGCCCTTAAGTGGGAAGATCCTTCCACTCCTCTGGCTAAGCAAAGAAAGTTCTCTAAGCACCTGGGGAAAGAACATTCCATCTTCCCGTTCCTTTCCGGATTGAAGGATATAATTGACGAGGAGTGGAGTAAGATAGACAAGAAGACTTCTTTGTCAAGCAAAACCTCCAGAATATACACCATCAAGGCAGAGGAAGTGAAATATCTGGAAAATGCGCCTCTTGTAGATTCAGCATTGATGTGACTGGCCAAACATGTCACTCTTTCTTTAGAGGACACTCTATCCTTCAATGACGCGCTTGAGAGGAGAATAGACCAAGACCTCAAGAGAATTTACGGGCTAGCTAGTATGGCCTGCAAACCAGCCTTGGCCCTCGCGGCTACGTCCAAGGCTATGGAAGCCTGGACAGAAAATGTAGACTCCGTGCTCAAGGGCATTTCAGAAGATCTGGCCGGGGTCTTGGCGGTCCAGGAATTGAAACCAACAGTTGGCTTCCTGGGGGAAGCTTCTATCAATCTGATCTGCCTGTTGTCCCGGACTATGCTATCCTCGGCTCGGCTAAGCGGGCCCTATGGTTGTGCCCTTGGATCGCTGATCCAGCATCTAAGCAGACCTGGTGTATGATCCCCTTTGAAGGGCCCTCATTGTTTGGTAACA
Organism: Lithobates clamitans; assembly: GCA_037952925.1. Classification (NCBI taxonomy): domain Eukaryota; kingdom Metazoa; phylum Chordata; class Amphibia; order Anura; family Ranidae; genus Lithobates; species Lithobates clamitans. The sequence goes on from JBBGZY010000261.1 coordinate 441,784, forward strand.
GGCTGAATAGCGCCATAGATTGAGCCACTGGTGGGAAATCGGGTTTCCTGCCCCAGGATAGGTGTCTGTTTGGTCAAACTAAGCCTCAGCGTAGAAGACGCAGTACTGAGCGTTCAAGGGGAGCACGCTCTTACAGGCCCGGCCGAGATTTCAGAAGGAATTGGATCAGAGGTCATACATCCTTCCAAAAGTCTGCTAAAAGCCAGGTGTCCAGTGGATGAGAGCCGGTTAAGTCATTTTGAGATTGGACCCGCCCAGGCGGATCGAGTGGGAGCGTGTCTGCTTCTTTTCCAGCACATCTGGATGGCCTCAGTCTCGGACTACTGGACCTTCAAGACGGTCTCCATAGGCCACACATGGTCCTTCACCAGTACTTCTCCCCTCAGATTTATCTCCATCCTGCTTCCATGGTCAGAAGGAAAGAAGCAGGTATTACGGTCCTACGTGGATTCACTGATAGTACAAGGAGCTCAGGGTACAGAAATCATTCCATTCACATAACCTCAATGATGAGGAACAACCTCCTCTGGTGGCTTGAACGCAGAATTCTGCTCACCTGCCACTCCATTGCCCCCTTCTCATGGGTCACAGTCATGACCAATGCCAGAGGTGCTGGTTGGGGAGCCCTTTGCGGGTCAGAACTTGCTCAAGGCAAGTGGGATGCATGTCTTCACAACCCACGCTCAAACATCCTGGAACTACAGGCAGCCTGGTGTGCCCTTCAATTTTTCACTCATCTCCTGAAAGGGGAGTCAGTTTTACTGAAAATGGACACCACAGCGGTTTCTTATGTGAAGAGGCAAGGGGCACTCAGAGTCCCACATTGCTCCAAGAAGTCAAGCCCATCTTGTCCTGGGTTCAGAAAAACCTGACCATTATTTCAGTGGTCTTTGTCCCCGGAGTCCAGAACGTCCAAGCGGACTTCCTGTCTTGCACACAGTTAGACAACAATGAGTGGTCTCTTCATGTGCAAACGTTCGAATTGATCCTGTCCTTGGGAGTCAATCCCAAAGTAGAACTATTTGCATCCCCCTGCAACTTCAAAATCAAGAAGTATTACATTCTTGGCTGTTGCAGCCAGGCCTTCGGAGTAGACGCACTGACAGATCAGTGGAGCTTCAACAGGGCATACACCTTTCCCCCGCTTCCGATCATCCTCAGGTTCTTACGCAGACTCCAAGCAGGAAGCAGTCAAAGTGGTAGGGATTGCACCTTACTGGCCGAACAGGTCATGGTTTCCCCTCCTTACCCAGTTAAACTTCCGGGACCCGGTGCCTCTTCCTCCCAGGCCAGACCTTCTTTCTCAGGGGGCAGCCCTGCACCTAAGTCCAGCATCACTAAGACTGATGGTCTGGTTCTTGAGAGGGAAAGGCTGGAATCTTTCGGGTGCACTTCAAGAGTGATTTCCACCCTCATGAGCTCGAGAAAAGCGAGCATGAATAAAGTCTATGAGAGGATATGGGTCAAGTTCGTTGAATCCCCATCCTCTATGGGCATATCGTTCAGGGATCCAGGAGTCCAGGATATCCTCGGCTTTCTCCAATCTGGCCTAGATCTGTCTCTATCCATCAGCTCTCTCAAGTCTCAGCTCTGTCAGCCTTCTCCAGAACATCATAGGCGGTTTAGCCATTAATCCAGCAGTTCTTCCGTGGGGCGACAAGACTCAGGCCCCAAAGAAGACCAAAATTCCCCAAATAGGATCTTCCTCTTGTTCTTGACTCGCTAACTGGTCTCAGTACTTTCTATCAAAGATTTTTCTGAAAAGTTTTCTTCCTAGTTGCCATCACTTCAGACAAAAGAGTTTTGGAGATTGGGTCCTTGGGTCATGATGAACCTTTCTGACTTTCTTTCTGGACTGGATGGTCCTCATCCCTATGCTCAGCTCAAACCCGAAAGTTATTTCAGTGTTCCATGAGAACCAAGAAATTATCCTACCTACACTCAGGACCCCGGGGTCCTCTGAAGATTGTCCTCTGGATGTGGGCGAAATGCTGAAGGAATACCTGCAAGTTACTTCCTCCTTTAGACGCTCCGACTATCTGTTTATCTTGCACTCTGGCAGTAACAGAGGGAAGCGAGCTTCGTCCAGAACAATTGCGGCCTGGATCATCCAGTCCATCCAGCAAGCTTATAGAGCTAAGGGCTTGGCTCCTTTACATACTAACCATCACATACGCACATGTACAATGCATGCACAATGCATGGCTGTAAATATTCAGTCAAGGTCCGCCTTTTACAAGACCACCCATTTTTTGGGGGAGGGGCTTTTAGAGTAGATCTGGGATGTGTTTCCCAGATGAACACATGTATATGTAGCTGCAAGAGAGTAACATAATTATTCCCTGTACACACGGTCGGATTTTGCGACGGAAAATGTGTGATAGGACCATGTTGTCGGAAATTCCAACCGTGTGTAGGCTCCATCACACATTTTCCATCGGAATTTCCGACACACAAAGTATGAGAGCTTGCTATAAAATTTTCCGACAACAAAATCCGTTGTTGGAAATTCCGATTGTGTGTACACAAATCCGACGCACAAAGTGCCACGCATGCTCAGAATAAATTAAGAGACAAAAGCTATTGGCTACTACCCCGTTTATAGTCCCGACATACGTGTTTCACGTCGCCGTGTTCAGAACGATCGGATTTTCCGACAACTTTGTGTGACCGTGTGTATGCAAGACAAGTTTGAGCCAACATCCGTCGGAAAAAAATCAATGGATTTTGTTGTCGGAATGTCCGATCAATGTCCGATCGTGTGTACAGGGCATTAGGCTCTGAGGAAGAAGGTATACCTTCGAAACGCGTCAGCCAGCAGCGGTTCGCATGACCTCTCTCTAGGATCTGAAGATTGTTATCAGTGGATAGACTGCCATATGTCAAAGATTGTTACAAGCGTGATTTTCATTCTGCCTTTGTGAGTAGTTTTTAATTATGTTTTTTGAATAAATGTACTAAAGGATAATGCACAAGGCTGGTGCTCCCTCTCGTTTCTGTTTTTTCATTTGACCACTAGGATATCCCTATTCTGGAGGGCAGCAAGGCCGAAAGCTATTGCCCATTCTGATCTTTGGACTGCCTAGTCAATACACCCGTGTGCAAGAGTATTTGTTTTTGTTGTACTGTACACTGAGCTACCTACACTGACCTACATACACTGACCTACCTACACTGACCTACATACACTGATGGTAGTGACCTACATACACTGACCTACCTACACTGACCTGCCTACACTGACCTACCTACACTGACCTACCTACACTGACCTACCTACACTGACCTGCCTACACTGACCTGCCTACACTGACCTGCCTACACTGACCTGCCTACACTGACCTACATACACTGACCTACCTACACTGACCTGCCTACACTGACCTACATACACTGACCTACCTACACTGACCTGCCTGACCTACATACACTGACATTTACATACACTGTCTGACCTACCTCAGCTCAGTCGTGCTACCTCAGGCAGGCAGTCAGTCAGTCAGTCGTCAGAGGAGGTGGAGAGGAGAGCCACCCACCTCAGCGCCGAGCGGGGATGTGGCACAGCGGCCACATTGTAATTCCCGCCTTCTGGAGCCTGCAGCGCCTATGATGGACGTCACACGTCCCGTGGTCATTGGACCAGTGGGACATCCATTATAGGTGTTGCAGGCTCCAGAAGGCTGGACCTGCTATGGCACTCGGCCGCACTCGGCAGGACTCAGCCACACTCAGCGGCACTCGGCCACACTTAGCGGCGTTCGGGATCCGATCGGTCCTGGCGCTCGCCACTCTGGGCTAACAATGGAGAGCTGCATGCCTAAGACTCGGGGCTTTTCGGGGTCACATTCGGGGTTTCAGCCCCCCTGCTGGCGCCCCTGGTCAGATTGGATGGAGAGCATCTGTGAACAGCTATCTTCCCAATTGGATTTAGGTCTGGACTTTGGCTGGGCCATTCTAACACATGAATATGCTTTGATCTAAACCATTTCATTGTAGCTCTGGCTGTATGTTTAGGGTCATTGTCCTGCTGGAAGGTGAACCTCCACTCCAGTCTCAAGTGTTTTGCAGACTAACAGGTTTTCTTCTAAGATTACCCTGTATTTAGCTCCATCCATCTTCCCCTCAACTCTGACCAGCTTCCCTGGCCCTGATAAAGAAAAGCATCCCCACAACATGATCCTGCCACCATCGTGTTTCACGGATGGTGTGTTCAGGGTGATGTGCAGTGTTCGTTTTCCGCCACACATAGAATTTTGCTTTTAGGCCAAAAAGTTCAATTTTGGTCTTATCTGACCAGAGCACCTTCTTCCTTGTTTGCTGTGTCCCCAACATAGCTTCTTGCAAACCGCAAATGGGATTTCTTATGGCTTTCTTTCAACAATGACTTTCTTCTTGCCACTCTTCCATAAAGGCCAGATTTGTGGGGTGAATGACTAATGCCGTGTACACACGGGCGGACTTTCTGACCGGACTGGTCCGACGGACCGAATCCGGCAGAAAATCCGACCGTGTGTGGGCTGCATTGGACTTCCGACGGACCATTTTGGTCGGAAATCCGACGGACTTTAGATTTGAAACCTGCTTCAAATCTTTACGTCGTAACTCCGCCGGACTCAGTTCCTAACGGAAAGCCCGTTCGTCTGTATGCTGGTCCGACGGATCAGATACAAGGGCAGGGTACTACAACTCGCGCCCGCTGCAATAGGAAAAACAAATTTTCCTATTGTGGCGAGCGCAAGGGTGAGGCAATGATGTCCCTTAGGTCTGGTATGGATTTTAAGGGGAACCCCCTACACCGAAAGAACGGCGTGGGGTCCCCCCAAAATCCATACCAGACCCCTATCCGAGCACGCAGCCTGGCCAGTCAGGAAAGGGGGTGGGGACGAGCAAACGCCCCCCCCCCTCATGAACTATACCAGGCCGCATGCCCTCAACATGGGGGGGTGGGTGCTTTGTAGTAGGGGGGCACCCTGCTGCCCCCCCACTCCAAAGCACCTTGTCCCCATGTTGATGAGGACAAGGGCCGCTTCCCGACAACCCTGGCCATTGGTTGTCGGTGGTCTGCAGGTGGGGGGCTTTTTGGAATCCGGGAGCCCCCTTTAATCAGGGGGCCCCCTGATCCTGGCCCCCCACCCTATGTGAATGAGTATGGGGTACATCGTACCCCTACCCATTCACCTAAGGAAAAAGTGTCAATAAAAAACACACTACACAGGTTTTTAAAGTAATTTATTAGACAGCTCCAGGGGTCTTCTTCCGACTTCGCCGCTCTCTCCGGCCTCTTCTCCTGGTGTCCAGTTCTTCTCCGCTCTCCGGCCTCTTCTCCTGGTGTTCGACCTCTTCTCCCGGTGTCCGGTTCTTCTGCCGGCTCCTTCGCTATCTTCTGCTGCTCTTTTGCTTGCGGTGGCCCGGACTTTTGCGTCGTCTTCTTCCCTCTTCTCTTCTTCCGATGTTGACACAACACTCTCTTCCGCTGTAATGCTGTGTGAGCACTCCGCAATGACTTATATCGGCGGTGACCCCACCCCCTGATGACGTCACAGTCCCTGGGCATGCTGGGACTGTGACGTCATAAGGGGGTGTGGTCAACATCACCCGGTAACCCGATAATACTGAGAATAAATTACACACAGGTGGACTATATTTATTAATGTAGCAATAACTCTCGGTGGAGCTGCTGGTTTAAGCAGGCTTGTTACCTTCACTCTCCTTCCCTCTGTTTCACTGGACCGGGTCTAGGGTTCCATTGAGATTACCTCTGGACGATACAAGCACCAACACTTGAGTACGTTTTCAATGCTTTATTGAACTATTAACGAAGGAAGTAGCAGGAAAGAGGCAGAAGGGAAACTGCAGGGAAAGCTCAAATACCTTTTCTGTCGGATTCTTGACAAATGTCATTTAGGGTTGAATATTACAGTAGAATGCGCTCCCCTTGTGGGACACACTCTTTGCTCACCTGGATAGGCCTCTCTCACTTGCCTAGCAGCCAGTACGTAGCACGAACAAAAGTCTCTGCCACAGACTTGCTTGGGATGAACCCGTACGATCCTCTGCCACAGAATGTATTGGTTTTGCATGGAATGTCAGTCACAGTGCTTGAACCTTTAAGCCAAACCCGGCAACACTATGCTGTAAAGTTACTTCAGGGTACGTCCTCTATCCAAGTCACCAGGCCCCTCTCCAGACCAGCACTCTGCGTGATCCTTCCATGACGGGTCCTCCCCTGGGATCTCCTCGGTTGTCCAGCTTCTTCACTCTGGATAGACAGCTCAGGACCATTCCTCGGCTGCTGTGGTAGGCCCCAGACAAGCTTCTGAGCCCACCCATGCGCCGCAGTGACGCGGGCCTCCAGGACGGAAGACCACAAGGTAGTACCCTAACGCATACCTGTCGAGCAATTTACTAAATTTACCTATCAGATGGTAGATCGCTAATCTACCAGCGCTACATACTCCCCCCACTACAGTAGACGTTGTCCCCAACGTCTGTCCAAAAAAACAATGACAGAAACTTCCAAGCCTGGGAGTAGGCATTTGAGCTTTTAAATAACTTGGATAGTCAGAGAAGAAAGAAAGACAGTGGAAAGACATTATAAGACTTATATCTATAAAACATTATGTTCATGTCCGTAAACAAAACCATCCTATGACTGTACATAACCTCACTATCTATCTAGCTGAAAAGCCTCCCAGCTTGACAGGAGATCCAATTGTTCCTGAAAAGGAAAACATATCAAACACACACATATACTGTACAATATCAGGAGCAAAGCCTCATCTTTTTTATTTTTTTAAATGAGCCTCTCTTCCTTTTTTTTTTTTTTTACCTATATCAAAATAATCTTTTGGGATATACCCCAGAGGAAGGCACGTGATCCCTGTGCCGAATACGCGTCGGAGAGGTGTAGGACGGAGCTGTCAGCAGGGAAGGAGAGGAATATACACCACACCGCACGCCATACGAGCCGCTACTAAACTAAATACACCTGTATAGTTTGGTGCACTGTAGCACCTGCATACTGTGAGTACCCTCCTGGAGGAACTTCTTTTACTTTAAATAAATCCCTTACTATATTACACCATGGAGCTTTCTTTTTCTCTTTTATGAATGATGTTTTACCTGTGAGGATTGGACATACATCATTGCATCCTGAGTGAGCCCAGGAGTGGCCCCAATGCGTGTTTTGACACTGTTTAACTACCGTGTCACACGAATAGAGGTGAGCGCAAGCACAAGTGGGGGATCACGGGAGAGCACATCCAGCTTGTTGTGATTTGGACACTTTTCAGGAGAAGCATGATGAACACTTAATTCATGGACACTGTTTTCTTGCACTTCTTTGTTTCAGTTTGAATCTGCTGATCGTATTTTGTTTGGACACTTGATTGTCACAGGATTTGCACTTATTAATTAGGTCTATATTCATGCATGATGCACTTTCAGCATTTTATATAAGGATTGCACTTTTATGTGGATGCACTTTGTGAATTTTATATATAAGGATTGCACATTATATATATATATATTTTTACATGTATGTTTTTATTAGCATACTAATTATGGTTTAATATTTCTGCACAATTAGTTTATATTTTATACTCAGTTTATATATATTCATATTTTTTTCAATTCACATTTTTAGCGCGAGCACAATTGATTTTATTTATATTCAAATACACGGAATGAAACGTGGTGAAGTGTTTGCTGCTTTAAATATAGTTGTTTTACTCCTTAGAGGCATTGGCCCACTTGTGGCTCGCAAGAACCCCACCTGTTTGTTTGTATCTAACTTCAAAGTTCTTTTGTCCATAATCACCAATAAAACCGGGGATCTGGCAAGGTTAGTGTCTTTCCCGTTTTATCCACTGTGGTAATGAAATAGACATCTTTTCCGGGCCTGCAGATGACCGCTTTGTCAGCATAGATGTGCCGACCGAAGTTCCAGTGCATAAAACATCCACTAAAACATTCATCCATTTTAACAGAACATCCAGTCTTTCGGAAAGGCTTAGGCACAGACAAATAGTCCCAAACAGCTTCACTGTACCAAAGTTCCCGGTTAATCACTTGCATTATGTCCTGGGGCACATAGGGGAATTCCAAACCATACTCTGCAGCCACACACTTGTTTAACATTCTCTGCAAACGTGCAAGTTTGGGCAAAGATCTGTCTTTCCCTATACCAGGAGGCACACAGGAATCCAATGATCTGCTCACCATAGACCCAGCCGGTGTCTGTAGCGAACTAGCAACTTTCGATAAAGTCTCAGTAACAGTACTGTGCGGCTTCACACAGGGTGGCGTCTTCCCAGAACTCAGGGCTGTACATTCAGGGAAAGTCATAGCAGAGGCCACGTCTTCGCCTTGTGACCACAACAGCTCTTGTGACATAGCCTCAAATAAGTCATCATCACCGGAAAGATCAGACATGGATTCTATTTCCGAATCTCCCAGCTCTTCCGCTAGCAGATAATTTACAGTCCCAGATACATTCCCCACCGGTGGCTTACCCATTCCTGACGTGGACTTTGGTAGCTCCGGTTCAGGTAACCTCTGAGGTAGGCCTCGACCACGGCCACGGGAAGCCTTCACATATTCCACCTTCCTCTGAACAGGTGCAACAGGAGTAGGTGTAGTGGACGCAGAAATCACAGTAATGTCCCCTGATGAGACGGCAGCAGCAGTGTCTCTCTCCGGAACGTCAGTAGCAACAGGCAAAGTGGTGGCCTGCTGTTCTCTCTCTGTAGGAGTAGCAGCTTCTACTGTGGCGATACCTGTTGCCCAATCCATCCTATAAGCACGGGGCGACATGGTAGGTTGCTCCACCACAAACAAGTACTCTCCACAATGCAGACATCGGCCAAACGGACGAAGATGCACGGCCAGTCCTTCACATCGATGGCAGATCATGCCCAGTCCCTCAACATCTCCTGAGGTATACAGAACAAACCTCCCCTGCGGCTTCAAACGAACTCCAGTATCCGTAAGCGGGTTCCGGTCAGCACAGTATTCAACACGGTGCTCGCAGGGAACATTCTCGGTCCCACAATTGGCTGCATCGCCGGAAAAGACATAGCCACACTGTGATCTTCTCAGCACGATCACGAGGCCTCTCTCTTCCTCTGGCACCAAACACATACACGCGCCCCACGCGGTATCAAGTAGGGTAAGCTCCTCCCACTTGTTCTTCTGATCACGTAGCTCCCGGGCTTTTACTGGCGCCCGCCGTCTACGCACTCAGAAATAAAGTCCTGCAGCTTTAACCCCTTCTCTTCCTGCAAAAATTTTTGACAAAGTCCAGCTCTCACCGTAAACTCCCGGTGAAACACTTCTCTGGGTTGCGAGAATTTGACGGTCAACAAATCCTGGACAACGCCCCCACATGTAGCAATAACTCTCAGTGGAGCTGCTGGTTTACTCTCCTTCCCTCTGTTTCACCGTCACTGGGTCTAGGGTTCCATTGAGTTTACCTCCGGACGATACAAGCACCAACACTTGAGTACGTTTTCAATGCTTTATTGAACTATTGACGAAGGAAGTAGCAGGAAAGAGGCAGAAGGGAAACTGCAGGGAAAGCTCAAATACCTTTTCTGTAGGATTCTTGACAAATGTCCTTTAGGGTTGAATATTACAGTAGAATGCGCTCCCCTTGTGAGACACACTCTTTGTTCGCCTGGATAGGCCTCTCTCACTTGCCTAGTAGCCAGTACGTAGCACGAACAAAAGTCTCTGCCACAGACTTGCTTGGTATGAACCCGTACGATCCTGTGCCACAGAATGTATTGGTTTTGCAGTGAATGTCAGTCACAGTGCTTGAACCTTTAAGTCAAACCCGGCAACACTATGCTGTAAAGTTACTTTAGGATACGTCCTCCAACCGAGTCACCAGGCCCCTCTCCAGACCAGCACTCTGCGTGATCCTTCCATGACGGGTCCTCCCCTGAAATCTCCTCAGTTGTCCAGCTTCTTCACTCTGGATAGACAGCTCAGGACCATTCCTCGGCTGCTGTGGTAGGCCCCAGACAAGCTTCTGGGCCCACCCATGCGCCGCAGCGACGCAGGCCTCCGGAACGGAGGACAACAACGAGGTAGCACTCTAACGCATACCTGTCGGCCAGGAGGGCCAGCAGATGGCTGTAAAACGACCCTAGAACATGACGTCTGTCCCATAAATACCCTCTCCCAGAATCCCACTCGGAGGACCACCTCCACCGAGTTGTCTCCGGGACAGAAGAGCATCCATACGCTTTGACACGTTGCCTTTCCAACACTAGCCAATAGTAACAACGACACCCACCGGCCCAGTATGGAAACACATGCAACATCAGCCAAGCTGGAACAGAGGCAAATCTAACTACCCCTAACAAGCAATTTACTAAATTTACCTATCAGATGGTAGATTGCAAATCTACCAACGCTACATTAATTAGGTGACTTCTGAAGGCAATTGGTTCCACTAGGTTTTAGTTAGGGGTATCAGAGTAAAGGGGGCTGAATACAAATGCACACTCACTTTTTAGATATTTATTTGTAAAAAAATGTGAAAACCATTTATCATTTTCATTCCACTTCACAATTATGTGTCACTTTGTGTTGGTTTATCACATAAAATCCCAATAAAATACATTTATGTTTTTGGTTGTAACATAGCAAAATGTGGATAATTTCAAGGGGTATGTATACTCTGCACTTCACTATATATGCTGCACTGCACTGCCCTATATACTCTGCACTTCACTATATATGCTGCACTGCACTGTATTATATACTCTGCACTGCACTACACTGACTGCGCTGTATTATATATATTCTACACTGACTGCACTGCATTATATGCACTACACTGGTTGCACTGTATTATACAGTTTACACTGACTGCACTGCATTATATACACTACACAAACTGCACTGTATTAAATAGACTACACTGACTGCACTGTATTATATATTCTACACTGCCTGCGCTGTATTATATATTCTACACTGTCTGCACTGTATTGTATATTCTACATTAACTGCACTGTATTATATACCATACACTGACTGCACTGTATTATATATTCTACACTAACCGCACTGTATTATATACACTACACTGACTGCACTGTATTATATATTCTACACCGACTGCAGGCTGAATCCACTAACTAACCTGCCTAATCTATCTCCACTATATCACACTACATATGGCCACAGTGTAAGCAGCCCTATATAGTGTGAGGCGTGGACTTAGCCCCTGAGCCGTGATTGGCCCAAGGCGGTGGACGAACCTCCCACAAGCGCCACATATGTTAGTTTGTTCTACGAACAAACAGCTGATGTTTGAGTCAAACTTACGTTTGACTCGAACTTCAAGCCCATCACTAGAAATGACCCTTATGCCCCATACACACGGTCGGACATTGATCGGACATTCCGACAACAAAATCCATAGTTTTTTTCCGACGAATGTTGGCTCAAACTTGTCTTGCATACACACGGTTGCACAAAGTTGTCAGAATTTCCGAATGAACGCGGTGACTTACAACACGTACGACGGGACTATAAAAGGGAAGTTCAATACCAAGCGCGGCACCCTTTGCGCTCCTTTTGCTAATCTCGTGTTAGTAAAAGTTTGGTGAGAGACAATTCGCGCTTTTTCAGACTCGTGGTTTTTCTGCTGTCCAGTTTGTGCTTATGGGTTTCCAGCGTGTGCAGTGAGTTCCCATAGGTTTATTCAGTGTGTTCTTGTCCGTTCGTTACTGATATTCAGGTCGCTCTTCACAGGCCTTGCTGTTCTTCAGTGCATTCTGTTACTTCATTCTGACCAGCCGACCGTTTTCTAGCCATGTTGCATGTACGTACTCATCGTAGAGTTCGTGCTATGTGGGGGCTTGGTGTGGGGGTTCTTACTTTGACACAAGCCCAGTCCATGAACAGGGTGGGGAGGAGTTCATGGACCAAGAATTGGTTGCTCCAGCGTGACCAATTCTGTCACATGCCTTTGCTCCGTGAGATCCGTGAGAATAATCCTGATGATTTCAGGAACTTTTTCCGGTTGACGGAGCCCGTATTTCACCGTTTGTTGGCTTTACTGACCCCTTATATCAGCAGGCAGGATACCTGCATGAGGCAAACCATCACTCCGGAGCAGAGGCTAGTCGCCACGTTGCAGTACTTGGCGACGGGGAGAAGCCTGCAGGACCTCAAGTTCTTGACAGGCATCTCCCCCCAGGCTCTGGGGATCCCAGAGACCTGTTCTGCCATCATCCAGGTCCTGCAGAAGGACTATATTAAGGTAAGATTTTTATCTTTTAACATCACATTTTATTGTATTTATTGTTTGATAATATATTGTATTTCTTTCATAATTCCCTAATTACCATGATTGTAATATGCTGTGAATGTCCCCTTTGTCCTCATGCATGCTGGAATTTTTTAAATTTTTTTTTGTCCTTCATGCATATTTGCCTTCACTTACCTCCCCAGCATGCTCTCCTGGGCCTATATCCACTTCGCCTAGTCACTTAACAATGTATTTTGTCAGCTTCATAGTAGTGTTTTACCCTAAACACTCCCTAAAATGTGTACAAATGTTATTTGTGTCCTTAAATTCTGGCAGAGTGCCAGAGGCTTTTTTTTTGGGTCCCAAACTCATTTGGAACCCTCCCTCCCTCCAACCGCTAAGTCAACTCATAACAATCCTCTATCTGCTGACTTTGCCAAACCCATACACACTATACCTATCTCTTTTGTGGTCAGATTTTTGTATGCATTCTCCAAAGCATGTAGTACAAGGGCCTGCCTGAATACTTTCAAATGGTACTGTTTAAAGTTTTTGTATCCTATTACTATCTTGATAGGCAAATGCAGAATGTTAAAATTGTGCTCCAATTTGGACAGTGTGTATTTATATTTTTGTATTATGACACTTCTTACCTGTCCAGTGGGCTGCCAATAGTGTAAGTAAGGAGGGGCTGGCCAAAGTAGTACACATTATTTAGGCATTCATCTCCCAATGAAGTGGAGAGGGTTACCTGTCCAAAACATCTCCCCCCTAAAATTTTAACAATGGGCCAACAGAGGGGGTGAGGAATCTGATAGGTGGACCTTATACTTTTGTCTTTAAATTCTCCCTAAAATAAATGTTATACTGATGTTGGCCAAGAATGTTTGTATCTAATCTGCTTCCCATGTTTATGTGCAAAAAGACTAATTTTTTTATTCTTGTTTGACTCCACAGTTTCCTTCCAACCCACAGGAATGGCAGACTGTGACCTCCCACTTTGCCCAGCAGTGGGACTTTCCAAGCTGCGTAGGGGCAATTGATGGGAAACACGTCCACATAGTCCCACCCCCCAACTCGGGGTCATACTATTATAATTACAAGGGGTTCAACAGTATTGTGATGTTGGCGGTGGTGTTGGCTACTTACGAGTTCCTGTATGTGGACGTGGGGAAGAATGGCCGGATGTTGGATGGTGGAGTCATCGCCCAGACCGAGTTCTACAGGCGTCTCCAGAATGGCAGCTTGGGCTTGCCATCTCCAGAAGACAATGCAGAAGGACTCCCATTTGTCTTCGTTGCGGATGAAGCGTTTGTGCTAGGGGGACCATCTTATGCAGCCATTCCCTATGAGGACCCTCACCCCGGACCAGAGGGTTTTTAATTACCGGCTGGCCAGAGCCAGAAGAGTGGTGGAGAATACGTTTGGAATAATGGCCAGCCGGTTCCGCCTATTTCTTACACCGATACAAATGGCAGAATATAAACTCAATCACATCATCCTGTGTTGCTGTGTTCTCCACAACTTTTTAAGGAGAAATTCTTTAAACTATGCTGCCTCAGTTGGGCCTGAGGCCGGAATTCATATTAATGAACCAACCCTGACGGCGCTTGAAACTTGCCATCCTGGCTTGCCCCCCCAGAGTGCCCGCGAGGTTCGTATAAGATACATGGAATACTTTGTGGTTAGGGGGGCCATCGATATGCCAGACAATGTCTGAGACATTTTTAAAATAAAAATATATTTGAAACTGAACAAATATTTGCTTTGATTTACTGCTTGGCTTTCTTTTAGCTGTCTGCTCGGTTATCTTTTATTAATGTTCTCATTTTTTGGCCTTTTTCTTCAACAGTGCAAATGAAATTTCGTTAACACATGAGGTGACAATCTCTTCTTCGGCTAACTTTTATTATTATGTTGTGGGTCTGCTACACACAACACACACCTTGTTTTTTTGTTAATGTATGTAATACATTACTGACAAAAATATTAATAATTTTCAACACCATGGCCCGAAATTTGGGGAGTCATGAAAATGGCGTGATTGTGTAAAATTAGAAAGCACTGTTGGGTGTTATTTACTAAAGGAAAATACACTTTGCACTACAAGTGCAGTTGAGACTGCAAAGTGGATTTGCCTTTAGTAAATAACCCCCATTGTCACTGACAACAACAACTTTACCAAAAATGCTTTTGAGCATTGAAAGAAAAAGCCACACATTGTTGATTATCAATCTTTTTAATCAAAGCACAATCACATATGTGTTTCTAAAAGGGTTTTTGAACAAACCAACATGTTTGTTGTATAACATTTTTTAGGTCACATTAGGTAGAAATTGCCTTTTAAGGTAAAACAGGCATATTTAAAACCATAAAAAAATACACAAGTCTGGAACTTACAAAGTTCAACTTTTATAAAGTGAAGGCAACATCAGACATGAGTATGTACAAACTGTGTTTGATATTGCGTTCAGCAGATGGGGTGATGTCACCCCTGAAAAAGCCAAATTTAGAAGATGCCCACAAATTGCCTAATGTCAACATGTGCTAGCTGCCATCATGGGGGATCAATGGACGTGTTTTGTGGATGCAACCCCTTCCTCTCAGCTACTTTATTATTGAGGAAGGGGTTGCACCCACAAAATGCATACATTGATCCCCCGTGATGGCAGATAGCACATGTTGGCACACTGTGTGCGTCTTCTAAATTTGGCTTTTAACATACATAAAAAAATGTTGTCACAAAAAACAGAAGAAATTTAGGGATTTCTCTGAGTTTTAGATTCTCCCTAAAACATCAATGATGTTCTTCATTTTGTTTTGAACATCGTTGATTTTTTGCTTTAGGTTTTCTAAATCTCTATTACACCCCATTATCTCCCCGATGAGGATCTCGGCACTTTCACTGGTGAAATGACATTCCTCTTCCACAACATCCCGATCACCTACAAAAAAAGCAAAAAAAACCCACCATGTATTGCAGGCATCCATCTCTTACCTGAGGCTGTGGTCACAGACAATCACCCCTGGTGGTGACAATTTCTACAACGTCTCTCTCCTCCTCCTCTGGTTGGGTTTGGGGATTTCCCCTTCTTCCTGAGGTGGGTGGTCCATGGTCTCCTCTGATGAGTGGTGTCCTCCGAGTCTTTTATCCCCTATGTAAACACAAATAGATATACTTAGCACACAGATATTTGATGGCAGAAATAGGAATATGAAACATAGCTTGGAAGTGGGGTACAATTGTCTGTTTTGGCAGAGTTCCAAGCTGAAGAATTTTTTTTTCCTTTGTAAAGCTTGAATACTTACCTGTTTTGTGCAAGCTTCACAGATGGAGACACCCCTATAGTATTCACTGGAGCACCTGTGTGGGCCCCCTACTAACAAAAAGGGTGTTATTTTGTCCATCTAGTTAGCATTTCATTCTAGTTACAAACCCATCTAGACAACAAACTTTTATTAATAGAAGTAGGCCCGAAAAACCGTATTGAACTGCATCTGGCCAAAACATTGTATTTTAGTGGCTGAATGAACAATGCTTCCTACGAACGATTAATGTGCCCATGAACATGAAAGTTGCCATTTTAAAATGTACAACAGTAAAGAAAAGTGCATGGAGCAGCACAAACATCATAAAAAGAAAGAATAGGAACACAGGATAACTACTTACTTTTTTGCAGCTCTCTCCTGATCCTTCTATACTGAACATACTCCCTTAATTTGAGGTCCGACCACCGTTTCCTGAGTTGATCCTTGGATCGCCGTACCCCAAAATTCCTGTGCAGACTCTTCACAACTTTAGCCATGATCTTGGCCTTCTCACATTTGGGTTTGGGTAAGGTCCATACTTCCTGTCGTAGTCGGCTCTCTTCAATATGCCCACCATCTCAACAAAGGCCATATTTGAGGCCTTAAATCTCCACCATGATCGTGACCTTTCTGGCTCCGGGCTTTCCTCCTCCTCCTCGTTGCTGCTATTATCATGCACCTGTTGTCTCTCCACCATGTGCTCTCCCCAACTGCACCAAAAGAGAAGGGGCCGGAAATAGACTAGAAAGAATGCCAGGGGCGGGCGGAGTTTCACGCATGCACAGTGTATATAAAGCATAACACGCGTGCGTCGTACATACGATCTGTGAGCGGAGGAAGGAGTATCGGAAGCGCCAATTGTGATAACGAAGGTACAAGTTTAACTTGGGCCTATACTGCTTATAGATTGAGGCCTATGTTGGGACAAGATTAGGAGAGTTTAGCCTGACATTAGGGTTTGTCTTGTGTTGTGTCTTGCAGAGAAAATGGATGGCTTCAATGATCACAACTTCCTCCCCCTGTTCATAGACAAGTACAGGGAGCTGCCCTGTCTGTGGCAGGTCAAACACCCGCAGTATAATCATTAAAAAAAGAGGCAGGCAGCGCTGGAGAAAATGCTGGAGTTGGTGAAGCTGGTGGTCCCCACGGCAACCATCCCCTATTTAAAAGCCAAAATTGGTGGCCTGAGGAGCATTTATCTTAGGGAGCGTAAGAAGGTCACGGATTCCCAGAGATCAGGAGCTGGAGCAGATGACGTTTATGTCCCCAGGTTGTGGTACTATGAGAGACTTTGTTTTCTGTCAGACCAGACTGAAGTCAGGGAATCCCTCTCAACCCTTCCTCCCACTCTATCTTCCACCCCAGCTGAGGCTTCCGATGTCCAACCTGGGACTTCCAGCCAGGAAGAAGTGGAGGAGCCCATCTTGAGCCAGGTATAGCATTGTTCTACAGATTTCTTGGCAAAACATAAAACATAAATGATGTTTACTAGATGTTATTATTGATCACTAATTGCTGATTTAATAAAGGTGTTTACATATCAATAGACAGTAGTGGGCAAAAATAATTGGGACAAGAATGAAAAATGCTGGGCTCAGAATAATAGTCTTTTCTATTTATTAACATTCAATTTGCAACATCATGAAAGAAAATTGTGTGTGATTGATGAAGAAAAAACTAAAAGTATGTCCCTTTTTCATACACAGGAAGACCTCAGCCAGGAGGAGGCTGTGGAATGTGGCACACAGGAGGAGGCTGTGGAATGTGGCAGCCAGGAGGAGGCAGGGGTAAGTGGCAGCCAGGAGGTGGCCGGGCCCAGTAGGAGCCTCACACAATCACAGGTTCCTCCCCTCCGCCTTCCAAACAAAAGACCCAGGAAGGGGAGTAACGTGGAGGAGTCAGCACTCAGGCTGATTCAGGAGGCTTCTGCGTCCCTCAGAGCCACCCCCACTCATGAAGAGGCCTTTGCCTCCATGGCTGACACAAAACTGCAGGACATGCAGGAGGGGCAACGTCTCATGTGTGAGGAAATCATTTATAAAACATTAAATAAGGGGTTGAGGGGCGAAATCACACCCAATACCCACCTGTGTGAGTTGCATCATCCTCCTCCTCCTGCCACACCTCCAACACCACAGCCACAGCCTGGAAGGAAGAGTGGAAGCAATACAAGAAAGTGATGGCCTGGGTTCAGTCTGGTCTGACAAAAGATGCAGGCTCTTGTATGACCACAGCCTGGGGACATGTATGTCATCTGCTGCTGTTCATGATCTCTTGGACTTCTGGACCAGATTGTACTCCCTTAGATAAGGATTCCTCAGGCCACCAGTTTTGCCTGAAAATAGTGTGCCCTGGGGGCCAAAGGCTTCACCAATTTCTGCTGTTTCTCCAGCGTTGCCTCCCTCTTTCTTTGGTTAGGACCCCTTAATAAAGTTTTCCTTCAAAAAGGACAGTTTGTTTGTGAGGAGGCAGATACATTTCAAAAATACAATGTGAAATTAACAAGGGACACCAACAACAAACAATCTCCTTGAGATTAAAAAAGACAAGATAATAATGGTGTTGTGGTAACTTGACACACAAAACACACCCAAAACTATTCTGGAGATAAACAAAAAATTTAAAAAAAACAGGAGATCTGTATTTAAAAAAAATACAACAAATAATACCAAAAAATTTAAAAAAATTTAAAAAATAAAGAAATTTTCGGTAGATGTGACAAATAAAAATATTATATTCATGAAATCACGAGAAATAATAAAGAAAGAAGTTTGTGAGAACATTAGCATTATAAAGAAGAAGAGAGTGCGCTGCATTCAACAATTTAAAACATTGCAACGTGACGAAAGTGCTATATCTATTACAAAGGCTAATTTTACCAGACCAAGCAATTCCGTCTCGGAATTTATTTTGAGCATGCATGGCACTTTGTGCGTCGGAATTGTCCACACACGGTCAGAATTGACACGAACGGATTTTGTTGTCGGAAAATTTTATAGCAAGCTCTTTGTGTGTCGGAAATTCTGATGGAAAAAGTCCGATGGAGCCCACACACGGTCGGAATTTCCGACAACAAGCTCCGATCGCACATATTCCGTCGGAAAGTCCGACCGTGTGTTTGGGGGATTAGAAAATCTCTGAGAGACTATCAAATACCCTTCTATTCCTTTCACCTGGCCATTTAACTTTGCCTGGATTTAGCCAACATCACACAGATTAGAGTGTAGGAATTTGTGTATTTGTCTTAAGAAAAGACAGTTGCTTCTATAAAAAAAGCACAAGATTCAGTACAAAATCACTAAAAAATGCCTAAACTCACACCACAAAAACCACACCTCAGCTAGTCACTTCCTCTACATCACTCCACCTTTAAAATTAACAAATAAACGGAGAGGAGGTGTTTGAAGCACATTTTCAAATGCTTCGGCAATGTGTGTTAATGCTATTGCCAGGAGCGGACTGATAACTCATGGGGCCCCCGGGCAATAGGATAAACGGGGCCCCCAGGCAATCAGAGATTATGGGGCTACACAGTATACACACACACAGTATACACACACAGTATACAATCACACAGTATACACATACATGTACACACAGACAAAAAAAACACAGATTTATACAAACTGTCCCTGGTTTTACTGAGGCTGGCAACCCTGATGGGGCCCCCTAGTGGCCCAGGGCCCTCGGGCAGTGCCCGAGTGGCTCAATGGTCAGTCCGCCCCTGGCTATTGCATTAGTGCTTGTTCCACTCTGTGTTAAAAATCAATGCCCAGATGAAGGGAAGTCCCCAAAGGAACTCAGATGGTAAATAAGCATTCACTGCACAAAATAAATATGTGAGATATAAGTTTAAAGCCCAACTTCAGGAATTTTAAAAAAATGTAAAAAAATTAATAAAATGAAATGCTCATTATGTCTAAGGGTGAACAGAAAGGGAGTAAGTACTTACCTTACCTTACCTTTATTGATACAACCGGTCCCCCGCAGCCTGCTTTCTAAGCTCCAACCAGCTTCGGTCTCACTCCTAGCCTCCTCAACGCACAATACAGGGATAATTTCCCAGTGTTATACATGATCACACTGAGGCTCCGCCCACAGACCCTCTTGCTTGTGGTCCTTCAATTATGAAACAATATAGACCCGGTGAGCCAGACTTTTGGTCTTACAAAAGTTTAGACGTGCATTTAACATAACGTACAAATCAGATGGAAAGAATACCATTACAACAGCATTAGGAATGAACAGCTTACTGCTGGTACTGAAATGTAATATTTATTTCAAGCCCAGATCTTGCATAAAATGACCCTTAAACTCATATGCAACATTAGTACCGCTTATAATTAGCACTCAGCATTGCATAAAACCTCTCCTTTACCAACTATTAATGAATCAACTGTTCATTAGCATGCAAAGCTGAGCAATAATTACATCCATATTACCGCTCAGTTTACTGAGCTTTGATGCGCCAAGCCATTGGTTCTCAATATTGTACTGAGATGACAGTAATTCCAGTAGATAAAAAAAATTGTCCTTTGAGCATTGAAAAGTTTGCTCACACATAAATGCAGGCAATAATAATGTTTTTCAAGTACACTTAAAGCTGAAACATTTCTTTCATTTTGGATAGGTTAGGGAATGGTTTTAAACCATGTAATTTTTTGCCATTTGTGTCCAATTTGAAAGATTTCTCTTCAGTCGTGGAGGGTAAAAATATCGGAGCTGCCATAATTTTAAACAATAAGTATTTAAACACCTAAGCCTAACATCCTCGTGTAATGACCATCTTAATATCCTTGTACATACCTCAGATTATTGAGCAATTTATTGCAGGAGCCATGGCCTACATCAAACCAGATGATGCTCCTGTCTGAGCCTCAGGGAGGGGGGAATGACGCTCACTCTAGCACAGGGATCTCCAAACTACGGCTCTCCAGCTGTTGCGGAACTACACATCCCATAAGGCATTTAAAAACTCTGACAGTCACAGACATGACTAGGCAAGGTGGGAATTGTAGTTCCTAAACAACCGAGGGCCATAGTTTGGAGACCCCTGCTATAGCACATTCGCAGCTTTTCCTCAAAAATGAAAAGCCACCTATAACCCTACAGCAAAACCTTTCTCATTTGGGTCTGCAGAGAGTAGGTCAATCTTCTTCAGTACTGCAAGGCCCTGCCAGCATGGAAGAGGACAGGAGTGCCGACCAGTGGTGATGGCTCCTGATGGTCTTCTATTGGTCTAAGATATGTACAGGAGGCTATAAAAGTAGTAATGGTAGAGAAATGAGAGGTTGTTACACCTAGGTAGTTTAGAAGTATGCTTATCCTTACAGCCAGCAAAGTCAGAAAAGTCTGTGCTCCAATACTGTGTGCATTCACTAAGTAGCAAAACCAGGATCAGGGTAACAACGCCAGAGGCTGCATTTCTTTGTAATTTACTGCAACCAGATTTTAGAAATCCCTACAAGGTCACTGTCTTATCTCTGCTTTCTTAATTACCAATTGCATTCACCAACATTTACACTAGATCTGAATATGTTTGGTGCCTGCAAGAGATGCTTAGTACTGACATTGTGCTTGTTGCAAAATGCTTTTGATGGGAGACAGCAAGGAGATTATAGGGGTGTGTTAGGGCATTCACTGTTTTCATCACAAGCAGGGGTTCTCAGCTCACCAGGTGACTAAGAAAAAGTCTTGGGTTTGGATCAATAGATTATAGCAATACTTGGGTTAAAAATGGAAGTACTGAACAAGTAGGATGCATATACTATATAATCTTTTTAGGTAGGGTCTATATATATAGGCTGTAAAGCTGCCTGATCACTTTTAAGAAAACATGGTCCCCACCTCCCCCCCCCCCCCACATGCATGTTCTGGGCTCACCTTGGTCCTGTGGAAGCTGGGGAAATCCAAAGCACCCTTCAAGATGGAGAAGGGAGACTGTTAGGATTATTCTTCTCCTGTGATCAGTCAAACTCCAGATGTATTGAAAAGCAGACAATTTATTTTAGATGTGTCACACAAAAAAATGATGCTTACAAGTCAAAGAATGCAGTAAGAATCATACAAAGGGATGTACAGGCCCCCTCCTAATATCTACGATAATATAGCTATATCGCTTCTATTGGCTGAGGAAACACGCATAGCGTGCCTGGTACAAAATGGTACTTTATTGGCTAATTAGTGTTTCCTGTATAGTCTGTTCTACCATATATGGTTAAGCCCAGGGGTGTTGCTAGGACTACAAAAGATCTGGGGCTAGAGCCCACAGCAGCGAAGTAAAGAAAGTCATACGCTTGGGCAGGCATACACATGTATATAATATACGTGTGTGTGTGTATATCTATATCTATATCTATATATTATATATACTGTATATTACATATATTATCATTTCATCAGGGTTCCCGGAGAGCCCCCCTTTCCTTTAGAATCCCCAGAGAGCCTCCCCCTTACATCAGGGTCCCCAGAGAGCCTCCCTTTTACATCAGGGTCCCCAGAGAGCCCCTTACTTACCTCAGAGTCCCCAGAGAGCCACTCCTTACATCAGGCTCACCAGAGAGAGGGCAGGCAGTGAGAGATGATGTCATCTCTCTGCTGCCCATGGCTGCACAGTGAGAGCGGAACAGCGGTGATGCAGGGCGGGTGGTGAGAGATGATGTAATCTCTCTGCTCTCTCGCCCGCTCAGCTCTCCCGTGGTGCCTGCCCGCGCTCTGGTCCTGACCACCGCACTCGCAGCCCGGCTGCAGAGAGGCCACAACCACGGCCGTTTCAGAGAGACTCGGGGCTATGGGCCCCAGATTCGGGGCTGTAGCCCCAAAAGCCAACCCCTAGCAATGCCCCTGGTTAAGCCTAATCATCCTGCAACTTACTATGGGGTTAGTTAAAGCAAACGATATAACAAGGTAATACAACAATGTGCTCAAAAGTCATCTTAAAAATCAGTCTCAGGGTTATTGTTTTTCTAATAGTTTTTCTAATAGTCACACAATAAAAATTTAAAACTTTTCTAACAGTGACAAGAAACCTATTTTTCTCAATCTCCGGTGCCTCAGACCCATCTAACAGACCCCCAATGTCTAAAGAGCATCGGCCACAAGAAGATTACTATCACATAAGCTTTTCATTAAGTCATTAAGTGTAAAAATTGTGAACAAGTGTTTATTTTTTTTAATGAATTAAAAGAACAAAAAAGAAGTTCTAAAGTTTCCCTTCTCCCCCCCCCCCCTCTATATACGCACATTCAAATTCAAATGCTCACCTGGGGCACACATGCATATGTAAATGAAAATTGCACAACACATATCAGGTGTCCCCGGGCCTGCTGGTATGAGAGGGATAAATCTAGTACTAAACTGATGAACTGTAAAGGTTTTTAACATCTTCCTGTGGCTTTACTGCTCTGATTGGACGTTATATGACGTCCTTCACATTGCACCGCTCATGCGCACCCTCAGGGGTGCACAGCACAGTGATCGGTGGTGAGCTGTGTCCCTTGGACACAGCCCATCACCTATCAGGGTAAAGAGCCAATGACATAAGCTTTTTACCATGTGATCAGCTGTGTCCAATCACAACTGATCGCATTTATACAAATGCAGCTTATCTGCATTTCCTTCCCTCACCGCTGTCAGTATCTGAGGAGAGGAAAGCCAATAACTGGCTTTCCACTTACAGGGGACATTTACACTGATAATCAGGGTACTAATTATCAGTGCAGCCCCATCAGTGTCCATCAGTGCAGCATATCAGTGCCGCCTATCAGCGCCCATCAGTGCCCATTAGTGCAGCCTCATCAGTGCCAATCAGTGCAGCCTCATCAGTGCCCATCAATGCCCATCAGTGAAGCCTATCAGTGCCCATCAGTGCAGCCTCATCAGCACACATCAGTGAAGAAGAAAAAATAATTATTTGCTACATTTTAAAACAGAAATGAAGAAAAAGGTTGTTTTTTTTCCAAAATGTTTGGTCTTTTTTTTTGTTTGTTTAGCAAAAAATAAAAAACCTAGAGGTGACTAAATACCCCCTCTGTATCAAAAAAATGATAAAATGTCATATGGGTACAGTGTTGCAATTGTTACCGCACAATTGTCATTTAAAGTATGACAGTGCTGAAAATTGGCCTGGGCGGGAAGGGGGTGAAAGTGCCTTGTATTGAAGTGGTTAAGCATTAACAGTTTTGAGTATCATACTTTGTCGTTATTTCGCAAGTGTGTGCAATTTTTAATCTTTGGTATCTATTTACTTGACTCATGTTGTATACATTACAGAAAAAATTGAGATTTTATTTTGTGCACTAAAATAATTTTACAAAACAAAATTGCAACTACCAATATTTAATTCTATGATGTTTTGAGGTTTAAAGTGTGTTTTTATGTATAAAATGTGAAATTGAACATGTGTGCACAAAACAGAAAAATGGCTCTGGCAACAAGATTTTGCTTATCCATTTTTGTCTATCTTTCACTGCCAAGTAACCAATTGATATCAATTCCCAGCCCTTGTGTTTTTCATTCCTATTGTAACTGGTGTTCTCCTAAGTGGTAAACTTACTCCGTAAGGATCACTTCTGCTTCGTGTGTATGGCTAGCCTTAAGCCGCGTACACACGATCAGACTTTCCAACGGGAAATGTTCGATGACAGGCTGTTGGCGGTAACCATGTGTACGCTCCATCGGGGTACTTTCCACAGACAAATGTTGGATGGCAGGTTTTCAAATTTTCTGCGGACAAATGTGTGTTGTCAGATTTTCCAAGCGTGTGTACACAAGTCCGTCGGGCAAAAGTTCAAAGTACAAACATACATGCTCAGAAGTAAGGATGAGCCAGAAGCGGTCGGTCTTGTAAACTAGCGTTCGTAATGGAGAATTTACATTCGTGACGTGGCAAATTATGAAATCTCGAAATGCAGCGCACAATTCTCTTCTTCTTTAATGGGATAACAATTAAGTTGTTTTGATGGTGATACTGATGAAGTTATTGCAAACTAATTTTCAAAGGATTTTTTTTCTAGTGATATCAAGAATAATATTATTATGCTTTTTTATTTTTTTTATTTGGGAAAGTTACCACAACACCATTATCCCATAGTTTTTACTATGTTGGTGTCCCTTGTTAATTTTACATTGTACTTTTTAAAATGTAACTGCCTACTCTCAAAATGTAATTTGGAGTAAAACACATAGCCAAGTATTATTCTACACAATTTGTTTATTGTGCATTAAAAAAGGAAAACAAATACAATTAGACATGCTATCTGCCAATAGAACTTAACCAAAAAGTGCATTCTGTGCATCCAAAAATACAGAAAATATACCAAATCAAATCATTACTCAGCCAAAAAAATATTGTCAAAGCAATAACTCCAATAATAAATAACACGTTATCTCCTCCGATTCCGCAACATGGCTGGTTAACGAACGGCTGTTCAGAAACGAACTGAAACGCACGAAATGAAAAGTGCAAAATGAAAAGCGCAAAATGAAAATCGCGAATCAACACTCACGAAACTTCTACTAACACAAAATTCACAGAAGGAGCCCAAAGAGTGGTGCTAAAGAGTTGAAAAGATACGTAGTACGTCACTACGTTTGTGATTGTTGGCCAACAATTATGTGCCCGTATGTATGCAAGACAAGTTTGAGCCAACGCCCTTCGGACAAAATTCCACGGTTTTGTTGGCCAACAATCCAATCGTGTGTACAAGGCTTTTTTATTTTGGAATAAACTAGTCCAATTTATTGAATGTAATATTATTATTTCTGTTTATTAATAATAATAATAATAATAATAATAATTCACTAAAGTTACATAGTTAGTAAGGTTGAATAAAGACACCAGTCCATCCAGTACAACCTGAGTGAGTGTGTGTCTACAATTCTCCCCATCCCTGTACATTGTGTCTCATTAAGATGCTCATTTATTATATTATTATTTATTTAAGGTACCCATATAGCGCTGTCAATTTACACAGCGCTCCACACATACATCGCACCCTACCCTCAAGGAGCCCACAATCTAAGGTCCCCAACTCACATTCATATACTAGGGCCAATTTTGGACAGAAGCCAATTAAGCTACCAGCATGTCTTTGGAGTGTGGGAGGAAACCGGAGTACCTGGAGGAAACCCACGCAGGCACAGGGAGAACATACAAACTCCAGGCAGGTAGTGTCATGGTTGGTATTCAAACCAGGGACCCTTTTTACTGCTAGGTGAGAGTGCTACCCACTACACCACTGTGCTGCCCAGCAAAGTGGGCTTGTTTATTCAATAATTAAAGTCTAGCCATACACCAGATATGAACAAGTGATTCCATTCTAGCTAAACTGAGTAGATGGTGGGGGGTTATGCCCAAAATGTACATATTTATCCAGAAGATAACTGGATAAGAAATCTGAGTTGTGTATAGCCAACCTAAACTTTACCCTGTGTGTGCTATAAAATGTAAAAGAGAATAGAATGACACTAGTGACAATAGATTGAGCAAAAAAAACAAAAAAAACAGGCATTTAGAACAATGAAAGCAAATCTAATCTCTATGACCCAGTGATTGAATGGACAGGTGATTAATTGTGGATTTACAAGATTATTCCCAAAATTCACATATTTATTCATACCGTTGCCACATTAATCTCATGAGATTAATATAACGGCTCAACAAGTGTATACTGATTGCAATCACTGTCAGCTCTGTATATAATGTAGAGAAATAACTAAAACTATGGGATTCTAGTGTGAAATTTAAATCGGGTCTTCCTTGTATTTCATAGGGCAGACCTTTGACTGTCCTATTCATTTTTTTTAAAACGATTGTGCAAAATGTTTTTTAGTCCTACCAAAACTGCTACAAGATCATTCCGAAGATAACAAAAGAAAAAAAAGTTGTGAAGATTATTGCTTTTTATAATGAAATAGGAACACACAGCTGGATGTAGCAGCTACAGTATCTTTAAACTCTGGAGCAGTTGCACCTGTTGCATCCCTTGTATTCAATCCCTGGACATAAGTGATGGACACAGGGGCAGAGGTGGCTCTAGGGTTTGTGAGGCCTTAGGCAAAACTTAAGCAAGATACATACTATACAATTTTCTGTATATTTTTTCCTTCAGATTTACCAAAACCATATAATATGAGTTTAAACCTTTAAGGGGTTGTAAACCCTCATTTCTATGCATTCTATGCATTAAGGTGAAAAAACTTCTGACACTAACCGGTCCCCCCCGTTTTACTCACCTGAGCCCGTTCATTACCCCTCAGCGGAGACGCGCTCTACCTCTCTGCCCAGGGTTCTCAGCTCTTGATTGGATAGATTGACAGCCATTGGGTCCTGCTGCTGTCAATCAAATCTAATGATGAGGGCGCTGGGGGGGTGGGGCAGAGTCCAGCATTCTATGTCTATGGACGCAAATGCTGGACTCGGGAGCGCGCCTGTAAGGTAACCCCCAGGGAGGGCGCTTCTCCTAGGGGGTTTACCGATGCGAGGAGGAGCCACAAGCGCTGTTGGTGGACCCCAGAAGACGATGATCGGGGTCAACTATGCAAAACGAACTACACAGTGCAGGTAAGAATGACATGTTTGTTATTTGAAAAAAAAAACAAGGGTTTACAACCCTTTTAATAATTTCAATTTGTATGCAATCAGGCAGGCCAACAAAATTTGTATAGTGTGAATGGGGTCATGAGGCCCCACTCAGGCCCATAATGGATACAAAATAACGGTGTGCCCCCCCCCCCCCCCACTGCGCTTCCGACTTCCCTCCTCTGCTCTCCCGCTGACTGCTGTGGGGGATCTTCAGAATGGAGGCCCGGGAAAGGGGCTGGTAAATGTAATTTACCAGCCCCTACCTTTTCTAAAAGAATGCAGTGAGTGATCGGTACTGATCATTTACTGTGTTCATTCATAACTGAAGCATAGTAAACTGTGTTTACTATGCTTTAGTTTATGAATTAACAGGAGCCTCTGTCTCCTGTTCATTCATCTGCAGTGCAGCTGAGGCTACAGAGAAAGGAATTGGGGTATGTGCTTCCTCAGTCCCTTTCTCTGTCTCAAAGTAAGACTTCAGGGGTCCATTTAGACCCCTGATATCTCACCAAAGAAACCAAAAACATCTCACCAAAAAATGTAAAAACAATAATAAAACTGTAAATAATAAAAAAAAAAAAATCTGCCGCCGCTTCCCGGAGCCTGCCAGCGGAGGCAATCGGATCCTGTTCCCTCTGTGGTAAGGAGCTGAGTGAGGGGAGGATGGCCCCCACCCGACTCCATACCTTTGCTGGGCCGAAGCTACGTCAAAACGTCACTTCCACTCATAACTCTTAAAGGGACATTTTTTTTTTTCAAATGCCATTTTTTTTTTATTGCATTTTAGTGTAAATATAAGATCTAAGGTCTTTTTGACCTCAGATCTCATATTTAAGAGGACCTGTCATGCTTTTTTTCTATTACAAGGGATGTTTACATTCCTTGTAATAGGAATAAAAGTGACTCCATTTAAAAAAAAAAAAAACAAGTGTAAAAATAAAAAGTAAAATAAATGAGAAAAAAAATTAAATTTTTTAACGCGCCCCCCGTCCCGCTGAGCTTGTGTGCAGAAGCGAACGTGAGTAGCGGCTGCATATGAAAACGGTATCATTAGAGCGAGCATAGTAATTCTAGCCCTAGACCTCCTGTAGAATTTTGTAAACGTCGCATATGGAGGTTTTTAAGGATAAAAGTTTGTCACCATTCCACAAGCAGGCGCAATTTTGAAGTGTGGCATGTTGGGTATCAATTTACTTAGCGTAACATCATCTTTCTCAAAAAAATGGACAAACTTAAATTTGTCTTATTTTTTTATTCAAAAAGTGTATTTTTTCCAATAAAAGTGTGCTTGTAAGACCTCTGCGCAAATACGGTGTGACAGAAAGTATTGCAACGAACGCCATTTTATTCTAGAAAAAAAATATATAATGTTTGGGGGTTCTAAGTAATTTTTTAGCAAAAAAACCCATTGTTTTAACTTGTAAACAACAAGTTTGAAAAATAGGTCCGGTCTTAAAGTGGTTAAATGGTTAGGTTGAATTTGCTGGGTCCTCAACATATTAGCAGTTTTTTTTAAATCTATGCCACTTGTAGATTATTTTCTTTACAATGATTAAATCATTTGGTGTTTTTTTTAAATCCCTTGCCACTGCCAGATTCCAACAGCCTTCTTTCTGAGGGCCTAAGGCCCCTTTCACACATGTAGACCGGTAAGGTCCGCCTGTCAGTTTTTTAGGCGGACCTGAACGGATGCTCCATGCAGGTCTAAGGAGCGAAGGATGTCAGCGTTGACATGCCTGCCGACTTTCGATCCCCTCTGCTCTGCTCCGATCCACTAATTCCAGACGAATGGAAACCCTATTTTCCATCCATCAGGCAAATCGATCGGATGAAAACGGACAGGCGGTCCATTTTCATCCGATCCCCAGTAGAGGAGAGCAAAACTCGTCCCTGCACAGTAAGCAGAGATGGACCTGTCATCCGACGGCTCAGCGGGGATCAACGGAGAGATCCCTGCTGAGCAAGCAGAGTCCGTCAAAATAGAAAGGGACCTTAGACAGCTTTATTGATCTTGGCATGATGACACCAGACATGTCAATAGCAAAGAAATCACCAAACCCTAGATATCTGATGATTAAATAAGATTCCACCTGCATTCTCTCTAAGGAGGTTCTAATCATTGGCATCTAATCTCGAAAACCTGATTCTAATTTCATGAATTTGAAGTGGCAGTAAATGTGAGGCTGTACATACTTGTCCATGTCACAAATCTGCATTTTCATTAATTTAGATTAATGAATAATATGATAATAAATATCCCATGCTAAGTGTCATTTGTTCAAGTATATCAACTTTGAATGAAGATGTAATGTTTGTCAGTTCAAATATGTTAAAAAAAAGTCAATCATTTTCATAGAGTATACTTACTTTCTCACCTGACTGTAGAAGGACATATATGACAATCTGTTGCTAGTGACAGATTCTAATGTATCATGGCCCTAAAGCCTCACTTTTTTGGATCAAAAAGGAGATTGCACAATATTAATATGAAATATTTAATTTTTATATTTTTTAGAAAATATGCACTAAAACACTGCACATTCCTTTAAAGTGAAATGTAAATGTAAAACCTTACAAGCAGGAAGGATTTAGATTGCAGACATGTCTCTCTAAAATAGAGGTTTCCAACAGTAAAGCCTCGTACACATGATCGGATTGTTTGCCAACAAAACCGTGGAATTTTGTCTGAAGGGCGTTGGCCCAAACTTGTCTTGCATACACACGACACACAATTGTTGGCCAACAATCACGAATGTGAGGAAGTTCAATTGTCAATCTGCTAATCTCATGTTAGTAGAAGTTTGGTGAGTGTCGATTCACGCTTTTTAGTGCGTGCTTGTCAGTTTGTTTCTGATTTTCAGTGTGGGCTTGTCAGTTCGTTTCTGAATGGCCGTTCATCTACTAGCCATGTGGCGTTCTCGTCGGAGAGATTGTGCTATCATTGGGCTTGGAGTTATTGCTTTGAACCAAGTCAAGTCCAGGAACAGGAGGAGGATGAGTTCTTGGACCAAGAATTGGTTGCTTAATCGTGACCAATTCTGTCATATGCCTTTGCTGCGGGAGCTCCAGGAGAATAATCCTGATGATTTCAGGAATAATCTTCGGATTCCGGACCCCTGCTGTCTATTGGCATTGCTGATGCCCTATATTAGTAAGCAGGACACATGCATGCGGCTTGCTATTACTCCTGAGCAAAGGCTCATCGCCACCTTGCAGTACTTGGCGACGGGGAGAAGTCTTCAGGACCTGAAGTTTACAACTGGGATCTCCCCCCAGGCTCTGGGACTTATTATTCAAGAGACCTTTTCTGCCATTATCCCTTTTTTGGTCCTTCATGCATATTTTCCTTCATTAACCTCCCTAGCATGATATCCTGGGCCCATACACACCTAGCCTAGTAACTTAACAATGTATTTTGTCAGCTACATTTTTGTGCTTACCCTAAATACTCCCTAAAATGTGTACAAATGTTATTGTTGTGCTCAAATTCAGGCAGCGTGTAAGAGGCCACAAACTCATTTGGAACACCCCCAATGATAAGTCAACCGATTACAATACTCAATCCGCTGACTTTGCAAAACCCATACACACTATACCTCTTTTGTGGTTATATTTCTGGATGAATTCACCAAAGCATGTAATGCAAGGGCCTGCCTGAATACCTTCAAATTGTACTGTTGAAAGTTTTTGTCTCTTATTATCTTGGTAATTTATGGATGTCAAAATGTGCTTCAATTTGGACTGTGTGTATCCATATTTTTGGATTATGACACTTCTTACCTGTTCATTGGGCTGCCAATAGTGTAAGTAAGGAGGGGCAGGCCAAAGTATCACACATTATTTATGCATTCAGCTCTCATGGAAGTGTAGAGGGTTACCTGTACAAAACATCTACCCATTACCCCCCCACCATAACATTTTTATGATGGGTCACCAGAGGGGGTGAGGAATCTCATAGGTTGACTTCATACTTTTGTCGTTAACCATTTCCTCACCAGCCGCCGTCATTTTACTGTGGCAGGTCGGCACGATCCTGCAAACCATCGTAGCTTGCGGGATTGGGATAGCACAGCAGGGGTGCCGATGACCACCGGCCGTGAGCGATCGCGAGCACGAGAGACAGAACAGGGACAAGTGCGTGTAAAAACCGCAGAGGAGATCAAATACCACCAAAAGAAAGCTCTATTTGTGAGAAAAAAAGGACATCAATTTTGTTTGGGTGCAGCGTCGCAATTGTCAGTTAAAGCGACGCAGTGTCGAATCGCAAAAATGGCCCGGTCATTCAGCAGCCAAATTTTCCGGTGCTGAAGTGGTGAAATACTCATTTAAATGTTATACTTATGTTGGCCAAGAATGTTTGTGTCAAATCTGCTTGCAATGTTATGTGCAAAATTAGTAATTTTTTTTTTTTACTCCACAGTTTCTTTCGAACCCATAGCAATGGCAGGCTGTTGCAGCCCAGTTTCAGCATCAGTGGGATTTTCCCAACTGTGGTGGGGCGATTGATGGTAAGCATATGAGGACTGTCCCACCACCCAACTCAGGCTCCTATTATTTTAATTATAAGGGCTTTTGCAGCATAGTCATGCTAGCGGTAGTGTCTGCCAACTACAAGTTCCTGTACCTGGATGTTGGGAAGAACGCCCACAACTCTGGCGGAGGAGTGATTGCGCAGACCGAATTCTACCATCAACTTCAGAATGGCATCTTACATTTGCCACCTGCTGAGGAAAATGTCGAGGGCCTCAATTTTGTGTCTGTGGCAGATGAGACCTTTGCTCTGGGGGAACATCTTCTGAAGCCCTTTCCTATGAGAAACCTCACCCCAGAGCAGAGAATCTACAATTGCAGTCTCTCATGCCAGAAGGGTTGTGGAACACGCCTTTGGCATACACTCCAGTCGTTTCAGGCTGTTTTTAACCTCAATTAACCTGGCCGAATACAAAATCAACTACGTGGTATTGTGCTGCTTTATCCTCCACAATTACTTATGAAGGAATGCAAGCAGCTACCTTGCCTCACTGCAAAGTGAAGTTGACTTTTCAGTGTCAGGCCCAGCTGATCCTGGTGTGATGACGGCTCTTGAAATTGGCCGTGCTGGGTTGCCCTCCCAAACTGCCCGAGATGTCCGGCAACAATATATGGACTATTTTGTGGGTAGAGGGGCAACGGTTTGGCAGCAAACTGTTGCTGATCAGGAATAAATCTTTGATTTCATACTAAACTCCTATTTCATTTGAGCTACTGTTTGTGTTTCTTATCTGTCTCCTAGGTTCTCAAATGGCCCTAAATTTGGCCATTTTCTAGAATAGTGCAAACGTACCT
This sequence comes from Lithobates clamitans, assembly GCA_037952925.1. NCBI lineage: Eukaryota > Metazoa > Chordata > Amphibia > Anura > Ranidae > Lithobates > Lithobates clamitans. Next base: position 474,270 of record JBBGZY010000261.1, read on the forward strand.
TATTTGCTGCATAGGGTGACAATCTCATCTTCAGCTAACTATTATGTTGTGCTGTGGGTCTGCTACACACACACAATGTTATTGTTGTTAATGTATATAATGCATTAATGTTAAAAATATTTGGCCTTTTCAACTCCTTTAATTAATTTTTTGAGGCCCTAAAATTGCCTGAGTTTGCCACATTTTAGAGCACATTGTCACTGTAACTACACCAACTTAACAAATACACTGGTATTGAGCATTGAAATAAGAAGCCGCACATTGATCAGTATAAAACATTTTACTTCAAGCACATTCACATGTGCATTTTAAAAGGTTTTTGAACAAACCAACATCTTGATGTATAACATGTATGTTTGCCATTATTTTGCCTTTTTTGGGCCAAAAAAACAGGCATGTTTAAAAACATAAGATACACATCCCCAACTCGGGAACTTACAAAGTTCGACTTTGCTAAAGTGAAGGCCATATGAGACATTAGTATCCCAAGACTGTGTTGATGTTGCCTTCCTCAGATGGGGTGATCTCACCCCTCTAAAAGCCAAAACTTGAAGTCACATACACATAGAGGCATAACTGTTAAATGTCCCTTATGATCCCCTGCTAAAATGTGTGTAGGTATTAACAAGTTAGTTTCTAAAGCCCCAAAACACACAGTGTGTCAACATGTGCTATCTCCCATCACGGGATATCAATGGACTCCTTTTGGGGGTGCAACCCCTTCCTCAAAACTAAAGTAGGGTAAGAGGAAGGGGTTGCACCCCTGAAAAACGTCCATTTATCCCCTATGATGGGAGCTAGCACATGTTGACACACTGGGGGTTTTTTATGAAAGGCAAATCCACTTTGCACTACAAGTGCACTGCAGCTTGTAGTGCAAAGTGGATTGGCCTTTCGGGAATAACCCCCACTGTGTGTTTTGTGGCTTTAGCAAACCAGATGTAGGGAAAGACACACATTTTAGGCATGGGATCGTGAGGGATATCTGAATCTTTTGTCCCAATTTGTGTGCATCTTCAATTTTTGGCTTTGCGATTCTTAAAGCGGGGTTCCACCCAAATTTTGAACAATATCTGTATGTATTCTCTTCCTTGCCTAGATGCTGACATGCCGTTTAAAAAAATTTAAATCGCCGTAATTACCTTTTATTTTTCTATTCTTCTTTGCACTTCCTGGTTCTCCTCCCATGGGAGTAGGCTTGTTTCTAGCCTCTCCCAGACTCCTGGGAGCTAGTCTCAGGCTTCCCAGGATGCCACTGAGCATGTGCGGGAATGAGCGGTGAATGCTGGGAGCACAGCATTCACCACATCCAGGAAATAAATGCTTGTGGGCTTCAAATGCCCACAATGAAGATGGAAACCGCCTGCAGTGAATAATATAAGTTATTCTTTCCGACGAAATCTGACACAGGCCGACATATTATACACAATATGTGAGTATGTAATGCTGAGAAGAAAAGTTTGTGAATGAACTAAAAAAAAAAAAACGATAGATAGGTGGACCCCTGCTTTAAAAACACATAAAAATTACAATTAAAACATTACTTAGGGCAGTGTTTCACAACTCTGGAAATGCATTTCCAGGTCATGTTTTCTATATTTTTTGCTCTTGGCACAGGTGATGATGTCATTTTCGAGGTTAGTAATTCATACAGTCGTTTTTATACTGCAGTAAATAAAGAAAACAGAACCTGGTGGTGCACCTAGAGAAGTGGAGTGGCTAAACACTGACCTCAGACACTAAAGCCTAGGTTCACATTGGAGTGATTTGTCATGCGATTTGATACAAAAAATTGCATGACAAGTTGCAGCCTATTGGAAGCAATGGCACTGTTCCAATCGGTGTGACATTACTTTTTCCAATTTCAGGTGCGACTTTAATAGACATCCGGGCATAAAGCCACACAAATGTCTATCAAGTAACACCCAAAATTGCACTGACCTTGCTACTTAGAAATCGCGCTACTTCAAGTGAAATAGTGCGATTACAAAGTAGCATCAATGTGAACCAGGGCTTAAAAGTAATAAAAACATGTGAAATATGAAAACTGCAAACAGGAGCCAACAAGTGGAAGAAAACTTCAGGCCAGATGAACCTAAAATTTGGCAAGCATTTCGACATATTCTTCTCTGTAAAGCAGTGGCAGCCTCCTTTATTTGCTCTAGATCATTTAAAGTCTGCATCATATCTGCACTCATAAGGCCAATTGTGCATCTTGGAAGTTCGTGTCCTTGTAAGAAGAGAAAAAGGTATTAAGGGAATTATGGTCAAGTGGCTGAGGCCCTACATAGTGAATTATTGTCAAGTTACTAGTCAAATTGGTAAAATACTTGCAACCTTCTTGCCCTTGAGATACCTACACTACTAGGAATGTACACACTCAGTGCCGCATGGTGCTCAAAATTTTTTGGGGGGTGTGCAAACAAACTGGAAAATACTGAAACCTCCCCCATCAATTGCAGCCTCACAGTACCATCAATTGCAGCCTCACTGTACCCATCAATTGCAGCCCCACTGTACCCATCAAATGCAGCCATTGTTCCCATCAAACGCAGCCACTGTGCCCATCATATGCAGCCACGTGTGCCCATCATATGCAGCCACGTGTGCCCATCATATGCAGCCACGTGTGCCCATCATATGCAGCCACTTGTGCCCATCAATTGCCTCCACTGTGCCCATCAATTGCTCTCACTGTGCCCATCAATTGCCGCCACTGTGCCCATCAATTGCTCCCACTGTGCCCCATCAAACGCAGCCACTGCGCCCCATTAAACGCAGCCACTGTGCCATACCAAATGCTGCCAGTGTGCCCCCACCGGCCCGCGTCTGCACTTACCTGTCTTGGTGGGATAGCTGCTCGATGTCTTCTGCTGTCCTCTCTTCCCATCCTCTGCTATGATTGGACACCTGCCGTCCAATTACAGCGCCTGTCATTTCAGCCAATCAGGTGATGGGTAACAGATCCAAGCACCTGATTGGCGGAGAGGCGGTTTAGTATTAGGAAAGGGAATATTCATTCGCTTTTCTAACACAGCTGTGTGACCTGCGATCTAAACATTTGACATGTATACACATTTTAAGCCAAATTCAAAGAATACTAACTTGCACAAACAAGGGGCTCAGGAATAGTTTCTTCCACTCCTGGGTCTCTTTGGCCCTCTCTCTGACTTGCGTCTGGGAATGTTACATCAACGATTGGAAGGTCTGTGCTGGGTCCAGGTGTCAGATCCCACGCCTCAAAACCAACATCCTGGTTCAGTTGAACGCACTCACTTTCCTCTAAAAATAAATAATACACCATTCATTAAGCCCCCCCAAGTCACATATGTTTTTAGCATCCATTTTGCTGCATTAGTTGACCAGTCTTGCACTGGGAACAATGTTTGCTCATTACTAGTGGGCTACACCATGCTGCACTGTAGTATTTTTTCCCCTTAAAAATGCATCAAAAAGGGAAGGTGATGTAATTTTACAGAGGGGAAACACTAGACAAGTGCCAACATTGAAAAACTCATGCAGTTGCCCCCCACCCCTCTTGTCTCCTATGGGATAGGGGATATATGAGGCTCATTCTAGCAGGTGTGACTCTGTGTGACTGTGATCCCCGAGACCTCTCCTCTACCCGTGTCTACTCTGATAAGGCTGCATTAATGGGCACTGATGAGCCAGGCAACAATCAGAAAGTGTTCTTTACCCCTTAAGTTCCGCCCTAAGCCCAAGTCCTTTGGCCCACCTAGAATCACCCCTGTCAGTGGCTAAATGAGTGTGTTTGAAGTTGTCACTTACGATTTTGGGGGGAAGATGGCCTTATTTTCCCCTGTTGGGGCCCGGTTGAGGATAGCCTCCCTTTGTCCCCTCTTGTGGCTTGTCCTTAGCCTCCTTTTTTTGTGCTTCCCTGTTGAAATAAGAGTAAGAATAGTTTTTAACCAAAAAATGGCAAAAAAGTAAATTAAAAAATGTTCATATCTGCTTTATATTTAACTTCATCTTAAAAAAAAACAAATTCTGACAGATTAGAGAAAACATTATTTGGAATTTTAAAAACCTACTTGGAGAAAGCACATATACAGACAGCTAATTTACACATATACATATTGGTTAGATACAAATATTGCTTATTTTTTTTGATTAAGTGATGGATGGACTCCATCTGCTCTTGCTCGCTGTGCTTTAAATCAGACCATCTCTTTCGGATTTGGTCCTTCGTTCGTTGCACCGAAAATTCGACCTCCAAAACGGTGGTGAGGACCTTCGTCCTTTTGGGCCTTTCGTAGTTGCGCAGCTTGCAATCATAGTCGTGCTTCTCAAGGATGCGCACCATCTCCACCATCTCAGCCTTGCTCATGGGGTTGGCTTTGTGCCTCCTATAAGCTCCACCACCACGGACCTGCCTTGAATTCTCAGAATCCGCCATGCTGTCACACTCCCAAATCTTCCGCCGTGTGTGTCGCATGCAGAAGGGAGATGGTCACGCCCCAGCGTCATGATGCACTGAGAGCGGAGTTTCACGGATGCACAGTGTATATAAAGCTATAACGCACGGTCAATGTAACAGCCGTAGGAACGATCTGGGAGTGGAGGACGACCGATCAAAATCGCCAAAAGGAAACATAAAACGAAGGTACAATTGTAAATTGGGGCCTCAGTGGTTAGTGGCCTATACTGCTTAGATTGAGGCCTATATTGGGACCAGATTAGTTATGAGTTAAGCCTGACATTAGGGTTTGTCTTGTGTTCTGTCTTGCAGGCATCTAATTGAATTTACAATGGTGAATAAATTCACAGCGTCAGACTTTTTGCCAGAATTTATAGAGCAGTACCTGGAGCTGCCGTGTCTATGGAAAGTGAAGAGTAGGGATTACTCAAATAAAATCAAGAGGAAGGCAGCGATGGAGAAACTCTTGGAATTGGTGAAGCCTCTGTACCCCACGGCAGACATCAATTATTTGAAGGCCAAAATTGGTAGCCTGCATAGTACATATAATAGCGCACGAAGGTCCTGGAATCCCAGAAATCGGAAACATCATCAGATGATATATATGTCCCCAGGCTGTGGTACTATAACAGCCTGCATTTTTTGTTCGACCAAACCGAACCATGCCCATCACTCTCAACGCTTCCTTCCACATCGGCTGAGGCCACAGCTCCTGAGGTCCCCCTGGTCCTTCTACACAGGAAGAAGATGTGGAGGAGCCCAGCTTGACCCAAGTATAGCATTGTTGAACATATTTGTAGACAAAATTAGAAAGAGGTTAACTAGCAGTTATTGATCCCAATTTGCTGCCTTAACAAAGTGGTTTTCATATCAATAGACAGTAGTGGCCAAAAATGATTGACAAGAATGAAAAATGCTGGGGTCAGAATGATAGTCTTTTCTATTTATCCACCTTCAATTTACAACAGTCATGAGCTCAAAATTGCGTGTGATTGATGACCAAAAACCAAAAAATATGACCCATTTTCATACACAGGAAAGTCTACCAGGACGAGCCCGTTCCCAGCAGCCAGACGGAGTCGCAGATCCCTCCCCTACGCCCTCCTACTAAAAGGGCCAGGAAGACCAGGAACCTGGATGAGGCCACGGCTGCCTTCCTCAGCCATGCAACAACTGCCATTAGTACAGCCCCAGATGCACAGGAGGCATTTGGCTATATAATGGGTAATAAGCAGAGAGATATGGAGGAGGAGCAAAGGAGTATGTTATGCGTATCCTGAAGCTCCTCTACAAGGGGAGGAGGGGAGAAATTACAGCTAAAACACACATCTGTGATTTAGATGACACACCTCCACCACCTCCACAGACACCACAGAAACCCCACCCACCACAGCAGTGTGGCGGACCGTGGCAAATACAGCCCCCACACCCCCAACAAGCCCGCTGGCCTGGGTATTTTCACCACTATAATTTCTAATTTTCTTTTTGTTTATTTTTAAAATTATGATTTGAGTTGTTATACTTTATTTATTTTTTGTGCAGAGAATGCAGTTTTTCTTTAAATTATTTTGATTTGTAGGGCAGATAACATGTATAATTTAGTTTATTTTATTTTTTAAAGAATGCACAATCAAAAAAAATGGCCTCAGCCGATGTGGAAGGAAGCGTTGACAGCGATGGCCTGGGTTCGGTCTGGTCTGGCAAAACACGCAGGCTTTTGTAAGACCACAGCCTGGGGACAAAAATGTAATCTGCTGCTGCTCCCGATCTCTCGAAGTCCAGGACCGTATTGTGCTCCCTATTAAATGTACTCCTCAGGTTCCCAATTTTCCACTTCACATAATTGAGGTCTGCCCTGGTGTACAAAGGCTTCACCAATTCCAACAGTTTCTCCATCGCTGCCTTCCTCTTGATTTTTATATGACCTTCTTGTGCTCCCTATTAACCACTTGCCGCCCGCCATATAGCAGAATGATGGCGGCAAAGTGGTTTCAATACCCTGACTGGGCGTCACATGATGTCCTCAGGATATTAAGCCACTGCGCGTGTGTCAGTCTGACACACCGCAACTCCGATCTAGGTAAAGAGTCTCTGACGGAGACTCTTTACCACGTGATCAGCCGTGTCCAATCACGGCTGATCACGATGTAAATAAGAAGAGCCGGTGATTGGCTTTTCCTCAGTAGAGGAGAGCTGATCGGCTGCTCTCCTGACAGGGGGGGTTGTGCTGATTGTTTATCAGCACAGCCCCCCCTTGGATTCCGTCCAGGACCACCATCATGCCACCCAGGACCACCAGGATGGCCATCCACACTGGACCACCAGGTATGCCCCCCTAGACCCCCAGGGAAATACTAAACTGTGCCCAGGCAGCTGCCAATCAATGCCCAGGCAGCTGCCAGTCAGTGCCCACTCACAATGCCTGCCAGTGCCACCATGGATGCCTATCAGTGCCACGTATCAATGCCCATCAGTGCCCATCAGTGCCACATATCAATGCCCATCTGTGCTGCCTATCAGTGGCAAGCAGTGCCCAGCAGTGCCTCCTATCAGTGCCCAGCAGTGCCGCCTATCAGAGCCACCCATAAAAACCTATCTTTGCAGCCTATCAGTGCCCACCTGTGCCACGCATGAGTGCCCATCAGTGCCGCCTATCAATGCCCATCAGTGCTGCATATCAGTTCCACCCATCAGTGCCACCTACCAGTGCCCATCAGTGCCGCATACCAGTGCCCATCGTCAGTGCCCACTCATTGGTGCCACCTCATCGGTGCCGCCTTATCAGTGCCTGTCAGTGCTGCCTTATTAGTGCCCATCAGTGAAAGAGAAAACTTACTTATTTACAAAATTTTATAACAGAAACAAAAAGCAAAACTTTTTTATTTTTTTCAAAATTTTCAGTCTTTTTTTATTGGTTTAGCAAAAATAAAAACCGCAGAGGTGATCAAATACCACCAAAAGAAAGCTCTATTTGTGGGAAGAAAATGATAAAAATTTTGTTTGGGTACAGTGTTGTATGACCGCGCAATTGTGACAGCACTGAAAGCTGAAAATTGGTCTGGGCAGGAAGGTGTATAAGTGTCCTGGATTGAAGTAGTTAAAGGAAAAAAAAATTTTTTTAGAAAAATACTTTGCTATGTGTTTTACTTAAAAAGAGACAGTTTGTTTGTGAGTAGGCAGGTACATTGCAAAAATAAAATGTCAAATTAACAAGGGACACCAACATAGTTGTATCTTTGAGCTTAAAAAATACGAGATAATAACGATGTTGTGGTAACTTGACCCAAAATAAAAAATATAAAAAACATTATTATTCTAGATATCACTAGAAAAAAAAAAGCATTTTGAAATACGCTTGGCAGAACTCTGTCAATATCACCAGCAAAGCAGCTTCATTATTATCCCATTAAAGAAGAAGAGAATGTGCGCTGCATTGAGAGATTTCATAATTTGCCATGTCACAAATGTTATTTGTCCATTACGAACCCTAGTTTTACAAGACCGACCGATTCCGGCTCGTCGTTGCTTCCGAGCATGCGTGTTTGTAATTTGGACTTTTGTCCGATGGACTTGTGTACACGCGTTTGGAAAATCCGACAACTAAAAACTGCTATCCAGCATTTGTCCGTGGAAAATCCGACAACAATTGTCCGAGAAGAGAATGCACACAGTCGAAATTACCACCAACAGCCTGTCATCACACATTTCACGTCAGAAAGTCTGATCGTTTGTATGAGGCTTATGGCTGGGTTCACACTGCAGCACGATCTGGCTCACAGCAGGAGTCCGGTGGGTCTCCATTCACAGTTCTCAGGTCCGATTTCAGCCCAAATTTTTTGGCTGGATTCGGACCTGAAACAGACCAAAAGACGCACAGGACTCGCACCAGAGCCGCTGCAGAGATGTGTGAACTGGCTCCATAGAGTGCCGGTCACAATCTCCTGCTATGCGAACTAGATGCTGGAAAACCCACATACAATTCACATAGGTGTGAACTCAGCCTAAAGTTTTCTTGTGTCCATGCAAGATGCTCTAGATCAGTGTTTCTCAGCTCCAGCCCTCCAGGCGCCCCAACAAGTCATGTTTTCAGGCTATCCATTATTTTGCACAGGTGATTTGATCAGTTTCACTGCCTTAGTAATTACCATAGCCGTTTATCCGAGGGAAATCTTGAAAACATGACCTGTTGGGGCTCCTTGAGGACTGGAGTTGAGAAACACTGCTCTAGAATGTACACTGAGCTTGGCAATCTTGTCACACCTCAGTGCCAGGATGAATGATCTCCTGTGCCCAGGTGTGGGATTTACATCATCTTGACCTGGCCAATCAATGTGTGAAAACCCTGAACTCAGAAAAAGTTTGGGAGAAGATATCATGGCCAGCAAAAGATCTTATGGAGGTCACATCACTAGAGGCATACCTCCCAACTTTTTGAGATGGGAACGAGGGACACCTATCAGCAAAAATATGCAGACATAGGACACACCCCTTGCCATGCCCCCTTAAAGAAGAATTGTACAAAAAAACAAGATTGGTTAAACCCACAAGTGTTTTTTACCACTACTATTCCTTTATATTGGCTTTTGGAATTTACAAATGCAGCAATTTAGAAATCAGATGAAAGGTTTAGCGCTGGAAAACATTTTGAAAGAGAAAAAGTGCATTTTATATACATCTATATAGATCAGACCAAAATGAGGGACAAATGAGGAAGAATGAGGGACAGAGGGACATTGCTCCAAATCAGGGACACTCCCTCAAAATCAGGGACAGTTGGGAGCTATGCTAGAGGGCAGGTGAGCACTGGAAGGATCATTTCTGCTTTAAGGGCTCATTAACACTGATCAGCAGTGAATTGCTTTTCAGAGGGCATTTGACAGACACTTGTAGGCAGGTGCAGTTCCGCCTCCCTGCACAGGTGGGGCCATTTGGCATCCACCATGCAGAGAGAGCAGAGGAAGGGGGAATTCGTGTTCCTCTGAGGCCACTGTAGGTGTCATCAGGAGAGCAGCTGATTGATTGGACGCAGCTGCCCTGGGTGACCACATCTTTAGTGTGGGCAGTGCTAATGAATATAAAAGTCTGTATGCAGCGCTATAAAATTCAATGCAGTCCATTATGAAAAGAACTAGCACTGTTCCTTTTTGATTGGTACACATTTGCAAAGTGGCTAGATCAGGGACAGGAACCCACTGATTAGGTACAGGGAAAGGTTCCATTGGAGGAGGGACAGAGTAGGGACTGTTCGTCTGTGCCTGAGTTAGGATCCCTCTTGATTAAGGTGCCTTGTTGCCAGATCACCTTCCAGTCACCTCCTCTGTCAGATGTTGTCGGCATCATAAGTTGTTCCTGGATATCCTCTGCTAACCCTCTCTGTAAGTGCTGCTGTGCCAGTTTGGCCATGTTTCACCATGAACCTTGATGCTAATATACATTATTACAATCTGAGGTCTCAGTGTGAATTCTCTCCTCTCTGGGTTCCCAATGCTTGGCTCTGACCACACGCTGAGGGGGTGATATTTCAAAACTGGTTGCAGCATGGCCTCATTAACTTGAATGGGTTGCTTTTGGTGAGTACAGTATTACCCACTGAATGCGGGGGGGGGGGGGTATGTTTTTCTGCATTTGCATATGTATGCACCCATACGACTTCCTTGGCAGTTTGGAGAAGGCAGTTGACAGGTGGTAAAAATACAGCTTAACCATCTGTTTTTACCATTCCCCAACTGCAAGTGTAAACAAGGCCTTTAGGCTTAGAAAATCTACTTAAAGCTTCCTGAAAACTGTAACCTTGCTGTACACACTGCTCTTATACAAGCTGAAGCCCTTGTGTAAAAAGCCTACATAGGGTCCACAGTTATAAGACTTGAAAACCATTGAATCTCTTACACTGAACCCAGTAAAGCTGAATATAGAATTACAGTTTGAGCACTGTATTAGTTTCTATGGATTAGTAGGTGAAAGTGACATTCTGCTATCTAGTGGCTTTCCGTGTTGATGTTGCAGTCTATTTTAGTTTGAGCACATTTCTTCTTTCTTGTATTATTAAAGACTTAAAATTGTTTGCTTTCATGTGAATGGATATGACACACTTCCGATGTGTCAAGACATCATACTGAATTATGACGGTGCAATCACTGGATTTGTTTTTTATTCTTCACGCTGAGCGAGAGGAAATGCTCTCCCTTACAGAGGCTAATTTCAAAACCTACTTGGTAATAGCAAGCCAGCATTTTGGCATAGCGAGGAACTGCTTAAAGGGCTAAAGATAAACTCTATTATGCAAATCTATTATATTAAATGGCACAAAGCAGCCTCAGCATGCTAGGTGTGATAATTCACTGGTTTCTCTATGTGATTTGAATAATGAACATTTTGAATAAATTCTATCTTCAGTAGAGTTGTCCTTTACATTATTTTGTCATTTTAGCTTGCTAAAGCTTTCCTTGAATAAGGATGGCAGAGAACTAATCAGGCCTTTCATGTCCGGAATTATTCTGAAAATGTTCTTTAACGGAACTCATAACTTTTATTGAGGTAATATACTGCTTGATATAGAACAGACATGTCTTGGTAGTAAATGGAGTAGAGTAAGAAATAATGTTCTCAGTAATGTCAAATAAAAAAGATTCATAAGTCACCTTGGAGTTCCATGGCCTGAAAGTTCCTCCTAAAGTAGCCAAGATGCAGCCTAGAAGCCTAAGTACACCTGACATGGCAACACAAGCTGAGCATATGATGAAACCTTTCATAAGCAGAAATCACCTACTTAGAAAATCAGCAGACATATAGACAACTGATATATGTAAACCTTAACATGTCCCTTAAGCTAAGTGTAACTTGGCACCACCTCTCTTCTACTATAACCCCCTCTTGTTCTTTTGATCGGTTGCCACAATTTCCTATCAGAAGGAAGGGATCAAGACTATATCATTTCAGATCCATATAAATTGTAGATGTAAATAACATCTATTAGTCTTATTTTCTGTTTTGCCAGGTGACTTGTGGGTAAACTTTACCTTATTTCAAAGCTGAACTCTGGTTAAAATCAAGGGTACCTTTGCAGTGGGGTTTCCCCATGCACTGCATCAGTTAAAGAGGTTGTAAACCTTGGGGGGGGGGGGGGAACTTTCAAGACAAAGGAATAATGAGCTAGTATGCATCACATACTAGCTCATTATGGAATGCTTACCTCAGAACGATGTCCTGAATCGGCATCGGCACTCCGAGTACACGGCCAACATCTTCCACCAAAGTTACATCTGGGTTCGCAGCTCCGGCGCTCTGACTGGTCGGAGCCACAATGACATCACTCCCACACTTGCACACGGGAGCCATCGATCATGGCACGGCTACTGAAGAAATGGCACCATCAGCCTGTTTCTTCAGTGCGCATGCATGATGACGTTGGCAGCAGCGCATATACTAAATATCTCCTAAACTGTACAAGTTTAGGAGATATTAAGGGTACCTACAGGTAAGCCTTATGTAGCGGTGCCCCTGTGGGGTCGCAGTGTGTTCTAGCTCCATGCGTCACCCTGCTTGGCCAGATATTCATTCAGACACACTTTACCAGTTAATGAACGGTCTTTAGCTTGTTTTTTTTTGTTGTTTTTATTTAGGGAATTAAACTTGGATGGAAAAAGGGACATGGGATGCCCAAATGATGAATCTTGATTGGTTGAAATAAAGATGGTTGAATCTAAATTGACAGTCTCCCATACTTCACATCTCCTCCAGCACACTACTTAAGATCACTTGCTTTTCTCTGCTGTACAGTTCTAGATTCCTGTCACCATTAGCACATGGTTAGGCCTCACTCTGAATAAGTCCCAACATTTTACCAATAGCCATTTGCAGGCAGGGGTCTGCAGTCCCCTTAGTTGTAGTAAGAAATTTAGATAAAAAAAGGATAGTTGTGCTAATTGATACTTGGTGGACTACTGATCCCAGAAAGTCCAATGCAAATCCTGCCAACCCTCCTGGCTGCAGCAACTTGACTCCGACATCACAGTCTCTCCCTCTGGCTTCACATCCAATCCTGGCATCTTAAACCCATTTGAGCATCTCTGGAGAGACCTAAAAATGGCTGTCCACCAACGTTTACCATCCAACCTGACAGAACTGGATCTGCAAGGAGGAATGGCAGAGGATCCCCAAATCCAGGTGTGAAAAACTTGTTGCATCTTTCCCAAAAAGACTCATGGCTGTATTAGATCAAAAGGGTGCTTCTACTAAATACTGAGCAAAGGGTCTGAATACTTAGGACCATGTGATATTTCACTGTTTCTTTTTTAATAAATCTGCAAAAATGTCAACAATTCTGTGTTTTTCTGTCAATATGGGGTGCTGTGTGTACATTAATGAGGAAAAAAATGAACTTAAATATTTTAGCAAATAGCTGCAATATAACAAAGAGTGAAAAATTTAAGGGGGTCTGAATACTTTCCGTCCCCACTTTACATTGTCCTGTTCCACTTGCATGGACAGCTCCTTTGAATGCATGATGTAGGTTCAGGGCTGGTGCAAGGATTTTTGACAGCCTAGGCGATACCTCATTTTGCCACCCCCTTGGCTCCACCCCCTTTGCCCTGCCCATGTATACCCCTCATTTTTAATGAAGTGCCCATCAAATGCAGCCTACCAGTGCCCATCAATGCAGCCTACCAGCGCCTATCAATGCAGCCTACCAGCGCCCATCAATGAATGTTTGCTTGCTTCCATTCATTCAGAAGTCGGGACACAGACACAGTCCTCCACTGCCACTTTGCCTCTGACACTATGTGCAAACGGAGCGGAGGCTGCCTGCTGATGCTGAGACTTTGTTGCTTGCTGCAGAGAGAAGAGAGTAGGAACACCAGTGGCAGGCGCTCTAGGCAGCAGTATGCTCTAGTTTGCCTAGTGGTAGCACCGGCCCTGTGTAGAGTCACAGCAATAGATTCCTTGTCAAAAGAAGTTTATTGAGTATACAATGTTATAAAGATACATAAAGTAAGTTTACAAGGATCTATAAAGTAAGCTCATTGTTTTACAGTAGGGTTTATATAGGTAAATATCATGAAATTTCAAATATTCAACATTGGGTTCACGTAAACCTAAATTAAAGATATATATCATTTCCTTAGTTACTTTTGTAGGTATTTAAATGATTTATACCTACTATACATATTGTTTACAAGTAGAGTGTATATAGGTCAAATAAATTCTGATAATGAGCTTTAATCGTAAGGTGGAGAAAAGGAAAGAGAAAGAAGAAAAAGGGTTGAAAGGTAGAGGTATGGTCCACAAGGATGTCCCGCTCGTCAGTTTATTATTCTTTTTAGTTCTCTTTGAAGCCTTAGAATGGGTGTCTCTGTAAGACATTTAATCTGTTACCATGGCAACAGGACAGAGTCATTGAAATTTGACAGGAACTGTTGTTTTATCCAAGGGTGCCAAAGTTTTTCAAATTTTGGAATTTGATTTTGATCGATGGCTACCATCTTAGCATGGGACATTGTATTATTCATTCTGTGAATTGTTTCTGCTAGTACCAATGTAGGAGATTTCCATGCCTTGGCCACTATTTGTTTTGCAGCCGTTATTAGTTGGATCATAAGTTTGAATTGAGAGAGTGTTAACCATTCCGGTTTTAGATTAGGTAAAGTTAAATATGGATCTGGTTGTATTATCTTTTTAAATATTTTAGATGCAATCACGAAAACTTCCTTCCAGAAGGTTTGGATTACTGGGCACGTCCACCATATGTGTAAATATGTGCCTATTTCTGGGCATCCTCGAAAACAAAGAGCTGAGGTATTAGGTGAATATTTTGCCACTCTAGCGGGTACAAGGTACCAGCGAGTTAGGACTTTATAATTTGTCTCCAGTGCTAAGATGTTGGTTGAAGATGACTTAGATGTGAGCCATATGTTAGACCAGTCCGTGTCTTCTAAAGTTCGTCCCAGGTCCTCCTCCCACCTCTGAACGTAAGAGGGTCTATTAAGATTTGCTACTCCATATAATTGATTATAAAGTGATGAAATTGTACCTTTAGCAAATGGATCTTTTGTACAGATTGATTCAAAAATGGATAATTGGGATAATGGTGTATCCCCCTTTAGGAATGGTGTATAGAAATTTTTGATTTGGAGATATCTAAATATCTCAGAGTTTGGTAGTTCATATTTTTCTCTAAGCGATGGGAATGAAAGGAATGATTTAGATGCTATGAAGTCATTTAGTGTCTGAATGCCTGATGTTGTCCAAGCTTTAAAAGAATTTGGGTAGATCCATGCCGGATAAAAGGCCGGATTTCTGATAAAAGAAAGGAGAGGATTGTGTGGAGATTGTAACTGATATTTGGTTTTTAGTTTATCCCAGAGAGATAAGAAGTGTTTAGTTATGGGATTATGAATTTTAAAGCGGTCTTTAGGATCAAGCCATAATAAATTTGATATTAATAGAGGGTCATTTTCTGAAGCATCTATAAATACCCATAGTGGGATTTCCTGTTTTGCATGGTATTTGGACAGACTGGCCAAATGTGCTGCTCTGTAGTAGTTAGTAAAATTAGGGTATCCCAGGCCTCCTTTATTTTTGGGAAGATGTAGTGTGTGTATAGGTATACGTGGTTTAGAAGAGCCCCATATAAACGAAGTTGCTCTTTTTTGTACTATTCTCAAAAAATAGGAAGGAATTGGAATAGGGAGGACTCTGAATAGATAAAGCAATTTGGGTAGAATAGTCATTTTGATTGCATTAATTTTCCCTAATTGGTTGAGAATAAGTCAGAATGAGATGCTGTTAAATGAATTCCAAGATATGGGATTGATTTTTCTGCCCATGTGAATGGGAGTGCAGCCTTAGCCGGGATCAATTCCATGTTTGTGAGTGAAATATTAAGCACTAGGCATTTCTTAGGATTAATCATAAGGCCGGATAGGGCTGCAAATCTATCAAGAGCTGGTATTAAGTTAGGACCAGAGACCTGTGGTGATGATAGAAAAAGTAATATATCGTCTGCAAATATACATAATTTGTGTGTAATACCTCCTACTTCAATGCCAGTTATAGTTTGGTTTGTTCTGATGTATTGGGCCATGGGTTCGAGTATAAGGGCAAATAATAAGGGAGATAATGGGCAACCCTGTCGGGTACCTCTTTCGATATTAAAGGCTTCAGATTTGTATCCAGCATATTTTATATAGGCTTTGGGTTTATTATATAATGCTTTGATCCATGTTAAAAAGTGGGGTCCAAAACCCCATTTTTGTAATGAATATTGCATATATTGCCAGGATACTGTGTCAAATGCCCTCTTAATATCGAGAGATAGAAAACATAAAGGGATTTTCCGTTTTTTAGCAATATGTGCCAATAACACTGCCCTGCGTATATTATCGCCTGCCTGTCTATTTGGCATGAAGCCTACTTGATCTCTATGTATTAATTTTCCTATAATGCTATTGAGGCGTTTTGCTATTATTTTTGCTAATAATTTAATATCGAGGTTTAACAGAGAGATAGGCCGATAATTCACACAGGAAGTATCATCAGAAAGGGGTTTTGGGATCATACAAACAATTGCCATTAGTGTTTCTTGCCAAAAAGAATGTCCATCTAGAAGTTTGTTAAAAGTTTCAGTGAGAATGGGAGAGAGTATTTCTGAGAATGTTTTATAGTATAAAGCCGAGTAGCCATCTGGGCCTGGTCTTTTGTTAAGTTTTAGGTCTTTTATGGCGTTAGCAACTTCATCTATAGTTATAGGCTCATCCAAACTGCTTTTTTGATTCTGAGATAACTCAGGTAAGTTTATTTTTGAGAAGAAGGATTCAGCTTCTGTAGGATTAAATTCATTGTTTGTCTTGTATAAAGTTGCGAGATGTGAGTGAAATTTATGGACTATTTTAACTGGATTACAAGTGTAAACATTTTTTGATAATTTCAAACGTATTGGTTTGAAAGATTTGTTAGTTGAATTTAATGTCCGAGCCAAATATGTACCTGGTTTGTTTGTATTCATGTAGAAATTGTGTTTGGAGCGTTTGAGGGATTTATCAACTGACTCAGTGAGAAATAGATCGTATTCCAATCTAGATTTTTCCAGATGAGATTTTGTACTCTGAGATGGATTATCTTGAAATGATATGTAGGCTGCATTAAAATTGAGTTCTAGTTTTTTTGCTAGATTTTTGCGTTCCCGTTTAAATAGTGCCATTTGTCTTTGTATTGTACCACGCAAGACAGGCTTATGAGCTTCCCACAGTGTTATTGGGGAGATGTCTGTTGTATTATTAATTGATATGTATTCCTTTAACCGCTTGCCGACCGGCGCACGCCGATGTACGTCGGCAGAGCGGCACGGCTGGGCAAATGGGCGTACCTGTACGTCCATTTGAATTTCCCGCCGTGCCCGTGCGCGCGCGCCGGCCGGGAGCTCCATGAGTCGGGTCGCGGGTCCCGTGGACTCGATCGCCGCGGGGAGACCCGCGATCGCCTCACGGAGCGGATGAACGGGGAGATGCCGTTGTAAACAGCATCTCCCCATTCTGCCTAGTGACAAGTGTCACTCTATCTCTGCTCCCTGTCATCGGAGCAGAGATCAGTGACGTCAGCCACACAGCCCATCCCCCTACAGTTAGTAATCACTCCCTAGGATACACTTAACCCCTCCCCGCCCCCTAGTGGTTAACCCCTTCACTGCCAGTGTCATTTACACAGTAATCAGTGCATTTTTAATCGCACTGATCGCTGTATAAATGACAATGGTCCCAAAAATGTGTCAAAAATGTCCGACATGTCCGCCATAACGTCGCAATAAAAATCGCTGATCGCCGCCATTACTAGTAAAAAAAAAATTATTAATAAAAATGCCATAAAACTATCCCCTATTTAGTAAACGCTATAACGTTTGCGCAAACCAATTAATAAACGCTTATTGCGATTTTTTTTACCAAAAATATGTAGAAGAATACGATCGGCCTAAACTGAAGAAAAAAAATGGTTTTTTTATATATTTTTAGGGGATATTTATTATAGCAAAATGTAAAAAATAATGCGTTTTTTTCAAAATTGTCGCTCTTATTTTGTTTATAGCGCAAAAAATAAAAATCGCAGAGGCGATCAAATACCACCAAAAGAAAGCTCTATTAGTGGGAAAAAAAGGACGTCAATTTTGTTTGGGAGCCACGTCGCATGACCGCGCAATTGTCAGTTAAAGCGACGCAGTGCCGAATCGCAAAAAACGCTCTGGTCAGGAAGGGGGTAAATCCTTCCGGGGCTGAAGTGGTTAAAGCTTGTTCAATGGCCACCTGATGTAGTGGGTGTTTGAGCATTATGTCCGGTAAGTACCACGTTGGGTCATGCGCTTTTGGTATGGCTGAGGCTATAGTAGTGTATACTGCATTATGGTCAGACCACGGAATCGGACTTATATCTGATGCAATAATTTCTGGTATCATTCCTATTGTTAGAAAAATATGATCTATTCTGGTGAAGGTTTGATGAGGGTGCAAGAAATAAGTGAATTTCTTTTTCATTGGGTTACTTTCTCTCCATGAATCTACCAGATTGTATTTGGAAAGAAGTTGAGAAAAAGGTAATCTAGAGGTTATTTTGGATGGTGTAAAAGGTGATTTATCTAGAAATGGGAGGAGGACCTGGTTTGAATCCCCACACATTATCACTGTTCCTATTTTGTGTGTATTAATCACTTGTAATATATGTGAGAGGAATGGTGTAGGTTGTTTGTTAGGAGCGTAGTAGGAAATCACCGTGATTGCTGTATCCATTATATAACCCATGAGTATCAGGTATCTACCTTCTGGGTCTTTAATTTCTGATGATAAGGTGAATGGTGTGGATCGGTGAAATGCAATTAGAGTTCCCCTTTGCTTGGTACAGGCAGAAGCCGTGTAAATTTGTTGATAAAAAGGAGAAATATATTTTGGAGTAGAATCTTTGGTGAAGTGTGTTTCTTGGAGGCATACTATGTGAGCCTTCTTGTTATGGAAAGTACGGAAGGCTTTGGTCCTTTTTTGAGGGACATTTATTCCCTGAACATTCAGGGAAAGTATATTCAGTGGTGCCATGGCAATAGATCAAATAGTTTTGACTTACTTTTTGTTATGCAGAGCTGACTGCGCAGATCAACCTGTGTGGACTGAAGAGATGAATAGATAGAAAAGAAACCAGTGAATTCTGGAGTAAAGAGTAAACAAAAAACATATGAGACTAAATGATACATTGTATAAATTATTTTTTGCAAGTAATCACAATTTACCCGTGAAAGAGAGTAAATATCTCTCTCAGGGGAATAAGTGTATTCGTCACACTCCCACATAATATGATTGGGAGAATGAGGAGGGCTAATGGGGGTACACGGATCTTCCACTTACAGGAGAGAAGTGCTATGTCAAAAGACATCAAAATGATGTTTCATTAATTGGAGTGCAGAATATATTTTTTGTTGAAATTATTTATTCCAGGGTGGTTGTATATGATTAGTCTTGCCCTAGGCTAAATAATTCAGTTAGAAAGGTACTGTTAATAACTTTGGTATTGATGAAGATAGTTTGAATTATTTTGGGATTTTAACCCTTTTAGAGTAAACAATTACATATTTTATTCATATGCAACTGTTTAGATATGTTAACTCATAAAATTGAGGTTGTATTGCTTCAGATTAGAATAAACAAAAACATAATTCTAGGGACTAGTTAGGTAATAATATATTTGTTTTAAGAAAAGAAAGAAAAAGCTTCCATTACTTCTGGATTATTGAACATATTTGTCCTAAAAAGTAATAAATCTATTGTTATTACCTGATAATATATAACTGAACAAGAATTTCCTTATTTCACTTATATATTCTAAGGCTATATGAATCAGAAGTAATAAGAAATATAACTGGAATGTAACATGATCCCACACAGTGTGTGACTATCAGAATGCAGTTACATTCAGTTATAAATATAGGTTTTTTAAAGAGAACCATCTCTTAGTATAATAAATGAAGAGATATCAGGAATTAGGATGTCAGTCCATTGAATCTTCTTGGTCCATGGATGATGTGGCATAACGGCCTCTTTTGTGAGAATGATAATTCCCATTTTGTTCTGAAATTTTCTGGGTGCTGCCTGAAGGTGAAGATGACGCCATTCTTCTGCGTGTGGGAGAGTTGCTGCTTGTGGGTTCTGTCAGATTTAATTTTAAAAGGGTTTGTTGTAGTTCATCTGCTGATCTGCTTCTGTAAATTGTACCTTGGTAGTTAAATCTGACTGAAAAGGGGAAGCCCCATTGATACATAATGTTGTGGCGTTGCAGTTCCATTAGTTGGGGTTTCATGGATCGTCTTTTAGTAATAGTAAGTTGGGATAGGTCAGCAAAAATTTGATAATTGTGTCCTTGAAAATTAAGTTCCTTTTTTTCTCTTGCAGCAATTAGTATTTGTTCTTTCGTTCTGTAATAATGAAATTTTGTGATTATATCACGTGGGGGTCCATCTTTCTTTTTGACTGTGAGGGCTCTGTGTACTCTGTCCAGTTCTAAACGTTCAATAGGGATATCTGGCTTTAGTTCTTGTAATAGAGCAGTAATAGTAGATTGCAGGTCTGTCACAGTTTCAGGTATTCCCCTTATGCGCAAGTTTGAACGTCTGGCTCTATTTTCGTAATCTTCGAGCTTAGTTTGAAGTATTAAATTCTCTTTTTTTAATTGTTCCAATTCTGTTATATTTTCTTGGGTTGTAATTTCAATTTCATCCATTTTTATTTCTAAGGCTGCGGTGCGGTTTCCCAGCTCTCTTATTTGTTTGGTTAGGCTTTTTGTTATTTGGTCTGAGGTTTGTTTTAAAGCCTTATGAAGCATCTTTTCAAATTGTAATAATATTTCTGGGGATACTGAGGAGGCTTGTGGAGAAGTTTGTGAGAGGATTTGTTCTGTATCTGACTCAAATGGAGAGTCTTGCTGTGACATTTTCTGTCTGTGAGAGCGCCCTGATGCTGTATTTTGTGAGGTGACTGGAGCTGCTTCAGCTGCAGTGAGTGCCTGTGAGCTCTTTGTGAGGTGATTTTTATTTCTGCCACGGTTTCCTCCCAGTACCATATTTCCTGCCCAAACTTTCACAGTTTGTTCCCTGGGACAAAAAGGTTCAAATGGATACCTTTTGAGCCTGCAGGCTCCGCTTTGTCCTTCTCTTCTCTCATCAGCGGTGTGGAGCTCTAACAATGCATGTCTGCTCTGCTAGGCTCCGCCTCCTGCCCACCCGCAATAGATTCCAAATGCAGATACCACCATTAGAATCCACTCCAGAAATAAGGAAGGAGTAGCCCACACCTGGCCATGAAACAGCTTTTGATTCAATTGTCTAATTACTTTTGGTCCCTTGAAAAAGGGGGGATGGCTAATCTTAGGAGCTGTAATTCCTAAACCTTTTTTCCGATCTGGATGTACATACCCATACCCTCAAATTAAACCAGAGAGTGTGCACTTTCAGCCCATATCCATTATATAACTATAGCTTTAATATGATTTGGTAAATACCTGAAAAAAACTAAAATTGTGCCTGTGTCCAAATATATATGGACTTAACTGTATGTATGTGTGTGTGTATATATGTATGTGTGTGTGTATATTATGTAGCGCCCTGCTCCTATTGACCAGGCGCCCGCATGTAAATTTAGTCGGTTATCTGTTCTGTACTTAGTTCAGATTCAATGTTATGGCTAAATTAGCCTCTGTTCCAGCATTGGCTGTGTTGCGTGCAGTTCCACACTGTCGTCTGTAGGTGTCGCTGTCACCACAGGCCAGTGATGGAAGGGCAATAGGCTAAGGTGTATTGAGTGTCCTTCTTCCCCAGAAACAGCCCAGTGGGAGTGGTTCACCGTTGTGCATTCTAGGAAAGGATACTTAAGGGACAGATGCCATTTTTTCTGTCTCTCACCTCATGGCCCACCTGGCCTAAGGTATGTGACAGCTCCTTTTCTGCCTCGGGCCCTGCTGGCCTGAGGCTACGTGACTGCAAGTAGGCCCAGAAGCTGTCTGGGGCCTACTGGTTAGGAGGTAGTCCTGTGCTGTTTGTCCTTCGGGAAGAAGCAGCGCAATTAAAAGATCCGGGGGAGGACTCATCTTGGGGAGGACTGAGCTAAAGGCTGGTATCTCAAGAGGAGCCTGGTGACTCAACTGGAGGATGCATCCTAACCAATCTACCTCACAGTACTGCCTGATGGCTTAAAGGAACTTTGGTACTTTGTTGCTGTGTTCATTACTATTACTAAATCCTGTGGCAGAGGATCGTCCAATTAACACTAAATCCTGTGGCAGAGGATTGTTCAACAATTATTGTTCTCATCAAGTCTGTGGCAGAGACTTTTGTCCGTGCATCATTCCGACTGTTAGGCCAGTAAGGGAGGCCTATCCGGGTGAGCAAGATCCATTTCCGGGTTACGCTGGCACGTCACTTCCGGGTCCCTGCTGAACAACGGTCTGCAGCTACAGTCTTGTGGTTCCTCTTGGTGCACCACCGAGGAGACCGCCTGCCCACCTACCCACCTTCTTTTCACCTAAAGATATCCGGCATCATGAAGGGGCCGCCCGCCCGCTTCTCCTGGTGTTCACGCCGGGGGGGTGGTGGTGATCGGCCACCTGCCAGCTCCTCTCTGCCATGCAGATCCGGCATCACGAGGGGGCCGCCCCGCCCACTTCTCCCGGTGTTCGCGCCAGGGGGTGGTGGTGATTGGCCGCCCGCCAGCTCCTCTCCTCTCTCCCATGCAGATTCAGCATCACGAGAGGGCCGCCCGCTCGTGCTCACGATGATATGGAGGACTGCCTGCCCTCGTTACATGCTCTGTCTGGCATCTACAAGGGGGCGCCGCCTGCTTCTCCGGTACTCACGCCAGGGGGAGAGGGGGGGCATCTGTCCTCCCTCCTCTCCCTAGTCACGCCAGCATGGGGGGATGTATCGTCCGTCCATCCACTTCCCCCAGTGTTCGCAGAGGGGGGGCTCTGTCCTCTGGCTTTTGGATGGGGGGCAGAGCTTCCTCCAGCCGACTGCATTCCAGCAATATCTACCGATTCACAAATCCGGCCTGATAAACTGCAACCAGCTTATCTTTTTACTTATTACTTATACATACCGTTCAGGGCTATACATCACCCAGATCAGCATTTCTGCAGGCTGTGCGGCCAGGTGTTCATGAGCTGCAGCCAATCAGCCATACAAATCCATGTCAGGCTCCGCAGCTGTTACATGTGATTGCACATGGAGCGATGGCCTGTGGTTAGGGATGGTTGAGCGGCCTTGACAAAGGATGGGGAATTTAATACAGGGTTTACCTGTCTTGTGCTGTAACATTGGTGTTTTTTCAGTGTGCTAATTTAACAGCGAAATCTTGACCATGTTCACATGACATGTTGTTTGTTCCTGTCATAGTGGTTCTGTCACCACGTGTTCTACCATAAGCAGCCCTGTCATTGCACTTCTGTCAGTGGCGTGTTCCATCATTAGTGTGTTTGTCATGGCACTTCGTTCGCAGCATTTCATTCATAGCTATCATTTGTAGCATTTCTGTCATAGCGATTTTCCTGTCGCAGCTTTTCCTGTCATAGCTTTTTCCTGTGTAGTTTTCCTTAATAGCATTTTCCTGTCATAGCTTTTTCCTGTGTAGCTTTCATTCACAGCGATTTTCCTGTTGCGATTTTCCTGTCATAGCGATTTTCCTGTCATAGCATTTTCCTGTGTAGCTTTCATTCGTATTGATTTTCCTGTCGTAGCATTTCTGTCGTATCGATTTTCCTGTCGTAGCATTTTCCCGTGTAGCTTTCATTCATGGCATTTTCCTGTTGTAGTTTTTCAGTTGTAAACGATTTTCCTGTCGAAGCTTTTCCATGTATTTTTCATTCGAAACATTTCATTCGTAGCCTTTCCTGTCGTAACGTATTCCTGTGTAGCTTTCTTTCGTATCGATTTTCCTGTTGTAGCGACTTCCTGTGTATCTTTCATTCGCAGCGATTTTCCTGTCATAGCGTTTTTTCCTGCCGTAGCAATTTTCCTGTGTAGCTTTCATTTGTAGCGATTTTCCTGTGTAGCTTTCATTCATAGCGATTTTCTTGTCATAGCGATTTTCCTGTGTAGTTTTCATTTGTAGCGATTTTAATGTGTAGGTTTCACTTGTAGAGATTTTCCTGTCGTAGCAATTTTCCCGTGTAGCTTTCATTCGTAGCAATTTTCCTGTGTAGCTTTCATTCGTAGCAATTTTCATGTGTAGCTTTCATTCGTAGCGATTTTCCTGTTGTAGCGATTTTTCCTGTCATAGCATTTTCCTGTGTAGTTTTCATTCATAGCGATTTCCTGTCGTAGCAAATTCCTGGGTAGCTTTCTTTCATAGCATTTTCCTGTCATAACGTTCAGTTTGTAGCATTCCTGTCAGCTCTTGCCCATTACATACATCATACGATGCGCGTTCATTTCATTACAACTGTACGACTACCCACCACAGTCTGTGGGTACACTAGAGGGTTTTAGTTTGCTATCTGTCTCTGTTTTCAGTCGTAGCCTTTCGTTTCATAGCATTTTCTGTTAGCTAGCGCTCACATCCAGGGTCTGTGACGTCTACGGATCCATACGGGCTGAGGTTTCGTTTTAAATGTTTGACCACAATCTTCTCGCCCATAACATACGTCATACGATGCACGTTCATTTCATTACAACTGTACGACTACCCACCACAGTCTGTGGGTACACTAGAGGGTTTTAGTTTGCTATCTGTCTCTGTTTTCAGTCGTAGCCTTTCGTTTCATAGCATTTTCTGTTAGCTAGCGCTCACATCCAGGGTCTGTGACGTCTACGGATCCATACGGGCTGAGGTTTCGTTTTAAATGTTTGACCACAATCTTCTCGCCCATAACATACGTCATACGATGCACGTTCATTTCATTACAACTGTACGACTACCCACCACGGTCTGTGGGTACACTAGCCCTGAGGGTTTCAGTTTGCTATCTGTCTCTGTTTTCTGTTGTAGCCTATCATTTCGTAGCATTTCTGTTAGCTAGGGCTCACATCCAGGGTCTGTCACGTCTACGGATCCATACGGGCTGAGGTTTCGTTTTTAATTGATTGTCGTCCCACAATCTTCTCGCCCGTATACCATACGTCATACATGCACATTCACCATTACACCTTTACTACTACCCAGCACAGTCCATCCGTTTTTAGTTACCTGTCTTGGTACTGCAGGTCACTCGGGCTCACTTACTGTATACACTAGGGTGGTGGTGTCATTAGGTTCACATTCACGCGCTGTTGGCTTGTCATTTCTGCACCTACATCCTCATACTTGTCAGGTACGAAGGGGTGTTGTTCAGGGGTTGGTTGTCTGTTCTCTTTTCTCTAGTTTGTGTTTTCTTAGATGAGGGCATGATGCGCGTTCCGGAAGCAACAAATTCGCATTCATCTCTCCATTATCACTGGTGTACCCCTCTCCCGGCCTCAGCTGGGGGGGCAGTATTTTTTAGGCGGTTATTTCTAACTCCGTCCCAACTTTTTCCATCCACCAGCAGAACATGTTTCTACGCATGATTCTTAACCACTTCAGCCCCGGAAGGATTTACCCCCTTCCTGACCAGAGCACTTTTTACAATTTGGCACTGCGTCGCTTTAACTGCTAATTGCGCGGTCATGCAATGCTGTACCCAAACAAAATTTGCGTCCTTTTTTTCCCACAAATAGAGGTTTCTTTTGATGGTATTTGATCAGCTCTGCGGTTTTTATTCTATAAATGGAAAAAGACCGAAAATTTTGAAAAAAAAATGATATTTTCTACTTTTTGTTATAAAAAAAATCCAATAAACTCAATTTTAGTCATACATTTAGTCCTAAATGTATTCGGTCACATGTCCTTGGTAAAAAAAAATGTCAATAAGCGTATATTTATTGGTTTGCGCAAAAGTTATAGCATCTACAAACTAGGGTATATTTTCTGGAATTTACACAGCTTTTAGTTTATGACTGTCTATATCATTTCTTGAGGTGCTAAAATGGCAGGGCAGTACACCCCCCCCCCCCCCCCAAATGACCCCATTTTGGAAAGTATACACCCCAAGGAAATTTGCCTTTGTACAGAAAAGAGGTCATTTTAGAAAATCAGGAGGCTTTCTATTAAAATGCTTTTTCACCTGAAGTAAACTACATTGGATACCATCTCTGAGTCACCAAGCTGCATACAGTCCATATAGTCCATATCAAAGTATGTCTTTTGCATAAAGTAACATTTGAACCTAAACAAAAGCAATCCATAGAAAAAGCACATTTAGGCTAGGTTCACACTGACAGTAGGTTAGAACTCGCATGATTTCATACCCGCATGTCAGTCCGACTTCAGGAGCGATTTCAGAGGCATCTGTGTGGGTTCCTGCACAGATGTCTATACAGATCGCACCCGGAAGTTGCCAAAAGTAGTACAGGAACTACTTTTGGGAATCGGTGCAAAGCCACAAAGTCAGCCATTGCAGGTACCATTGCCATTGCTCCAATGTGAACCTAGGCTTAGTGTCTACTCCAATTTAAAAGCAACAGAACACTTCCGAAGATGTGCTATTGTCTAGGAACATTCCTTCTACAGTACTCACAGAAGCCTACCAGGCCTCTATTATCATTAGAAGACTACCCCACCCACAATAAAA
The DNA here is from genome assembly GCA_037952925.1 of Lithobates clamitans. NCBI lineage: Eukaryota > Metazoa > Chordata > Amphibia > Anura > Ranidae > Lithobates > Lithobates clamitans. Next base: position 500,371 of record JBBGZY010000261.1, read on the forward strand.
TACTTAATAAAAAGCAATCAAATCTTCAAATAGGTAATTTTATTTCCTGAATGTAATATAAATGAAAATACAATATATTAAAATGTCTGTTTTGATTGCTCGAGGGAGGAATTGACCTGATTTAGGAATATAAATGGTAGGAAATCAGCTTCTGTTTCTGCTGAGGATGAAATTGTCAAGTTGCCTATTTTAAAGTGTATCTATCTCAGATATTTCTAGTCTACTCCCATAAATCGGAACAATCTTGAATTTTGTAACTTACTTTATGAAGATCCCTACACATTTACTTCCTTGAATTCTGTGACACTTATTTACTACACCCTGTGAATATGCACTGCTTGTGTCACACATTTTATAGAACCTGCCTTCTGAAATCCAACTTTACTGCAGAGGGTTATTATCATGGCTGGTGACACCAAGGCTGGGAGCAATTATTGTGGCTGCTTACACCAATGCCGGGGGTTATTATTGTGTTGCTGACACCAATGCTGACACCAATGCTGGTGGTTAACATTGTAGTCGCTGGCACCAATTATGGGGTTATTATTGTGACTGCTGACCCCAATGCTGGGGGTTATTACTGTGACCACAGACCCCAATGCTGGGGGCAATTATTGTGGCTGCTGACACCAATGCTGGGGATTATTATTGTACCGCTGACACCAATGCTGGTGGTTACTATTGTAGCCACTGGCACCATTTATGGGGGTTATTATTGTGGCTGCTGATGGCAGTGCTGACGATTATTATTGCAGTAGGTGGCCTGGTCTGATGAATCACATTTTCTATTACATCATGTGGATGTCTGGGTGCATGTGCATTGCTTACCTGGGGAAGGGATGGCACCAGATTCAGTATTGGAAGAATGCAAGCTGGAGAAGGCAGTGTGATGTTTTGGGCAATGTTCTGCTGGAAAACCTTAGGTCCTGCCATTCATGTGGATGTTGCTTTGATATGTACCACCTACCTAAACATTGTTGCTGACCAAGTACACCCCTTTATGGAAACATTATTCCCTGATGGCAATAGCCTCTTTCAGCAGGATAATGCCCCCTGCCACACTGAAAAAATGGTTCAAGAATGGTTTGAGGAACACAAGAGATTGCAATAAAGAACTCAAAGGTTTCTGGAGAGCCTGAGTGGAGGTCATACCCCTGTCTTGTAAAAGGAATGACCACACTCAGGAGGCCCCTGCACTCAGTAAAAATAACAAACTGGGGATGTGTTCTATCTGGCCAGAGAAAACACTAAGAACCTGTGAACTCCATGCCCAAGATCGTTAAGGCATTGCTGGAAAATAATGGTGGCCACACAAAATGTTGACACTTTGGGCCCAATTTGGATATTTTCACTTAGGGGTGTACTCACTTTTGTTGCCAGTGGTTTAGACATTAATGGCTGTGTGTTGTGTCATTTTGAGGGGACAGCAAAGTTACACTGTTATACAAGCTGTACACTCACTACTTTACATTGTAGCAAAGTTTATTTCTTCAGTGATGTTACATTAAAAAGATATAATAAAATATTTACAAAAATGTGAGCTGTGTACACACTTTTGTGAGATATTGTAAATGTCTATACATATCATATACTTACAGTACTGTGCAAAAGTTTTAGGCTGGTGTAAAAAATGCTGTAAATTTAGAATGTTTTCAGAAATAGAAGTATCAATAGTTTACTTTTATCAATAAACAAAACGAAAAGTAAATGAACAGAAGAGAAATCCAAATCAAACCAATATTTGATGTGACCACTCTTTGCCTTCAAAACAACATCAATTCTTCATATATTCTAGGTACACTTGCTTTAAAGGAACTCTGCAGGTAGGTTGTTCCAAACATCCTGGATAATTAAACAAAGATCTTCTGTGGATAGCAACAATGTGCTCTGGACTGATGAATCAAAGTTTAAAATATTTGGCTGTAGCAAAAGGCAGTCGTGTACGAACGGAGAGCGGAACAATAATGAGTGTCTGCAGGCAACAGCAAAGCATGGTGGAGGTTCATGGCAAGTGTGGTGCTGCATTTCTGCAAATAGAATTGGATTTGGTAAGGATCAATGGTGTCCTCAATGCTGAAAAATACAATCAGATACTTTAAGGTTTGAGAAATGGAAAAATGGACCTTGTAGGCACCACTGATAAAAAAAGTCAAATTTTATTTGTAACAATCCACATATAAATTCTAAAATGACATATAAAAACAATACTGTAGCAGCCTACAGTTTAAAAAATTGATATCACCAAAATTGGCTGCTTGAATCAGGGATATAGGATCAAACCACCCTGATACATAAAACACGGCTGTAGAGATTAAACTGTGGCGTGGAAACAAGCTCTACATATTCGCAGGAACCGTTTCTTTCAGGATACATTTTCTGAATAGAATAAAGAGACATCAAGTAAATATATATATATATATATATATATATATATATATATATATATATATATATATATATATATATATATATAAATGTATGAAAAATTAGCACTTTAAACAATGTATTATAATAAACAGAGTAACCAAACTGTGCCTGACAGACAGCAATCCAAAAAGTGCATGCAAGGGTGAGCTGTGAGTAAATGCATGCCTCCAGTGCCCATCCGACCACTCTGGTCCGTAGCATCCCTTATGCTCAGTATATTAGACTGAGAAGAAACTGTATACATGATAGTGACTTTAAATTCCAAGAAAATTTGCTGCAACAACGCCTCTTGCAGAGAAGGTACACAAAATCACTCCTACGCAAGGCCTAAATTAAAGCACTCCAGAAGTCCCGTAGTACACTACTCTATAAATCCCAACCCAAAACGAATTTTACCTCTATTGTCAAATTCATCACTCAATTTTCTTTTTTTTTTTAACTTAAAATTTCTATTAGCATTATAAAGAGCAATCCAAGTAGTGTGAACCATTCTTAGTTACAGTAAGTATGTCAGTGGTTCTCAACTCCGGTCCTCAGGACCCACTAACAGGCCAGAATTTAAGTATTACCTTGGGGAAATGCAGACTAGAATACTGCAATCACTGAGCAGCAAATGATATCACCTGGGATTTCAGTTATCTTGCAAACCTGGCCTGTTGGTGGGTCCCGAGGACAGGAGTTGAGAACCACTGTGTTATGTGTAATAGTGAGAGTCCCTGTCGCTATGAAAATGGGGTTAAAGTGGACACAGAGTATGCACATTTGCTTGGTGCAAGGCTACAGAGCATAAATGTGGACTGGAGAAAACTGCTTTCGCAGCTTTCTCCAGGTTTTGAGATCCACCAGCATATTGACTGGTCAGGTGTGTGTTGGGCTATTTGTAGACACCTGACCATAGTTCTGGGCTCCACCCTCCCGAGGAGTCCAGGCAAGCAAGGGAGAAGTGTGCATGTCTGCACAGGTCTGTCTGTCAGAGCAGACAGAGGGTCTAAGCCTGTGGGCTGGAAAAGGAAGCTGAAAAAGAGTGCTGAGGTACTGGGTGTACAGGAACTCTGTTATAGAGCCGAGAGGGCTGAAGCCTAAGTTTGAGCAGCAGTGCTGCTAAAGAGAGCCAGGTGGCTTGGTATTTCTGATTGAACTTACATTGTTGCTGTGGAAAGCTGAAACCCCTGTGTGGGCAACTCTTCTGTTATCGGACATTTTCTTTCTTTAATAAAAGTGGGCTTACAAGCCCTTAAAACTGCATATCTGGCGTGGACTCAGCTCACTGGTAAGCTCTACCGTTAAGCTAAACCACCCCCCGATGTTACAAGTGGTTGTTGGATGCGGGCAGAAGACGGTGAAATCCGGGTCCTTGCTCCACAGTGAGTTCACGTCAATAACTATTGGCTGTGTGTGGAAGTACAGCCAGGCAAAAGGTATTGCGTGTTGCAGGTGGTGTACCTGTGAATGAAAAGTCAAAATTTTTTTCTGCTATGAACTGTGTTTGTGTGCATGAGACAGCACAATCTGTGTGTGCACTGTGCAGCAGGGGTGGACTGATAACTCATGGGGCCCCCGGGCAATAGGAGATTATGGGGCCCCCAGGCAATCAGAGATTATGGGGCCACACAGTATACAATCACACAGTATACACATACATGTACACACAGTATACACAGACAGATGTAAAAAAAACACAGATTTATACATACTGTCCCTGGTTTTACTGAGGCTGCCAACCCTGATGGGGCCCCCTAGTGGCCCAGGGCCCTCGGGCAGTGCCCGAGTGGCTCAATGGTCAGTCCGCCCCTGCTGTGCAGGTGAGGAAAGCTTGCATGAAGTGAAAAGCAACTTGCTCTAAAGTGACAGTGCTTCATTTTTTGCTTGAGGCCGCAAAAGTGCAGTAGAGTGACTGTGAATATGGAAAGTCCACCATTGTTTGAATCGGCTGTGGACTGGTGCAAGCGGCACCTGGCAGCACTGGACAAAGCTACAGAGGAAAGAAAGCCAACCCTCAGTGTAAGGGGAGAGCGGCTGGATGTCCATAACTGGAAGAGGGGTGTTGTTGCCCCTGGCAATGCTGCTGCAGTTAAAACAGTAGCTATTGTGAAAAATGTCAATGTGTCAGGATCCAGCAGAGAGAAGCCCATGCTATTAACAAAGAGAAAGGCTGATCAAAGGCTGAGACCAAGAGTGGTTGCCCATAGCAACACAGAGGAAGCTAGTCGGGCTATCTGTGTACCATGGGGTATGTCTAACCAGGATCGTGGCAAGTGGCTTCAGGAGAAGCCGATACATCATGTTGGAGAGAGCCAGCAAAGTTCTGCTGGGAGAGTGCGATCTCCCATGGCGATGAGAGTGAAAGTGGTGCCGGACAGGAGGAGCTGCAGAGGAGATTTGGCTCAGCATCCCCGCAAAGAGGCTTGTGCGTTCCAGCCAGCTGGGAATCGCCAGGAGAGAAGCGCTCTGGGAAAAAGTCGTCCAGTACCATGCCTGGAATGTGGCCAGCTGGGGCGTGGCATGTTTTCTTGTCCTAGGTTCTGGAATTCAGCTGGAGATAATATTGCTGAGAAAAAGTCTTTATCTGCGGGCCCAGATTCCTTTGAAAATATGTTTGCAGTCACCCCTAGCAACAAGGAGTTTCCTGCTGTGTCGGCAGGTGGTGCTAAACAGTAGGAGATGCCTGCTGTAGTTTCATCCCGTGGCCACCAGGGGGAGTTGGCCAGTAAAAGTGCAGCAGAGGATTGGTTCATAAGACAACGTACTCAAATGAAGATGGTGACCCCAACTACTGCGGTGGGTAAGACTGACTTTAATGAAGTGATGGCTGGAACTGCTGATTTCATGTATAAAAGGACTGGTTACGAGACTGTCCATGATGATGTGAGAAGGACCCCAGTTAGACGGGCCACTGAATGTGCATTTGAGAATGACTTTTCCCTACCCAGTGGGAATGCAGGGGTTAAAGTCCAAATAGAATCTGTGTTGATGACTAAAAGTGTTGTGTCTAATGACTGTCGGTCTCAAGTTGGCAGTGGGCTAGGACAGCCTGCAAAAGCTAAAAGTGCTGTAAGTGTTACTGTTAATGAAAAGTTTGTTGCGGTTGGGAAAACCCCAGGTTCTTTCAGAGCAAAAGTTATCACAAATGGGCCGTTGCCTGTAGCAACAGGTGGTAAGATAACACAGTTGTCCCCAGAAATCTCCAGGGAACTTCATGTATTGGAGTTGGAGGTTGCCCTGGACAACTGCGATGTCACTCTGGTGGGACGGAGTGGAACTGTACCGTGTAATGGTAATGTGTTAGTACAAGCTGTTAGTACTAAAAATGTGCAGGTAAATGGTGGGTTAACACAACCTGTGAAAAATGCAAAGGTGTATGAGGTTTATGAAGCACCAGCCGAGCAAGGTGGTGAATATGGTGTATTGCAACCTACTATGCTAAAACACATATTGCCACAATCTGACATGATTTACAATGACTTGTGTAATGAGTCTGCAACTAAGCCAGTCTGTTCTTATGTGTCTCCTGGGGCGGATGGATCAGTGCTGAGGAATACCGCTGCAGGGAGCACGCATACAACTGATTGGGATAGTTGGGGTAAAAATCTAATCTCCCTGATAGATAAGGTTTTTAAGCACAAAAGTAAGGTGGACACGGTTTCTGCTGTGCCAGCAGGAGGGACTGCAGAACAGCTTGTACCGGAGGGCGCAGTGGCTGCTGCAGGGGTTAACCCTCATGAGCAGGATGAACCAAATAAGGGTGAGCGCACAGCAGAGACATTATCCGTGACCCACAAAACTGAGGTTGACATGGAGTGTCAAAGTGACGTTGTTACTGGTAATGTTCTGGAGCAGTTCACTGATGCTGAACCTGAGAAGTTGGGTATGAGTCCAGCACCTGGCAGCGCTCTGGGTGAGCACCAGGCTGTGGTTACCTCCAGCTGGGAGGATGTTTGTTTGACAATTGCAACTTCTCAAGTCTCAGCAAATAAGTCTGTCTGCATTCCCAATGTAATGAAAGTCCCCAGAAAGGACTTGGGTCTGGGATTAAGGGTCTGGTCTGTAACCAAAGCATTAAAGGAGCTACTTAAACTTTGGGATGTACAGCCAATCTATATTGGGGTGTCTCCTCCACAGTCAGACGGCCTGGTACTGTGGAGTACCACTAGGTGGAGCACTAAATGGCAGGCTGTACAGAACAAAGGAGAACAAGACGGGAATGGTTTATTCTTAAAAGTATTACTCTTGTTAAAAGTTGCTTCTGGGTATGCTGCTGGGTTAATTCCTGAAAAAATGGTATATGGGAGATGCTTTGGAGAAACTAAAAATGAGTCAATGTCTGAGGTTTCACCTCCTAACAGCCCGATGGGAAGCATTTCTGCGGCTATGGTCCAGGGTGGTGCTGGTCAGTTGTCGGTGAAGGGCGCGTATACTGCACCGGTGGAAAAACCACGTGAGATGGAAGGGCCGAGCATGGACCAGAAAACAGCAGAAATCCTGACCGGGGCTCAGACAGAGGTGGTTAAAGAGACTGGGGTCACCAGTCCAATAATAGGTTTATGTGACAAACCTGATATGGTCCCTGAGACAGGGAAATGGGTAAAAAGTGCAATAAGGTTGGTACGCGGATCAGACGAGAGCTCGCCTGTTCCTGTTTTGGATAGAAATCCAGGTGGTATTAAAGGTCAAGTGGTAGGACAGCTGTCTGCAGAGTGGGTGAACCCAGGGGATGTGACTTCCTGTGAGGTTCCTGTGGGTGATGGCGGCCCTCCGGTATGTGTGCCCTCTGCAGACTCTGCCCTAGCAAATGCTGAAAAAAAAAGGCATTGGTGACATGTGCAACATTGAGAGGTGTAATGTTGGTTTGAAAATGTCTGTCAATGATGAATCAAGTAATGTGTTAATGGTACATTATAATGTGGTGTCCAAAGGAACAGGTAAACCTGGTAAACAATTAGTGACTGCTGAGTCAGGTACCAGAAATAAGAGGAGGGGTCCCGTTATAAACACCATAAAAATAGGCCCCCTACAGTCTCAGAACAGTAATGCTGAGAGAGGTTTTGGGAAACCAGGAAACTTGAAGCGGGTAGGCAAAAGAGTTGGTAAACCCAAGAGACCTATTGTGATGGGGAAAATGGGTACCAGTGAGGGAAAAGGTGGTTACTCATCAGGCGTAGTGTCTGGAGGAGGTTCTCTACAGAATCAGGAAACTGAGTTGGAAGGAAGTAGCAGGAAAGGCAGGGGGCCAACAGAAAAGAAATGTGAGCTCAGGAACCCCAAGGACAGAGGGAGTAGGCTGAGTATAGGGAAATGTAGGACCCTGTTAAGATCCAGGGTGGGACGTACCTGGAAGCGCACCCGAAAAAAAGGTTGGGCCTACGTGGCTGACAGCCAGCACAGAGGTGTCCCAACCATGACGGGTGCTGGTGTTCCTCCCTCCGGATCGAAACAAAGGGGGGGGGGGATATGTAATAGTGAGAGTCCCTGTCGCTATGAAAATGGGGTTAAAGTGGACACAGAGTATGCACATTTGCTTGGTGCAAGGCTACAGAGCATAAATGTGGACTGGAGAAAACTGCTTTCGCAGCTTTCTCCAGGTTTTGAGATCCACCAGCATATTGACTGGTCAGGTGTGTGTTGGGCTATTTGTAGACACCTGACCATAGTTCTGGGCTCCACCCTCCCGAGGAGTCCAGGCAAGCAAGGGAGAAGTGTGCATGTCTGCACAGGTCTGTCTGTCAGAGCAGACAGAGGGTCTAAGCCTGTGGGCTGGAAAAGGAAGCTGAAAAAGAGTGCTGAGGTACTGGGTGTACAGGAACTCTGTTATAGAGCCGAGAGGGCTGAAGCCTAAGTTTGAGCAGCAGTGCTGCTAAAGAGAGCCAGGTGGCTTGGTATTTCTGATTGAACTTACATTCTTGCTGTGGAAAGCTGAAACCCCTGAGTGGGCAACTCTTCTGTTATCGGACATTTTCTTTCTTTAATAAAAGTGGGCTTACAAGCCCTTAAAACTGCATATCTGGCGTGGACTCAGCTCACTGGTAAGCTCTACCGTTAAGCTAAACCAACCCCCGATGTTACATATGGTTAACATTATTTAACAACAAACAACCGTAAATTTATAAGTAAAATAGTAATCCATCATACGACACAAGATCTTGCAGTGAAATAAGTTTGTATAGTGTTCTTTGATCCGTCTACCCCAATGGGTGCTAACTGTAGATGGATCCAATTCCACTCTTTATAAAGGTGACAGGTACAATAAGAATACCATATATACTCGAGTTTAAGCCAATATTTTCAGCCCTTTTTTTAGGCTGAAAGTGCCCCCCTCGGCTTATACTCGAGTCATCGCCGTCTGCCTACATGATCAGCGTGTCATGCAGACAGACAGCAGCCATTCCACTGTTCAAAAGCCACGCCGCCTCCTCGTCTGTGATAAGCAGAACACTCAATTTCCCAGCAGTCAGTGTTCAGCCTATCACAGACATCCTCTCATCCTTGTCCGTGGTATGAGGATGAGTGGATGTCCGAGATAGGTACAGGTCCCTGGTACAGGTTTTGCTCAAGAATATTCCTATATTTAGCACCATCCATCTTTCCCTCAACCCTCACCAGTTTCCCAGTCCCGACTGCTGAAAAACATCCCCACAGCATGATGCTGCCACCACCATGTTTCACTGTGGGGATGGTGTTCTTTGGGTGATGTGATGTGTTGGGTTAGGGCCAGACATAGCATTTTCTTTGATGGCCAAAAAGTTCAATTTTTGTCTCATCAGACCAGAGCACCTTCCTCCATACATTTTGGGAGTCTCCCACATGCCTTTTCGAAAAACTCAAAATGTGCCATTTTGTTTTTTGCTGGAAGTAATGGCTTTCTTCTGGCCAGTCTGCCAAAAAGCCCAGCTCTATGGAGCGTACGGCTTATTGTCGTCCTATGTACAGATACTCCAGTCTCTGCTGTGAAACTCTGCAGCTCCTCCAGGGTTACCTTAGGTCTCTGTGCTGCCTCTGATTAATGCCCTCCTTGCCCGGTCCTTAAGTTTTGGTGTGCGGCCGTCTCTTGGCAGGTTTGCTGTTGTGCCATGTTCTTTCCATTTGGTTATGATAGATTTGATGGTGCTCCTAGGTATCATCAAAGATTTGAATATTTTTTTATAACCCAACCCTGACTTGTACTTCTCAACAACATTGTCCATTACTTGTTTGGAGAGTTCCTTGGTGCCTCTTGCTTAGGTGTTGCAGCCTCTGGGGCCTTTCAAAAAAGTGTGTATATGTAATGACAGATCATGTGACACTTAGATTGCACACAGGTGGACATCATTTCACTAATTATGTGACTTCTGAAGGTCATTGGTTGCACCAGAGCTTTTTATGGGCTTCATAACAAAGGGGGTGAATACATACGCACATACCAATTATCATTTTTTTATTTCTGAAAAATAGTTTTATGTATATATTTTTCTAATTTTACTTCACCAACTTAGACTATTGTGTTCTGATCCATAGCATATAATTCAGATTAAAAAAAAACATTGAACTAAAGGCTGTAATGTAACAAAATAGGTAAAAAGTCAACGGGGGTGAATAGAGCTCTACTCATGCATGCTGGATGCTTATGTGGTCATTGTTTGCAGTTTCTTATTTCATTGAGCTTACCTGGAGTACATCCTTGTTATGGCCACGATCCAGTGAGACGCTTAAGCGGTTGCTAATACCAGGTCCGTTACCAGGTGTTCTCGTGTGTGTGTGTGTGTGTGTGTGTTCAGCAGCCGTCCCTGCAGTCAAGGCCATGGCTGGGTTACAGTAGATCGCTTTATATTGCCTACTGTCTGGTAAGCAGGCAATTTACATGAAGTTGTAGCGTTTACCTGTTGATAGTCTTCGGACAATCTTTCCGTCCACCCAACATCCATGCTGTGATAATGCTAATATTATTTTTTATGATTTTACTAACCTTATTGGAGGTAGGTTATTCTCTCTAACTATTGGCCGTGGTTGCCATTTATGGCCCACATCCATCTCCTATTAGGCCTGAGTCACATTTATGCAGGTTGCAGTTTGCATATCGCAGGTGCATTTTGTGTTTTTAAATACATGCTTTTCATCCATTGAAGTCTATGGAACCAAAAAAGAGAAAAAGTCCCTGGCCCTTTCCCTAAAATGCATAGATGTGAAGTACATCCATAGGAAACCATGTTAAATGGACTGTAGTGTGTTTCTGCAAAACTGAAAACGCGCTAAAAAATGCAAAGGTGTGAACTGGGCCTTATGCTTGCAGCATTAACATGTTTAATGGTGGTGTTGCTATCCCCTTTTCGCTTTATGTGTTGTTATAACACATCTATGGTGCTTATTTTACCACTCTATTACACTCATTGTATACGACATGTCTCCACATTTACTCACAGCTCACCCTTGCATGCACTTTTTGGATTGCTGTCTGTCAGACACAGTTTGGTTACTGTGTTTATTATAATACACTGTTTAAATTGCAAATTTTTAATACATTTATATTTATATATATATATATATATATATATATATATATATACTTGATGTCTCTTTATTCTATTCAGAAAATGTATATAAGCTCCTGAAGAAGCGGTTCCCATGAAACATGTAGAGCTTGTTTTCACGCTACAGTTTAATCTCTACAGCTTTTATGTATCAGGGTGGTTTGATCCTATATCCCTGATTTAAGCAGCCAGTTTTGGTGAAATCAAGTATTTAAACTGTAGGCTGCTACAGTATTGTTTTATATGTCATTATAGAATTTATTTGTGGATTGTTACAAATAACATGTGTTTTTTTTTTTTTATCAGTGGTACCTACAAAGTCAATTTTTCCATTTCTCAATCGTTAATATTTCATGAATAGGACGTGGCACTGTATTACTTTAGTGTATACCCACAGCACCATCCTGAGGTGGTGTATGTAGCTCTTTATATTTAACAATCAGATACTTATCCACCATGCCAAACCATCAGGGATGCATCTGAATGGCCCCAAATTTATTCTGTAGCAGGACAAGGACCCCAAACATGCAGCCAATATCATTAGGAACTATCTTCAGTGTAAAGAACCGGAACCTAGAAGTGATGGTTTGGCTCCCACAGAGCCCTGATCTTAACATCATCAAATCTGTCTCGGATTACATGACAAGACAGAAGGATTTGACTCAGCCTACATCCACAGACGATCTGTGGTTAGTTCTCCAGGAGGTCTGCAACAACCTACCTGTCGAGTTCCTTCAAAAACTATGTGCAAGTGTACCTAGAAGAATTAAACAATTTATGTTGTTTTGAAGGGAAAGGGTGGTCACACCAAATATTGATTTGATTTGGGTTTCTTTTCTGTCCATTTACTTTCCATTTTGTTAATCAATAAAAATAAAACTATTACCACTTCTATTTCTGAAAGCATTCCTAATTTACACCATTTCTTCACACCTCCCTAAAGCCTAGTACACACTAATAGTTTTTCTACTTCACCTAGTACACACTAGTAGTACACAATGGGGGTTATTTACGAAAGGTAAATCCACTTTGCACTGGAAGTGCACTTGGTAGTGCAGTCGCTCTAAATCTAATGCCCTGTACACACGGTCGAGCATTGATCGGACATTCCGACAACAAAATCCATGGATCTTTTCCAACGGATGTTGGCTCAAACCTGTCTTGTCTTGCGATGACGTAAAACACGTACATCGGGACTTTAAACGGGGCAGTAGCCAATAGCTTTTGTCTCTTAATTTATTCTGAGCATGCGTGGCACTTTGTGCGTCGGATTTGTGTACACGCGATCGGAATTTCCGACAACGGATTTTGTAGTCGGAAAATTTTATAGCAAGCTCTCAAACTTTGTGTGTCGGAAATTCCTATGGAAAAAGTGTGATGGAGCCTAACACTGTCGGAATTTCCGACAACAAGGTCCTATCACACATTTTCCATCGGAAAATCCTATCGTGTGTACAGGGCATAAGGGGTAGATCTGAAAATGAGGGGAAGCTCTGCTGATTGTTATCATACAAAATTACACATACAGGAACAGGACAAATCTTTCAAAAATGTAGTAAAAACCTTATTAGGCACATGCTCAATTACTTTTTCTTTTGTTTTTTACTACACATATGTAGTTTCTCAGTTTATTGAATGTGTGGCTTTTCCTGACCAGCAGTAAACACATACTTACCAACTGTCTCGAATTTCCCGGGACACTTCCGGGATTTAGACTATATTTTCCCGATTTTGTTTCCCGGGAAATGTCCTGAGAAATCCGGGTTTTTACGATTTTCCGCCGCCGCCAGAGGTCCGCCATTTTTGAGAACACCAGGAACATGGCTGGGTGGCTAGACGGAGTTCCTGTGTCGCTGCCCACCCTCTGCCCTGCCCCGCCTACCCCCCACCCCGCTCCAACCTGTTATGGAAAGGGGCGGGGGTTCTATAACCACGCGGCTGGCGGAGACCTACTAGGAAACCTTATGTAAGGGGGGCTCTGCTGGTGACATCTGATGTAAAGGGGGCTCTGCTGGTGACATCTGATGTAAGGGGGGCTCTGCTGGTGACATCTGATGTAAGGGGGGCTCCGCTGGGGACATCTGATGTAAGGGGGGCACCGCTGGGGACATCTGATGTAAGGGGGGCTCCGCTGGGGACATCTGATGTAAGGGGGGCTCTGCTGGGGACACCTGATGTAAGGGGGGCTCTGCTGGGGACACCTGATGTAAGGGGGGCTCTGCTGGGGACACCTGATGTAAGGGGGGCTCTGCTGGGGACACCTGATGTAAGGGGGGGCTCTGCTGGGGACACCTGATGTAAGGGGGGGCTCCGCTGGTGACACCTGATGTAAGGGGGGCTCCCCCGGGGATACCTGATGTAAGGGGGGGGTCCGCTGGGGGCATCTGATGTAAGGAGAGCTTCGCTGGGGGCACCTGATGCAAGGACGGACTCTGCTGGGACACCTGATGCAAGGACAGACGGCTGGTGGCAGGCGACGTGGCAGGTGACACGCTCAGGGATCCCACTGATTCGGCATTATAGTAAGTTGAATGATTTCATTTTATATTACAATGTAATAATAGAAATAATGCACTTCAATCATCCTGACACCATAACAACCATGGTGCCGGGATGATTGAAGTGCTAACACCAGGTGTTGGGAGTATCTTTATCGGCTGATTGTTAAACTTTCTGGAATACACATATTTCTATTGTTGTGTAGGATCTGGAGCTGCATCCCTCTCCCCCTTTCCCTCTCCATCCTTATTCATCTCAGACTCTAACTACACCCCTTTGAGCCACGCCCATTTAAGACATGCCAACTATTTTGCGTAAACCACGCCCACTTTTTGCCGCGGCGCACTCTGTGCACCGCATTTTTACTTACCCCCCCGTGCCACACCTACAAACGCATGCCCCACTCCTAATTATAATAAGACTCCAAATCAAACGTGCCAGTGATTCCTCTCCCTTCAGATTCAACACTCAGCGTATGAATATGCCTCACACTCTCTCGTGTTTTGGCAAATAAGCATGGTAAACCATATAATCAGGTATAGGTGAAAGGTCCAGATTCCATCCGTCCAAGTGCCATTTCATTCCATATGCAAATAAAAAATGCGCAAATAGTGTAGTACCGTAAAACACAAAATTTAATAAACTGTTTAAACTTCAAACATTGCACTCACTTAAAAACTCTTTAAACCAAGCCAAAACAACACAGCAATATGAGTTCCCAGTCCTCCCATGTAAACGCCCAACACCAGATGTAATGATAGTCACGGCGGACCCGAGGTAAGCGGAAAAGGCTCTCACCCCCACTCACTGAACCTTGTCTGATCGAACCAGGATCCTCCGCTCATACACTCAGATTAGATGCAGCGCGTCCTCCGTCACACGTTGCTACTGACATGTTTTGTCATACCTGACTTATTCATGGGATTCAATCTGGACCTTTCACCTATACTTGATTATATGGTTTACCATGCTTATTTGCCAAAACACGAGAGTGTGAGGCATATTCATCCGGTGAGTGTTGAATCTGAAGGGAGAGGAATCACTGGCACGTTTGATTTGGTGGACATTTAAGAAATCTGCACATCATTCACGGTGTTTTCTTTATGGACATTTCTATGGATTAATTTTTCCTATGGATGGATTCTACTATCTATTCTTTGTTTGATCTATGGGGGTTACACATGATGTACTAATGACTGCTTTTTTTGTGATATATACAATTTTTTTCTGAATATCACTATAGTGCACTGTTTACACACTTGGTCACTGGATCATGTTATATCATTGATATTATCGCTGCCTATATTAATTTTCTGTTTTTTGCAAATTAATAGAGGTATTTCAGTTTTCACATTTAAAGTGGCAGCTTTGGAAGTTTCACGGACTTTAACATATTTCACATTTTATATTGTTCTACACACACTGTTGAGATATACACTTCTCTTGAGCGCAGTGATAGGAACTCAAGGAGGGCGTGCAAATTTTTTTTGAGTACCGTTGTTTATAATAAGACTCCGCCTACAGCCAAAAAAGTGTCCCTAAAATGTTTTTTACAATGTTGGCAATTATGTAAACACACTTCTGGAACTGAAGCTCAAGCCCAATCTTAGTGGTTACTAGGGATGAGCCGAACACCCCCCTGTTCGATTCGCACCAGAACATACGAACAGGCAAAAAATTTGTTCGAACACCATTAAAGTCTATGGGACTCGAACAGGAATAATCAAAAGTGCTCATTTTAAAGGCTTATATGCAAGTTATTGTCATAAAGTGTTACGGGGCCTGGGTCCTGCCCCAGGGGACATGGATCAATGCAACAAAAAGTTTTAAAAACTGCTGTTTTTTCGGGAGCAGTGATTTTAATAATGCTTAAAGTGAAACAATAAAAGTGTAATATTCCTTTAAATTTCGTACCTGGGGGTGGTCTATAGTATGCCTGTAAAGGGGCGCGTGTTTCCTGTGTTTAGAACAGTGACAGCAAAATGACATTTCAAAGGAAAAAAAGTCATTTAAAACTACTCGCGGCTATAAATGAATTGTCGGTCCGACAATACACATAAAAGTTCATTGATAAAAACGGCATGGGATTTCCCCACAGGGGAACCCCGAACTATAATTTAAAAAAAAAATGGCGTGGGGGTCCCCCTAAATTCCATACCAGGCCCTTCAAGTCTGGTATGGATATTAAGCGGAACCCTGCACCAAAATTTAAAAAAAATGGTGTGGGGGTCCCCCTCAAAATCCATACCAGACCTGTGTCTGGTATGGATTTTAAGGGGAACCCCGCGTCAAAATTTTTTTAAAATGGCGTGGGGTCCCCCCAAAAATCCATACCAGACCCTTATCCGAGCACGCAACATGGCAGGCCACAGGAAAAGAGGGGGGGATGAGAGAGCGCCCCCCCTCCTGAACCGTACCAGGCCACATGCCCTCAACATTGGGAGGGTGCTTTGGGGTCCCCCCCAAAGCACCTTGTCCCCATGTTGATGGGGACAAGGGCCTCCTCCCCGCAACCCTTGCCCGGTGGTTGTGGGGGTCTGCGGGCTGGGGGGGCTTATCGGAATCTGGAAGCCCCCTTTAACAAGGGGATCCCGGCCCCCCCTGTGTGAAATGGTAAGGGGGTACAAAAGTACCCCTACCATTTCACAAAAAAAGTATCAAAAATGTTAAAAATGACCAGACAGTTTTTGACAATTCCTTTATTTAAAGTCTTCTTCTTTCCATCTTCTTTCTTCTATCTTCCTTCGGTTTCTTCCTCCATCTTCTTCTTCATCTGGTTCTTCCTCCGATCCTCTGCTTCTTGCTCCGGTGTTCTCGTCCGGCATCTTACTCCGTGGCATCTTCTTCCCTTCTTTGTTCTCAGGCCGCTCCGCATCCATGATGTGAGGCTCCCGCTGTGTGACGCTTCTCGTCTTCTGACACTTCTTAAATAACAGAGAGCGGGGCCACCCGGTAACCCCGCACCCCTCTGACGCACGGGGACTTGATGGGAACTTCCCTATGGGTTTCCCCGTGATGTCAGAGGAGGACTGATGTGAATGCATAGTACTTCAAGTTATTGAAAGTCTGATTCTTTAAAAAAAAAAAAAATAACAAACATGTTATACTTACCTCCTCTGTGCAGTTGGTTTTGTACAGAGCAGCCCAGATCCTCCTCTTCTCAGGTCCCTCTTTGCTGCTTCTGGCCCTCCCTACTACTGAGTGCCCCCACAGTGAGCAGCTTCCTATGGGGCACTAGAGCCGAGTCACAGCTCCGTGTGTCCATTCAGACACGGAGCCCCAATCTGGTCCTGTCCCCTCTCTCCCCTGATTGGCTGACTGACTTTGATTGACCGCTGTGTCTCAGCCAATCAGGAGGAGTGTCCCGGATGGCTTAGACAATAGACATTCCTGGACATTGCTGCAGAGAGATGGGCCTCAGGTAAGTAATTAGGGGGTGCTAGGTGGCTGCTATACACACAAGGCTTTTTATCTCAATGCATAGAATGCATTAAGATAAAAAACCTTCTGCCTTTACAACTCCTTTAAAGCGTGGTGTAAATTGCTGGTGGTATATAAATATTAATCCTAAATAAATAAAATTAAGCTCTGGTTTTCACTGCACTGCACAAACTACTTTCCATTCATTCCATTCTCAGTTTATACAACATAAGTTTTGCATAATAAAGTTAACATATTATAGAATATATCTATACTGATTTTGTCACTGCACACCTTTATCTTGTACCTGCAGAATATTGCAATTTATTCAGAAAGCTTTGGTTTGTATTAAACAGAGCCATGCATATTTCATAACTGAATACCTTCCTGCAGGCAGCCTAGAAGCATTAATAGACCTGCACAGACATCTCATTCTGGATAAAGTGCAGTAAGTAAACACTAAATCAGGTAAGCAGGAAGGAGGAATGATAATGGGGAAAGGAAGTGAAGGTCAGAGCAGATGCCAGACTTCTGTAAAAGAAACAGTCTTATAATAAGGACATCCTATTATAAAATGTATGTACAATTTGTGAGCTGCAATGGCATCTGCAAAGGGTTTGTTCCATCCGCAGCTCAGTTATCCTAACAAAGAGACTTTAATAGTGAGAATGGTAGAGGTGTCACAGTGGGATAGCATGGAACACGTACAACAATGTACAATTATTAGAAAGCCAATTGCCTGCTCAAGCTTGCCAAATGTTTGTTTAAAGTTATATTAAACCCATATTTTAAGCACTTTCAGCAGCTGTTTTAATCACTTACTGAGTATTCAATAATAAACAATCACTGGTCCCCTAGTCTGTTGCACTACATCCCCTCTCATATAGTATATAGACAAAAACTCTTTAAATGGGATTTTTAAGGTGCTAATTCAAACGTGTAAAACAGGGTTTTCAAAATCAAATTACCTGAGGGCCACTGACAAGTTTTCATATCCCATGGGGCCGCATGCAAACTTTCAAACTTCAAAAACGATATTAAACTATATACAGTGGTAGTTACTGCTTGCTACCAGTCACTGCAGCCTCACTGTGCTCATCAAATGCAGCCTCACCAGTGCCCATCAAATGCAGTCTCACCGGCCCCATCAAATGCAGTCTCACTGTGCCCATCAAATGCAGCCTACCAGTGCCCATCAATTGCAGCCTACCAGTGCTGTGTCACGGAGCTTGGATTTTAACATTGTCCTGCCCCCTAGACCGGTTCCTATGATACACTGATACACGTCACACTGATTCACTTTCCCGGCATTGGATCAGTGTGCCGCCTATCACAGGAGCCGATCTAGGAGGTGGGACTTTGTTACAGCACTGCCGAACAATTCGGACCCCAGCTGATCCCCGCTGTGTGTGACATATACAAGGTGAGGAGGAGGGAGGGGAGCACGCTGGCACTTCAGCGCCCCCCCTCTGATTCAGCTTGCGGCGCCTTGACGTGGTGCACTCTGTGCACCTGCCCAGGATCAGCCCTGCTGCTGCAGCCACAGCTCAAAGCTGCCCTAGGGCAGGCAGCCTACCAGGAAATTTGCCAGTATCCTGGTAGGCCAGTCTGGCCCTGATCCTGGTGGACCAGTCCTGCGGGCCATTTGTAAATGGTCCACGGGCCAGTACTTTGAGACCCCTGGTGTAAAACAATATTCTCTAAAATGTCAAACAGTTTTTTTTTAAAAAAAGGTTCTTTTAGAACACCATAAAATTAATATGCAGGATTAGTCTCATCAAGGCTATTTTGGTACTTCATGTAACTATAAAGCTACTGGCATCATCATTAAATCACACTGCCTACTGTCAGGAACCATGAATCAGACGGAGCCAGAAAATGCAGGTAAACTCACACTTTTAATATAATGGTAAAAATGGTACAAATAGTAAATGTAGTCAAAACATAGCCAGGGTATGGTAGCCAAAGCGGGTAGTCAGAACAAGCCAGTAAATCAGAAAGCCAAAGATCAGCATAGTCACAGGCAGCAGACAGGATCAGGAACCAGAAGGGACATCAGCCAGGCAAGTCTTCAACAGAAACACAGCAGAGAGTCTCCAAATATGTTTGACCAAGGCGAAGGCACGGAAGAAATGAACTAGGCAGTTTAAACTGGACTGACGAGCAGGAAATGATCACCAGGTGAGTCGATGTACATTGTTGGCAATTAACCGACAGCTGAGTAACCTGAGCACTGAGAAGGGAGGGCTGAGAGCCAGTCCTGAAACCTACACAGAGCTTATGTTAACCATACCCTAAACCACAACCATTCCTTCTCAATATGAATCTCAATTATTTTACACTGGTCCTGTATACTGTGTACGTGATGTTGCCCTGGTGGCTATATACAATGCGTTTTGTGGATTACAAGACCAACTTCATCAGTTATCTGTGAAGACCATAAGTATTGATAGTATTGAATGATGGATCAAGGGTTGGAAACCTCCACCTCATCAAACCAACCCCTTGGGTGGAAGAGCAATAGAATGGCACTGGTATGATGATACAATTGTTGAGGATTCAGTGTCACACTTACCAATGGCAGAAAAAACTTGAAGGTTTCCAGATAATCTTTCTACCACTGGATGATTAAATATGGTTAATGATGATCTTTGGACCCAGATCCCTGGTGCAAATAGGCTTAATCTATTTAGTATTTCTAATTATGTATTCAGAAACCCAGTGGCGGTGCGTCCATTAAGGGCGCACAGACGCTGCCCCCTCTCTCCAGCCACCCCCTTTATGAATGCATTGCATGAATCTATCCATGGTCGCTGCCTCCGCCACCCCCTATTCACGCATCCGGCCCTAATTTCGGATGCTGGGCACCTGAATTAAAGGGGCAGGAGTGTATTTTTAAAGCACCTGATTAGAACCATAGGCTCTATTAGGCTTCAAAAAAGGGTGAACTCAGAGCGCAAAGCATTGATGGGGCAGAGTGGCATCATTTGATGGGGCACAGTGGCTGCGTTTGATGGGCATAGTGGCTGCTATTGATGGACACAGCAGCTGCTATTGATGGGCATAGTGGCTGCGTTTGATGGGCACAGTGGCTGCAATTGAAGGACACAGTGGCTGCGTTTGATGGGGCACAGTGGCTGCAGTTGATGGGGCACAGTGGCTGAGCTTGATGGGCACAGTGGCTGCATTTGATGGGGCACAGTGGCTGCGTTTGATGGCACAGTGGCTGCAATTGATGGGCACAGTGAGGCTGCAATTGATGGGTTTTTTTTTCAGAATTTTTCAGTTTGTTTGCACCCCCCAAAAAATTTTGAGCACCAGCCGCCACTGCAGAACCACTTTATGTGCTTTCACCATGTTTATTACCACTAAGGAGTCATGTGCAGAGGATGTCTGAGGGGTAGGAAGCCTCCTCCCTTGCTGCTGATCCTTGCTCCTCTGCAATGCTAGAGTGATCCCCTCAGTATCTTTTCCTTCATGCTCCAGCTTTCAGAGGTCCTGACAGCATCAAGGCTAATGCATGGTCTACAGCCCTGGCTTGGACGTGATGACGTTGAGGGACAATCCACTGCATTAGAGGGTGCCACCTGCCGGGGGAGTGGAGGCTCAGGTAAATAAAATTGCTTTTACTCCCCACTAGACTAAACAAGCAATTAACTCTTGCAGTTCAGGTGCAGACCAACTACAACAGAACATTTTCAAGTTTCCCAGATTAGGCTATATTCAGAAGCCTCAAAAAGATCTGTAATGAACACTCCAAGATGAGAGCTGGGGTTCAAATGGAATGTTTTGGTACCAAAGTCTCCGCGCTTGTAAATCTCAGTTTTGAACTGTTAGCTTGTGGGTAAGTGCAGTAACAGGAACATATTATAACAGAATTTCAGAAATACACAGCAGACCTGGTGAGAAGGCTACCTGGGCCGGGGACACTCATGAGTTGTACAGCGGTGGAACAGGGAATTAAAGACACAGAAGTGCTGACAGTGTCTGTCTCGAGGAGAGGAATGAAGCCTGGGCAGACTGTACATAAATGAGGAGCTTTCCAGGAATAATTGCATGTCACTGCACTTTTTCTACTCCTCTAAAACCTTTCCATGACGCTATGTACTGTCCCTGACAGATGGGTATCCTGTCCATACACTGCCACTTGCTAAAATGCAAGCCAAACGGAGATGTCAGGGTCTTAAATAGACTCTGCCTGACCCAAGATGGCCCCCCAAAGTCATTTGGGGAGCAAGCATCCAATCGGATACCATATAGGAAATAGGTTTCTCTCGACTTCCTCCACCATCTGTATTACCACTTTGGACAAGCACCAACTGCAGTAGAGAATATCACAATGCCTCAGGCCAACTGCTCAGCACGGCATCTGGAAGCAAGTGGAGATCACTGGAGTAGCAGTGTCTAATTCGGTGATTTTCAGCTTCCAGGGGCATGGACCAGATGTGGGATATACTCTATATCAGGGATCTTCAAACTACGCGCCCTACAGCTGTTGCAGAGCTACACATCCCATGAGGCATTGTAAAACTCTGACATTCACAGAAATGACTAGGCATGATGGGAATTGTAGTTCCTGAACAACTGGAGGGCCATAGTTTGAGGACCCCTGATCTATATGGTTACATTGGTCTAAGCTGGACCAATGTAGCTATGTAAAAATATACATACCTGGAATTCTTCTTTATTAATCCAGATAAACCAGATGAAGGATGGATTGAGGGCTTTGAGCTGTGTTGTATCACTTCTGTTCTTAATGTAATCTGCTTCTATGTTGCTATGCATATTCTCATGTATTTCTACTCCACAATCCTTTAGTCTTATAAGGTGCTTATAACAGTTTTTTTTGTACTCTGTCTTCTTCACGATGCAGTCAGTGCTTTCATTTTGCTTCCTCATTGTTACAGTATTCTGAATGTTTCCTTTTTGTTACAGTGTCATTGGAACTTTTGGGCTTTGTCGCCCATTTTCTTTATTTGGTGATCTGTTTAAAGCTAACATTTACAAAGTAGGATTTTAAAAAATTCCAATTTGATGCCTAGCTCTCAGAAGCCAAGTTGTTAGCAGAACTTAAGGCGATAATAAACCCAAAAGCAAACATGTATTATACTGCAGTTTATCATTTCTTACATTAAGTAGCTGCATTTTTTTTTTCTTTTTTAGGCTTTCTTTCCTTTATTTTTACCTGGTGATCCTGCCAGCAAGTCTGTTGTTTTTTTTAGCAGAACAAGCTTTACTGCAAATGTGGCAGTTAGAGGGTTGGGACAAACCATTTAACACTGACAGTGGTGCCTTAAATTATCAGCTTTTATTTATACTGTTGTTTAGAAAGTGTTAGCTGGAGTTTGGCTTTAATTTGTTAGTATATCTAAATTTGATAGTACATCTAACACTCCCCTACCCCGACTGACAATGCTGGTGCCCAAAGGTGTCCCTATTCCTCCTTCATCCAGAGTGGAGGCCTGTAATACAGGAGGGTGTGATCACCAGGTGAAAACAGAAAGCCTAAAAAAAGAAAACGGACGCAGTCACCACAGATGTTGATTGGTAAGCAGCAAAACATTAGACATGTGCAATTAGTTTCGATCCGAATACAAATTTGGATGGATTTTTGGGTATTGTATACGAATCTCCAAATGAAATAGTAACAAATTTTGCTGAAACCCGTTAAAATTAGTTACGTTTATTCATTTTGTAACGAATTTCAAGTTTTCAGAATGATTAGAATTTGGATCGGTCGAAAGACGATCGACTGATTTGAATTCTAAGTGAAGAATAGCTGGCTGTTAAGCACTGGGCCTAGAAGCCGGCCGCCACGTCCTTAACATCCATGAGTCATCATCTGTCAGCTGGCTTCCCCACTGACAGATGGATGTAAACAAAAGAATGCTAGCATTGCCCGGCAATAGAAAAATGGAAAAGAAACGGCGTGGGGTCTCTCCCCCCCCCAAAATCCATAACAGACCCTTATCTGAGCATGCAGCCCAGCACGTCAGGAAAGGGGGGAGCCAGATTCCACCCCCCTCTATGTGAATGAGTATCGGGTACATCTTACCCCTACCCATTCACCAAAAAAGTGTACAAAAAGTAATAAAAACAAGAGACAAGTTAAGACAAATCCATTATTAAAAATAAAAAAAATTTGTGTCCCTCGATGTAAATCTATTGTCAATCACGCCGCCCTCTGACCCGGAAAAAAAAATGCTCTGCCTCCTGGGACTGCCTCCCGCCAAATGCCTCCTCTGCAGGGCCACCTGGCAACGTCACCTGGTGGCCCCACCCACTTGTGACGTCACAGGCCCAGCATGCACAAGTCTGACGTCAGCAGGGTGATGTAGCCAGGTGGCCCGTCCCTTGCCTATATAATAAATGTCAAAGCGCAGAGCAGGCATTCGGTGGGAGGCTGTCCCAGAAGGCGGAGCATTTTTGTTTGATTTTTTTAGGGTCGGTGGGCGGCATGATTAACGATGAATTTACACTTTAAGTGAAACAACATAAATGAAACATTCCCGTAAATATAGTGCCTGGGGCGTCCACTTAGTCTGTCTTTAAAGCGGAGCATCTGTAGCATGTATAGAAACACGAAAAAAGTACTCTTGCGCACTGGTGTGTTAGCTAAAGAAATTCAAGAGGGGCTATGGGCTTCGGCTTTGCTGCTCTCGAAGGATGGGATTATCCTAATAGTGAAAAACAAAGAAAGAAACAAGAGAGCGCACCAGCCTAGCGCATTATCCTTGGCAAATTTTAATGAATTAAAAACAAGGTAAAAAGCTACTCACAAAAGTCGCAGGTAAAAGAGCATATCAAACGCACAAAGGCAATAGTTCCAGTGGTAGGCAGCTGTCCAGATCCCAGGAGGGAGGCACACGGACCGCCGCTGGCTTACGCGTTTCGAAGGTTTAACCTTCTTCCTCAGGCTCTGAGGAAGAAGGTTAAACCTTCGAAACGCGTAAGCCAGCGGCGGTCCGTGTGCCTCCCTCCTGGGATCTGGACAGCTGCGTAGCATGTATAGAACCTGCTGCAGCAAAACTGACATTTCTAACAAAAAAAATGCCTGAAATGACATATAAATTGACGGTTATACAATACCATTGCGGGCAATAGCAAAATTTTAAAAAAAAACAGCGTGCCCCCCCCCCCCGTCCATACCAGGCCCTTTGCATCTGGTATGAATAAAAAAAACAGACTCTTATCCGAGTATGCAGCCTGGCAGGTCAAAAAAAGGGCGGGGACGAGCGAGGCACCCCCCTCCTGAACCATAAAGAGTGGGTGCTTTGGGGCAGGGGGGGCTCTGGCCCCCCTGCCCCAAAGCACCTTGTCCCCATGTTGATGGGAACAAGGGTCTCATCCCCACAACTGTGGCCGTTGGTTGTGGGGGTTCTGCAGGCAGGGGGCTTATCTGAATTTGGAAGCCCCCTTTAACAAAGGGGGCCCCCCAGATCCTGCCCCCCTATGTGAATAAGTATCGGGTACATAGCACCCCTACCCATTCACCAAAACAGTGTCAAAAAGTAATAAACCCAAGAGACAAGTTTTTGACATTTCGTTTATTAACCACTTATCTACCAGGCACTTTCACCCCCTTCCTGCCCAAGCCATTTTTCAGCTTTCAGTACTGTCACATTTTAAATGACAATTGTGCGGTCATGCTACACTGTAACCATGAGAAACTTTTATAATTTTCTTCACACAAATAGAGCTTTCTTTTTGTTGTATTTAATCACTGCTAGGATTTTTATTTTTTTCCAAAAAAAGACCGAAAATGTTGAAAAAAAATGTTTTTCTTAGGTTTCTGTCAGTAATATTTTGTAAATAAGTCGTTTTTCTCCTTCACTGATGTACGCTGATGAGGCGGCACTAATGGGCCTAATAGGCTGCACTGATGGGCACTGATGAGGTGACACTTATGGGCACTGATTAGGTGGCACTGATGAGGAGGCACTAATATTCTGTACTTATGGGCACTGATAGGTGGCACTGATGAGCACTGATAGTCGGCACTGATGAATGGCACTGGTGGGCATTGATAGGTGGCACTGGTGAGCCCTGATAGCCGGAACTGGTGGGCACTGATAGGCGGCATGTATAAGCGGCACTGATGGACACTGATGGGCATTAATGGGTGGCACCGATGGTCATTGATGGGCTTTACTGATAGGCATTGATGGGCATCATTAATTGCCGCAATGCACCCACGGGCATGCAGGAGCGGCCATATGGTGCGCCATCATATGATGTCCACCCAGATCGAGAGCCGCACTGTCCCGCCGTCATTTGACGGCGGGCAAGTGGTTAAAAAAATTTAAAAAATTGTGCCCCTTGATGTAAATCCATCATCAATCATGCTGTCCGCCGACCCAAAAGATAAACAAAAACGCTCCACCTCCTGGGATGGCCTCCTGCTGAATGCCTGCTCTGTGCTTTGGCATTTCATATATAAGGCAAGGGGCGGGGCCACCAGAGGAGGCATTCAGTGGGAGGCCATCCCAGGAGGCAGAGCGTTTTTGTTTTTTTGTATTTTTCAGGTTAGCAGACGGCATGTATGATGATGGATTTACATCAAGGGACACTGTTTTTTTTAATAAACAAATTGTCAAAAACTTTAATACTTTTTTTTGTGTAATGATGGACCCTTATCCTTGTTAAAGGGGGCTTCCAGATTCCGATAAACTGCCAGCCCGCAGACCCCCACAAGCCACAAGCACCGGCCAAAGTTGTGGGGATGAGGCCCTTGTCCCCATCAACATGGGGACAAGGTGCTTTGGAGTGGGGGGCAGAGCCCTCCCAGCCCCATAGCACCCAACCCCCATGTTAAGGACATGTGGTGTGGTATGGTTCAGGGAGGGGGCACTCACTCATACCCCCCCCCCTTCCTGACCTGCCGGGCTGCATGCTCGGATAAGGGTCTGTCATGGATCTTGGGGGGGCCCTACGTTGTTTTTCTTTTAATTTTTTGCTGTTTTCTTTTAACATTTTTACTATTGCCAGGCAATGCCGGCATTCTTTTCTTTACATTCATCTGGTAGTGGGGAAGCCAGCTGACATATGATAAGTCATCTGTTGTTAAGGAAGCAGACGTGCGTCTTCCCGGCCCGCTGCTTTACAACCAGCTATTCTTCACACAGAATTCAAATCAGTCAATAGTTTTTCGACCGATCCGTATTCTAATGCCCCGTGCACACGATCGGACTTTCCGACAACAAAACCGTGGATTTTTGTTTGAAGGATGTTGGCTCCAACTTGTCTTGCATACACACGGTCACACAAATGTTGGCCAACTATTATGAACGTAGTGACGTACAAGACGTACGTGATGTCTCCATTACGAACGCTAGTTTTACAAGAGCGCTTCCGGCTCATGTTTGATTCCGAGCATGCGTAGACTATGGTGCGACGGACTTGTGTGCACATGATCGGAAAGTCCGACAACAAAAATTTGTTGGCGGAAAATTTGAGAACCTGCTAGCCAACATTTGTTGGTGGAAAGTCCGACAACAAATGTTCGATGTCGCATACACACGGTCCCACTTTCCGCCAACAAGCTCACATCCAACATTTGTTGTCTAAGAATCCAATCATGTGTACACGGCATTATAGTTCTGAATAGTTGAAATTAGTTGGAAAATTAACAAAACAAATTTAATGAAAACGAAACTAAATGAATTCCAAAACCAAACTAAATGAATTCCATAACATAACGAAATTAGTAACATAACAAATCTATCCAAAATGAAACAAATGTTTCTGTTCTGCACATGTCTACAAAACATTACAGTTTTGGTTTTGGGTTTATTAATTCTTTGAAGTAGTTATACATGTTATAGATGATTTCTAATACAGCTATAACACCATAATTCCTTTTGCTTGTTTTCAGAAATGATATTGCTTAGCTTTTTTATGAGGTTAAAAAGTTCTGTCATGTGACAACGCATTTTTTCTTCCTTATAGTTAGGGCAGTTGGTTACAGGACAATGTGCACATTGGGTCTCTATTACATCTCTATTACAGTCTGTTCAGCCTAAGACAAGATGCAGGCTGTGCTTGAGCAGGGGTGTATGTTCAAGAGGCAGGCTGTGATTGGTCAGGGGACATGGTGGCTGAACAAACTACCCAATACAAGCATGCTGTGTGTCTGCACAGTGTCCTGTACCTCTGAATGGACAGCCAAAAAAAGAAAACTGACCATGCTAACAGAGATCAGCTTCTATGCTTTATGTGGTCAGTTTAAAACAAGGAAGAAAGGTGACTGGCAGGATCAACCAGGGGCTTTGATGGAAGGAGTACATGAAAAAGATAGAGACTATGATTTATAAAATACAAACACATAGAAAAACTAAATATTTTGGGTTACACCAGGGGTGTA
This sequence comes from Lithobates clamitans, assembly GCA_037952925.1. Lineage (NCBI taxonomy): Eukaryota > Metazoa > Chordata > Amphibia > Anura > Ranidae > Lithobates > Lithobates clamitans. The sequence continues at coordinate 527,578 of JBBGZY010000261.1, forward strand.
TCATGAAATCAGTGGGCCCGTGTGCAAGATCAAAAGTGGGCCCTAGATATGGCAAAATATAAAAATGTGTGCTGCGGGGAGGAGTGGGTGTGGTTTAAATTGCGCTAGATATTGGGCTTGGGCTTTACTGTTAGGCTCCTGTAGGGCTAGAAGAAAGGAGTGTGCCTAGGCACTGTCACATGTGCAGAAGTGCTGCATTTAATAAGGAATTATATGCAAAAGGTATACTTTTTTCACAAATTTACCTGCCAGGAGTAGTTATCCTGGTTGATCGATAGCGATCTATTGATTTCTCCCTAAGGCCCCTTTCACACGATCGTCAGTTTTGACGGCGGACCTGAACGGGCGCGACGGATGTCAGCGGAGACATGTCCGCTGACATCTGACCCGATCCGCTAAAAGCAGACGGATGGCCCTACGTTCAGATCGGTCGCTGGCGGACCGGATCGGGTGAGATCTGATGAAAACTGACATGCTGTCTGTTTTCATCCGATCCCTCCATAGGCAGCAGCGGCGCCTGACAAGCCCCTCCCCGTTCAGTGAGCAGAGAGGGACCTGTCATCCGCCGGCTCAGCGGAGATCAACGGAGAGATCTCCCGCTGAGCCGGCGGACCGAAGCGGACTCCGTGGAAGCGGAGTCCGCCTTGTGGGAAAGGGGCATAAGTTTGGCCTTGTTGCACTTTTCTCTTCTACCACTAGGTGGCCAAGTACTTGGTGATACTCATAGGCGTGCGCAAGGGGTGTGCCAGGTGTGCCTGGGCACACCCTAATCACTATGTGCATTGCCGATTCCCCCTACTCCTCTCCCCCTGGCTTCTGAGGGGAATGTTTCAGGATGGAGAGCTGGGGAAGGGGCTAGTAAATATATGTAATTTCCGACCCCATCCTTTTCTAAATGAACTGAACACAGTGAACACACTCGCTCACTGTGTCCATTCACAACTGAAGCATAGTAAACTGTATTTACTATGCTTCAGTTTGTGAATGAACAGGAAGCCACTCAGCATAGAGCACTTCCTATTCATTTACTGCCCCGTGCAGCTGAGGCTGCAGAGAAGTGCATATGTGTTTGTGCTTTGGGGTGCACACCCTAATGCAATAGGCAGCGCACACCTATGGTGATACTAGATTTGAGAAGGGCAACCTAAGGTCAGGTTATGGGTATATGGGGTATCTCAGCCAATGAGCAGGGGTTTTCTTGAATCCCTTGGCCTGCTGGGAGCACCTATATATTTGGGTGGAACCACATTCTCACTGAATGGGCAAGGTGAGAATCGGGAAACTTCAGGCGGTGATCAAGTCAGGGACCAACCTGCGGAGGAAACGCTTGCAGGGCAACCTTGTGTGTCAAGCCAGGCACCTCGACGGTTAGCAGGGATGAAGCTTGAGAAGTATCTGGAGTGCCAATATAGGGACCCAGCGGGGAAGCGTGGGCGACGCTTGAAGGAGATACTACCGCCAACCTTGGAGGAGCTCAAGGGATTCAGAGTCAGTGAATCAGAAGGTCTAGTGAGAGACCAGGAGCTCAGTGTTGAAGAACTACAAGAGGCAGTTGTAGTGAAGCTGAAGGAACTGTTACGTTTGTGTTAGGAACTGTTAAAGGACTATTGCCATAGGAGACAGCATCCCTGCATGTACAGAAGTGGCGCCTTGCTTGGGCCTGTCCCTGCACGGCTGTCCTCCTATTGAAGTCTCGGAGTCTGCCAATTGAATCTATAGCTACTTAAGGGTGTCCTGGCCCTAACCCTCTTTCACCCAAACAAATACAAAAAGGACTGTCAAAAGAAATAAAAACCTCTTTTACATCCAAGAAGTGTCTGGCGTCCAATGACTTTCACCATCTTTGCACCCACTCACAACCCACTACATATTGAAATCAGCTATTTTTGGCCTTGGAGGTTCTCATTAGGGCCCTTTCACACTGGGGCGGTTTGCAGGCGCTATTGCGCTAATAATATCGCCTGCAAACCGACCCGAAAGTGCCGCTGCTTTGATTCCAGTGTGAAAGCCCCGGGGGCTTTCACACTGGAGCGGTGTGCTAGCAGGACGGGAAAAAAGTCCTGCTAGCAGCATCTTCAGAGCGGTGAAGGAGCGGAGTGTATACCGCTCCTGCCCATTGAAATCAATGGAACAGCGCGGCCATACCGCCGGCAAAGCGCCTCTGCAGAGGCGCTTTTCGATGGTTTTTAACCCTTTCTCGGCCGCGAGCAGGGGGTAAAACCGCCCCGCTAGCGGCCGAATACGGACAGTAAAGTGCCGCTTGCAATAGCGGCGCTTTATCTCCGCCCCTGCCCCAGTGTGAAAGGGCCCTTAGACTGGACAAGGCCGGAGACCTTGCTACAATTATTTTGCTTATTATTGTTCTAATGAATCCCTAAACCGCCAAACCTTTAAATAGAAGTCCACTTTAAACAGGGAATAAACACCTTTTTTATGTTAAGGAGAAGTGATTAAAAATAAATAATGCTTTAGCAAGACTTTAGTAAAAGAGCACATGCTCTTTGACAAAGCACTGAGCACAGCAGTAAATGCACCAGAGTTTTATCTTGCATCCTGTGCTAATGTGCCATCTTACCCTGAGCATACTATGTGCATTGTTTGTGTCTTCATTGAGTGCACACAGGAAGTCAGGTTCCTGCTTAACATTAATTGACTGCATTTTTCATTCGCTGTGTGCAGTAAGTTGGGTAGGGCCAACTTTAATATGATTTCCTGTATGTCATTAGGAAATCAGCAGGGCTCTTCTTTATAAAATATTCAGGATTTAGATATGTGTGTTTGAAGTTTTGTAAATGTACAGCATAAAGAAGAATAAAGCATAAAGAATTTGAGATTGTGCTAAAGCTTAAGGACTGTGAAAAACTATTTTTTGTACTCACCCTAATGCCGCGTACACATGAGCGGACTTTCCAGCAGACTTGGTCCAGCGGACCGGACTCCGTCAGACAATTCGATCATGTGTGGGCTCCAGCGGACTTTTTTTTCCCAAAAGTCATACGGACCTAGAAATAAAGCATGTTTCAAATCTATCCGACGGACTCGAGTCCGGTTGAAAAATCCGCTCGTCTGTATGCTAGTCCGACGGACAAAAACCCGACGCTAGGGCAGCTATTGGCTACTGGCTATCAACTTCCTTATTGTAGTCCGGTCATACGTCATCACGTACAAATCCGTCGGACTTTGGTGTGATGGTGTGTGTCCAAGTCCGTTCGTTTGATAGTCTGGCGGACGTACGCTGCAAAGTCCATCGGAAAGACTGGCGGACCTAGTCTGTTGAAAAGTCCGCTCATGTGAATCCACTTCTTTAAACTCTTTGAGGGAAACAGGATTTAGAGACATTTGGGTTAAACTTCCATTTGCAGAAGAATATGGACACTGGCAAGCAAAAATAAAAAAATAAAAAAACAGCAACCAGTCTAGTATAACCCCTTCCCAAAATGCCCCAGTTTTGTAACAAAATAGAAAATATTGCAGAGAGTAAGATCATGAACACAAAGAGGTGGTTTCTATATTCCTCTAAGGATTCAAAGAAAATAATTTTTCGGTTTTCTGTTTCTTTTCTTTTTGTCCATTGAGGGATACAGGATTCAGTGACATTTGGAACATGCAAAAGCAGTTCAACTGATGGGTGGGCAACACAGAAAACAAAAGGCTAATGATAAAAGACTGGAGACTGCCTGCAGCTATAAGAGCCCCCTGAAGGACCTTACAACGAAAGCTGTCATCAGAAGAAGCTTGAACATCCACCTGGCATCAGGCATCCTTTCAAATCTGGGAAACGACTGCCTGATGCCAAAAAGTACCAAGAAACATTCACAAATCTAGCAGAGTATGCCTTAAAGAGGTTGTAAACCTCCATTTTCAAGTTGTACCTACAGGTAAGCCTATAATAAGGCTTACCTATAGGTACAGTAAATATCTCCTAAACGTGCGCCATTTAGGAGATATTTACTTACACATACATGCACACACAAACACATACATACATGCACACACACACACATACATGCACACACATACATACATACATGCGCACACACATATATACATGCACACACACACACATACATACATTCATACACACACATACACACATACAGTATCTCACAAAAGTGAGTACACCCCTCACATTTTTGTAAATATGTGTGTGGGTGTGCATGTATGTACACTATCTCACAAAAGTAAGTACACCCCTCACATTTTTGTAAATATTTTATTCTATCTTTTCATGTGACAACACTGAAGAAATGACACTTTGCTACAATGTAAAGTAGTGAGTATACAGCTTGTATAACAGTGTAAATTTGCTGTCCCCTCAAAATAACACATACATGCACACACACATACATGTATACACACACATACATACATACAGCTGTTTAAAAATCTTCAGTTTTTTACCTTATCTCTTCCGGCCGGGTACTGCACTGTAGGGGGAGACAAAGAGCATAGCACACACTGCTTTCACTTTAGGTGTAATTAGTGTGACAAGCTCCCCGCAGTTTCGATTTACAGTTCGGCTGAGGATCAGGGAGCTCGGTCTCAGCCGCCCTTGCCGATCCTCCTATCGACGCATACAGGGGGCCCTCAAAGGCCCCTTGCAGCATGTGGCCTGGTCGCCATGGCGACTTCTGTGACCCCTATACATCTGCCACTGGTAGGTAGGGTAGTGTCCAGGGCTCAGTAGTATGTAGGGCAGTGTCAAAGGGTCAGTAGTAAATAGAGCAGTGTATAGAGGTCAGTAGTATGTAGGGCAGTGGTACAGAGGTCAGTAGTATGCAGGGTTAAAGGTTCACCAGAAACAAGATACAAGTCAAGATTGTTCAAAGGAGTAGACAGGGTACTGTCCAGCATCTCAGATGGCACAGCGAGAAGAGCTACAACCAAGCAGTGCAGAGGTTTCAGGTTCAAATCCCACCCCTGACAGTACTTCCTTCTCTCCAAGATGGCCTGCAGATGTTTTAGGGCCAGGTTTGTAAAGGAAACCTTTGGTGGAACTCTTTTGTCAATCTGGGTGCATGAATGTTCTCCTTGAGTTTCCAAGATTTTTCCTCTGGTCCATATCCTTCCCATTGAACCAGATATTGTAATTTGTTCCTAAAAATCCTGAAATCAAGCATTGTTTTAACTGCAAATTCTTCTTTATCCTGTAGTTCAACAATTGGAGGAGATAATAATAAAATAATAAAATAATTTTAATGAAATGGTTTAGTAGTGATATGTGAATCTTCATACTGTCAGGAAGTTGTAAGTGAAAGGTAACCAGGTCAATTTCAGCAGAAATCTGGAAAACTCCCACAAACATTTGACCTAATTTTTCAGATGGAACATGAGCCTTCACATTTTTGGTAGATAACCAAACTTTGTTACCTACATGAAAAGTAGGTGATGTCTGTAGTCGATGTCTGTCAGCGACCTTCTTGTAATATTCCTGAGCCTTCTTCAAAGCAATAATCAATTTCTCCTAAATCTCCTGTAATGTAGGTAATCTGCTGGTATCAGAAGGAATTGGAGTAGATAGGAAGATCAGGAATACAAACTGGATGATACCCTGTATTTAAAGCAGAGTTCCACCCAAAAATGGAACTTCCGCTTTAAGTGACGGTGACCCCCTGACATGCCACATTTGGCATGTCATTTTTTTGGGGTGGGAGCGGACACCTCTTTTTAGAGGCATCCAGCTCTCACTTCCTCCTGGGGCTCCTTGGAGCAGGAAGGAATTTCATCATTCCCCCCCTCCCTCCCTGCAATCTTTTGGGACAAGACACATTTTGCTGCTGACTTTTAAATATTTTTTTTCGGCGGAACTCCACTTTAAGAAAAAAGTACTTCAGGAAGCGGAGCTATGTTTAGAATTGTTATAAGCGAATGCTGCCATAGGAAGATAGTCCACCCAGTCATCCTGAAGATAACTGATAAAACATCAAAAGTATAGTACTATTCCAAAGTCTGATTGGTCCTTTTGGTCTGACCATTAGACCAAAGGTGAAAAGCAGAGAACAGATTGTTACACCTAAAGCTGAGAAAAAGCTTTTTCTAACTTTTAAAGTAAACTGTACTTATCTGTGAGTCACCACATAATCGAGAATTACATCAACTCCACAGTTTGTTCAGCAGTGGGTACCCCTTAACTGGTATAAAATGAGCTATCTTAGTGAGATGTTCAACGACTACTAAGATAGTGGTCATCTCTTCCAAGGGAGGAAGATTGACCACAAAGTCCATAGAAATTGACCGCAATGGTCTTGATGGAACAGGGAGTGGTTGGAGTAACCCTAAAGCAGAAGATTGTGATGTCTTATTGCATGCACAGGTCAGACACTATGCCACATAGCGCTTGACATCTTTCTTGTAACCAGGCCACCAAAAGGAACATACTGTATATACTCGAGTATAAGTCGATCCGAGTATAAGTTGAGGCCCTAATTTACCACCAAAAAATGGGAAAAATTATTGACCCGAGTATAAGACGAGGGTGAGAAATGCAGCATCTACTGTAAGTGGAAAAAGAGGGTCAACAATGCCCATCTGCAGCTGTATACCTCCGTGTCCTGTGCATGTGTCCTGTGCATGTGTCCTGTGTCCTGTGTCCTGTGTATATGTGCATGTGTCATGTACCTGTGTCCTGTGTATATGTGCATGTGTCCTGTGTATATGTGTGTAGCGCTGGTAGATTTTTAATCTACCGCTGATAGGTAAATCTTGTGGGTTACTTGTTAGGTGAAGTTAGATTTGCCTCTGTTCCAGCTTGGCTGAGTTGCGTGTAGTTTCACATTGTGCCGGTGGGTGTCGTTGTCACCATGGGCTGATGTTGGAAAGCAAACGTGTTGAAGCATATGAGTGCTCCTCTGTACCTAAGACAACTTGGTGGAGGTGGTCCTCCGAGTTGCATTCTGGGAGAGGGTATTTATGGGACAGACGCCATGCTTAGGGGTTCGTTTCCAGCCACCTGCTGGCCCTCCTGGCTGACAGGTATGCGTTAAGAGTACCACCTCGTGCTCCTCCGTTCCGGAGGCCCACGTCGCTGCGGCGTGTGGGTGGGCCCAGAAGCCTGTCTGGGGCCTACCACAGCAGCAGAGGAACGGTCCTGAGCTGTCTATCCTGAGTGAAGAAGCTGGACAACTGAGGAGATCCCAGGGGAGGACCCGTCATGGAAGGATCATGCAGAGTGCTGGTCTGGAGAGGGGCCTGGTGACTCGGTTGGAGCACGTATCCTGAAGTAATCTTGCTGCATAGTACTGCCGGGTTGGCTTAAAGGTTCAAGTACTGTGTCTGACATTCATCATAAACCAATACATCCTGTGGCAGAGGATCGTACAGGTTTTATTCCAAACAAGTCTGTGGCAGAGACTTTTGTGCGTGCTACGTACTGGCTGCTAGGCAAGTGAGAGAGGCCTATCCAGGCGGGCAAAGATTGAATCCCACAAGGGGAGTGCATCCAACTACAAGTATTCAATTCTAATATATGTTCTAAAGATTACTAAGAAAAGGTATTTGAGCTTCCCTGCAACTTTCCTTCTGCCTCTTTCCTGCTACTTCCTTTATTACTTGTTCATTAAAGCATTGGAAAACATACTCAAGTGTTTGGTGCTTATATCGTCCAGAGGTAAACTCAACGGGACCGTACTGGTGAAACACAGGTATCGAAAGTGAAGGTAACAGCCCGCTTTAAACCAGTAGCTCCACCGAGATTTATTGCTACATGTGGGGGCATCGTCCGGGATTTGTTGGGCATCAGTTTCTCGCAACCTAGAGAAGTGTTTCACCGGGAGTTTACGGTGAAAGCTGGACTTTGTCAATTTCTCAGGAGAAGAAGAGGTTAAAAGTTGCAGGACTTTATTTCTGACTGCGTAGGCGGCCGCTGCCAGTGAAAGCCCGGGAGCTACGTGATCAGAGGAACAAGTGAGAGGAGCCTAGCCTACTCCGTCCATTTGTTCGCTGCCCGCAATGTGGAAAATATTTGTTTGTGGTGGAACAACCTACCATGTCGCCCCGTGTTTATCGTATGGACTGGGCTACAGGTATCGCCACAGTAGAAGCTGCTACTACTGCTGAAAAAGAACGGCAGGCCGTGATTTCGCCTGTTGTCCCCGAAAGTGTTCCTGAGAGAGATACTGCAGTAACCGACTCATCAGCGGACATTACTTTGATTTCCGCGTCCACTACACCTATCACTGTTGTACCTGTCCAGAGGAAGGTGCAATATGTAAAGGCTTCCCGCGGCCGTGGTCGAGGCCTACCCCAGAGACTGCCCGAACCGGAGAAGTCCACGTCAGGAACTGGTGAGAGATCAAAGGGGAATGTATCGGTGACTTTGTGTAAATATTTGCCGGCAGAAGAGTTGAGAGATTCGGAGATAGATTCTATGTTGGATCTCTCCGGTGATGATGATTTATTTGAGACAATGTCACAAGAACTGTTATGGGCTCAGGGTGAAGACGTTGCTTCTGCCTTTACTTTCTCAGAGTGGACAGCCCTGGATTCTGGGAGAACATCACCTTGTGTGGAGCTGGACAGTACTGTTGGGGAGACATTGCCTAAAGTTACTACTTTGTTGCCCACACCTGATGGGTCTATGGTGAGCAAGTCATTAAGCTCTTGTGTGCCCCCTGGTTTGGGGAAAAATAGATTGTTGCCTAAACTTGCACGTTTACAGAGAATGCTTAACAAGCGTGTGGCCAGGGAATATGGTCTGGAGTTCCCATATGTTACCCAGGACATTATGCAAGAGATTGAAGCTAACCGGGAGCTTTGGTACAGTGAAGCTGTTTGGGACTATTTGTCTGTGCCTAAGCCTTTCCGGAAAACTGGATGTTCTGTTGCTATGGATGAACGCTTCAGTGGATGTTTCCTACACTGGAACTATGGTCGGTACATTTATGCTGACAAAGTGGTCATTTGCAGACCAGGAAAAGATGATGTGGTGTACTTTATTACTACAGTGGATAAACAAGGAAAATCACTGACATTGCCAGATCCTTGGTTCTACTGGTGATTATGGATAAAGAACTGTGGGGTATGTAGATAGATAGTGTCAGTGTTCAGAGATCTTCGAGGTCAAGATTTGGTGTTCATCTCTGTGTTTCTAAATCTAAGGCCTGTGTTTTTTTTGCTAGACGGACTTCCTTCATTTAAAAGAGATATGACATACCTAAATATATATAGGGATGGACTCCTCAAGTTATTTTAGTTGGTTCCTTACTGGGAACATAAGATTATGGAAAGAGAGTTTAATTTCTTTTTAAGAATGAGACTTTGCACCTAAACTGTATATATCTAGTGTGTGTGTTTAATTTTGTTTCTTTTCAGGAGCAAGTGGACCTGCTATCAAGCTGTAAGGCTTTTTAGCTAGATAGATAGTGGGGTTGCAACAGTCTTAATGTGGTTTTGTTTACGGATGTGAACATATTGTTTAAAAGAAAAATGTTGAAATTGTAATATCTCTCTACTGTCTTCTTCTCTTCTTTACTTTAATCCAAGTTTTAAGCTCAAATACCTACTCTCAGGCTTGGGAGTTATTATTACTTTTTTTTTTGACAGACGTTGAGGACAACGTCTATTGTAGTGGGGGCAGTATGTAGCGCTGGTAGATTTTTAATCTACCGGTGATAGGTAAATCTTGTGGGTTACTTGTTAGGTGAAGTTAGATTTGCCTCTGTTCCAGCTTGACTGAGTTGCGTGTAGTTCCACATTGCGCCGGTGGGTGTCGTTGTCACCATGGGCTGATGTTGGAAGGGCAACGTGTTGAAGCGTATGAGTGCTCCTCTGTCCCGGAGACAACTTTGTGGATGTGGTCCTCCGAGTTGCATTCTGGGAGAGGGTATTTATGGGACAGACGCCATGTTTAGGGGTTTGTTTCTAGCCACCTGCTGGCCCTCCTGGCTGACAGGTATGCGTTAAGAGTACCACCTCGTGGTCCTCCGTTCCGGAGGCCCATGTCGCTGCGGCGTGTGGGTGGGCCCAGAAGCCTGTCTGGGGCCTACCACAGCAGCAGAGGAACGGTCCTGAGCTGTCTATCCTGAGTGAAGAAGCTGGACAACTGAGGAGATCCCAGGGGAGGACCCGTCATGGAAGGATCATGCAGAGTGCTGGTCTGGAGAGGGGCCTGGTGACTCGGTTGGAGGACGTATCCTGAAGTAATCTTGCTGCATAGTACTGCCAGGTTGGCTTAAAGGTTCAAGTACTGTGTCTGACATTCATCGTAAACCAATACATCCTGTGGCAGAGGATCGTACGGGTTTTATTCCAAACAAGTCTGTGGCAGAGACTTTTGTGCGTGCTACGTACTGGCTGCTAGGCAAATGAGAGAGGCCTATCCAGGCGGGCAAAGATTGAATCCCACAAGGGGAGTGCATCCAACTACAAGTATTCAATTCCAAATAATGTTCTAAAGAATACTAAGAAAAGGTATTTGAGCTTCCCTGCAACTTTCCTTCTGCCTCTTTCCTGCTACTTCCTTTATTACTTGTTCATTAAAGTATTGTAAAACATACTCAAGTGTTTGGTGCTTATATCGTCCAGGTAAACTCAACGGGACCCTAGACCCGGTACTGGTGAGACAGAGGTATCGAGAGTGAAGGTAACAGCCCGCTTTAAACCAGCAGCTCCACCGAGAGTTATTGCTACATGTGCATGTGTCATGTACCTGTGTCCTGTGTATATGTGCATGTGTCATGTGTCCCGTACCTGTGTCCTGTGTATGTGCATGTGTCATGTACCTGTGTCCTGTGTATATGTGCATGTGTCATGTGTCCCGTACCTGTGTCCTGTGTATATGTGCATGCGTCATGTACCTGTGTCCTGTGTATATGTGCATGTGTCATGTACCTGTGTCATGTGTATATGTGCATGTGTCATGTGTATATGTACCTGTGTCCTGTGTATGTGTGCATGTGTCATGTGTATATGGTCCTGTGTATGTGTCTGTGTGCATGTGTCTGTGTGCATCCTACCTGTGTCCTGTGCATGCCTCCATGTGCCACTCTGCACCGATCAGCGTGTGCTATTCCTATTCGGCGGCCATTCACTGTTCAAAAGCTGCGCCTCCTTGTCGTCCATGATAGGCAAAAAACTCCTTTTCCCAGCAGTCAGCGGTCAGCCTATCACAGACATTCTCTCATCCTCATACCACGGACGAGGATGAGAGAATGTCCGTGATAGGCTGTACACTGACTGCCTATCACAGACGAGGAGGCGCGGCTTTTGAACTGTGAGAGCCGAGAGCCGCTGCCGAGTGCTATGTAGCACATGCTGGCCGCCGTCTGCCTGCATGACACGCTGATCATGTAGGCAAACGGCACTGATCGTGTATAAGTCGAGGGGGGCACTTTCAGCCCCAAAAAAAGGGGCTGAAAAATTCGACTTATACACGAGTATATACGGTAATAAAAGTTTTTCTGTCTTAGAAACATCAAAATGCCCAGCAAATTTAGAATCTACCCAAACTGAATTAGTTAAATAGAGACGATGCATCTGAGTCGTTGTTGTACTTGAGGATGGCTCCTAGGAAGTTCTTTTGAGGCAAGATTGTGCATTCAGAGTTGCTTTCCTGGAGGAGCCCAGATAACATCCTTGATAATGCATTGGCTTTAACATTCCATGACCCGGGTACAAAATATCAAAATTGAACCTAGAAAAGGATAGGGTCCAAAATACTTGTCTAGAAGATAATCTCTTGGCAGAATTAATGAACTCTAATTTTTTATAATCAGTAAGAACAGTTACTGGATGCTTCTTCCTCTTCTAGAAGATGTCTCCACTCGGAAAATTCCTTCTTAATTGCCAGCAACTCCTTATTTCCCATGTCACAATTGTTTTTGGCTAAAGACATTAACCGAGAAAAATAAACACAAGGATGAATCCGCATTTTTTTCTCCAATTTTCTGAGAAAGGATATCTCATTAATCATCAACTTCCACGATAAAATGTAGTTCAGAATTAGGATGTACCAGTAAGTTCAGATGTGAAAAGATTCTTAGTTTACTAAAGGCAGTCTGTGCCTCAGTTGACCAAAAAAAATAAGGGCATTCCTTTCTTTCTCAGCTGCATAATTGGTGCTCCTTGGAAAAATTGACTATGAATCTTCTGTAAAAGTTGACAAATCCAACAAATTGCTGTATTTCCTTAATGTTCCTAAGAGAAGACAAATTTATCACTGATTTTGATCTTCTCGGGATCCATGTTCACTCCTTCTGGAGAAATACTGTATCCCAAGAATTGGATCTGGGTTCAGTCAAACTCCCTTTCTCCAGTAAAATGTGATTCTTTCCTAATATTATTTTCCTAATATTTCAAAGACAGTGCAAACAAGTTTGTTATGCTCCTCCAGGTTATCAAAAAAGATGAGAATCATCCAGATGATCATTCAGGTATGCAATCACAAGCTGGTCCAAAAGATCTCACAAAACATCATTGATGAATTGTTGAAAAGATTTAGCAGTTAGGGATCAAGCGGACGCATAGTCCTTAAACAAGCCAAAGAACAGTAACAAGTGGTTGCAGGTTGGAATCAAGCAGAAGTGTAGTCAAGGAACAAGCCATAGGTTGATAATGAGTGGTAGCGAAGATATGGATAGCAGCAGGAGTGACAAGAGCGAGATATTGATTGGAGAGAGCACAATATTCTGGCAAACAGGAAGTGCAGAGACATGGCTTACAATGGTTGTAAACCCTTACATATACCCAGTGAAGTGACTGGCCCCAGATGAGACACAGAGCTGAAACAAATCCTCCTGCATACGTTGTACCTGTTTGTCTGCAATCTTCTTTTCTCTACATCCGTTCAAAGTGGTGAATTATAAAGCTTGTTTGAAAGTTCAGAAAAAAGGGGGCAGAGAACTGAAATTACACACTTCAGAGCTCAGTGAGGAAAACTCTGAGAGCTGATTAAAGGAAAGAGACACACCCTCAACATAGCACACAGGAACAGAGTTGAAGCTATCAATCTGCTGGAGACCCCTCCCCTGTCACCATTTTTCTCTTGGTGTCAGGAAAATGCATCAGAAGTGACTTATGCACATAACAGAGGAATAAAGCAGCTGACAGAAATTACACTTAGCATCCAGGATTGAGACAAGTATAGAGGGCTATGCATTGTTTATTTTTCATATCTGAGGTTTACAACTAATTTAAACAAGGCTCACCAGAAATAAGGTAAGATTGTTTAAGGGATCGGACAGGGCACTGTCCGACATCTCAGGTGGCAAAACGAGGTCCCAGGTTCAGATCCGTACCCTGGCATTAGTAGTATGAAAAGCAGTGTACAGGGATGAGTGGAATAGAGGTAAGGGGGTCAGCAGGGCAGAGTATAGGGCATCAGCAGGGCAAAGGACAGGGGGTCAGTATTGCAGTGTACACAGGGTCAAGAAATCCGGTTACAGTGGGGTCAGGAAGGCACAGTACTAGGAGTCAGGAGGGCACAGTACTGAGGGATTGGGAGGGCACAGTATTGGGGGCAGTAGTCTATGGTATAGAAGAACTTTCTTGATGCAGAGCGGCGCAGGGAAGCTGCTGTGGAAGATCTACCTGTTCTGGTACACTCATCCCCCACCAGCCCTTTTTTCTCATTCATCCCACATGATGTCATCACCAAGCCCCTTTGATGGACTGGAGAGGTGGGGATGGAATGGAGTTACCGACCCCACTCTATACCACCTTGCCCTTGTGTAAAGCCAGTTAGAGTTCTTTACAAAAAAAAGCCCCCAGTTCAAATACACACATAACAGAAGAGACAGCAGCAAGGAACAGGACCCAAGGCAGATAAAGGAAGGCATAACATGCAACTACAAAGAAGGCGTGCACTCTGGTGGGGCAAGGACAGGTGGAAGACAGCAAGCACAATCTGCAGAAGAAGCAAAAGCCAGGGCTTGTAGTAGACAGTAGGTAAAAAAAGATAATATGATGCGCCACATACAATTACCCTATAAAACAAACTAAATAAATCCCCTTCCATCACACTATATACATACTGTACTACAATGCGCCTCCCTCAGTGAAGTCCTTAACTAAATAAAGTGCATAAATTGAGGGGTATGGCTATGCACGGCATGCAGTAGGACGTGCTGGAGCTAGCTCTATTGTGAATCCTGCATAATCCTGCTTAAAGCACCGCCATCCTTCCCTGTATTGACCTGACCTTGACACCTCTGATCCGCTGCCGCAGTTGCTCTGCTACACCCGGCTGAGTATATTGCCGCGCTGCCATGGCTAGACGAGGGACAGGACCCAAAATTTCACCCGCCACCCCCGGGAAAGATGATGGCGGCCTCCCGCCCCGCAAAGGAGGTAGTTCAATGGCTGTTCGCCAAAAATCCCTCACTGAAAGTCCTGTTATCACACCGGCTGACTGATCCTGGAGAAGGGCTTCTGGAGGCTGATATGGGATCCTTGTATGGCATTCCCCCAGCTCCTGGATGACACGCAGGCCACATCTCATGTGAGTACTGGGCCGCAGGCCTCTAATATGGCGTTGGCGTCCCAGCAAGACAGTGCTGACCATGAGCCCACATTGAGGGACATTTTTACTGCAGTGACCACCTGCAGCTCTTTTATTGCTGATCTAACAGGGGAGGTGAAGGGTATGAAGGTTGAAATATCCCTAATCAGGCATGACATGCAGAAATTGCGGGAGTGCACCTCTGCCCTGGAGGGACACCTTGGTACATTAAAGGATGAGTGGCAGCCTCTGCAGAGAGATGTCAGACATATACAATCAGTGGTCTCTGCTAATAGGTCCCGCCTGGAGGACGTGGAAAATCGCTTACCCAGGAATAATGTGAGTGGGGTCGGCATCCCTCAATGGGCAGAGGGCAAAAATCCAGCGGCCTTCATTGAAGCATGGCTCATTGACACCTTTTGCCGAGACGCATTTTCGCCCATGTTCACAGTGGAGGGGGCGCACAGGGTCCCAGCAAGGCCACCACAACAGGGTGCCCCACTGCGCCCCTTTTTGTTCCATCTCCTGAATTACAAAGACTGTGATGCCATACTTGATAAAGCTAGAGCGGCTGGTAACCTTAAAGTGGACAACACCAAAGTTTCCCTGTTTCTGGATTTTTCGGCAGAGGTACAGCGGCAGAAATCCAAATTCATGGATATAAAGAAAAGGCTGCGTACCCTCAACGTCCAATACTTCATGCTCTATACTGCAAAGCTGAAGGTCATTGCCAATGGCACCTCACACTTCTTTGAAAATCCTGTGGCTGCAGTGCACTGGCTCGACAGAGAGGAACAGCACCTGGCACAACACCCTCCTTAGGAACAGTGAGTAGTCTCCAGTACTCTTCTTTGTTACATGGGTGCTTTGATGTTAATTAGCAACCTGGCGGTGACAGCTCTAGCAGTTTGGTTTCCCTACATTGCACAAAAAGAAACTGTTCTTTTACCTTAGTTCTGGTTCTGTAGCACGAACTGGTCCTTTGCCCCAGGGCTACATTCATGTCCCCACAGGATGGACTTGCGCAGACTCTTTCTCCTATATGTTTGGGGATGTTTTCTTGTTTTTCTAGGGCCCAGTTGGCAGAAAACTGTACTAACTCTGACCTGATACATGCGATTCTCTCTTCCTCTCTCCCCTTAACCCCTTCCTCTTCACAGGTGAGACTTTTAGATCTTAACATCACTAACTATGATCCAAGCATCCACTAGGTGGCGTAAGGCTCTCATCATTGATCTCTTGGTGAGATTGGTATGTTTAGGTTCACACTGTATTTACCTCAGCCTAAGGCATGATTTGGGTAATGTGGCAGTTATATCCTATGGAGGAGGAGAGCCCTTAGGCTTTTCCTCCCTTTCCAACAGTGTCCAGGATGTCACATAACACTGCCAAGGGTTTGTTATTTGTCATGGAATGTAAGAGGCATGGGGGACAAAATTAAGAGGGGCGCAATTTTCAAATATATCAGTAGATTACAGCCTCATTTGATCTGTCTCCAGGAGACACATCTGTGTGCAGCCTGACTCTGTCCATCTGCTGCGTTCTCGCAAATTCCAGACATAATTCCACTCCATGCACTCATCTTATTCCAGAGGAGTCAGTGTTGATATCTGCCAATGTTTCATTTGAGTGTATTCAGCAGTGGATTGACAGGGCAGATTTGTCTTTTTAATATGCAAGTTAAATGGTTTTACATGCATTATTGCAGCAATATATATCCCTCCGCCCTCCTCGGTGGATTCCCATAAGAAACCAGCTCAATTTATGGCATTGCATCCTGATGTCCCGGTGATGGTTTTGGGTGATTTTAACAACACCTTGGATCCACACCTACATAGATTGTCACTGACGCCAAGACCTGCTAAGTCTGCCACTGGTAAAAACCATTTTTGCCTCCCTGCTCTCCGAACTGGGACTTCATGATGTGCGGTGAGAGAGGCACGCTAATGTTAGATGTTACTCTTGCTACTCAGCCACACATGATGGACTCTCCCGTATTGACCTAGGTCTGGCGAATGCGGTGCTTCTGCAGCATGTACGGGATTCAGCGTATGAACCCCCGTCTACTGTCTGATCACTCCCCCTTCTGGGTACGGCTAGATGTTACGGTATCCTTGGGTCAACCACTGTGGAGAGTGAACCCCTTTTGGTTGACATTGTTCCCATCCCCTGATGACACTTTGGGTGCATTGATGGAGTTCCTCCAATTTAACAGACACTCCTCTAGCTGTGGTGTGCGACTCTCTCAAGGCATTCCTGAGGGACTGCCTTATTCGGGAAATTACAGGCAGCAAGAGGCGTTCAAGGCAGTGGGAGGATAGTGTACGCGTTGAGCTGCAGCGCAGAGAACAGGCAATGGTCACTAATTCTACTCAATTTAATCTAACCTAATTATGAGGCTTGGACTGAGGCTCAATCCCTGTTCTATCCTGTAATAATGTCCGCAGCAGAGAAGAGGAGATACTTCCTTCATCAGGGCTATTTTGAGGAGGGGGAAAACACTGGCCATGTCTTGGCTCTAGTGGCTAGGGAACAGTGTGACTCCTCCACAATCTCAGCTATTTGGTCCGCAGCAGGGGAGCTACACACCCTTAATCCTGATATACTGAATGATTTTCATCATTTCTACACTGACTTGTATGCCTTCAAAACTAGATATACTTGCTCTGAGTTAGCTCTGTTCTTACAAAATTGTCCTTTTCCCCAGATAACTGATGCTGAGAGGGATACACTGAACTCCCCAATTACCCTGGAAGAGCTGACAGAGGCTTTAGCAGAAGCCCCACATCATAAGTCTCCGGGCTCAGACGGTCTGCCAGCCGAGGTGTACTCTTGCTACGGCGATGTTCTTCTTCCACCCCTGTTGCAGGTAAACAACCCCTGTCTGAGGCTGTTGAGACGGGTTGTTTACCTGATAGTGTGCAGGAAGCCATTATAGTAGTACTTCCCAAGCCAGGTAAGGACAGACTTTTGCTGGATTCATATTGTCTGATTTCTTTTCTCGATTTCGAGTCCTGGCCACCAGACTCTCCAAGGTAATAGGTGGTCCATCGGGACCAATCTGGGTTTATTCCCACCTGATCCAATGCCGATAATATTCAACGATTATTCATGAACCTACAGGTACCGGTAGATAATCCTGGAGGTAGGGCCATTCTGTCTCTGGATGCCGCAAAGGCTTATGACAGTTTTGAGTGGCCCTACCTCCTGAAAATACTGGCCAGGTTTGGTTTGGGGATCATTTCATAGACTGGTTGAGAGTTCTTTATTCAACACCCAGAGCCAGACTCCGCATTAATAATACTCTCTCCCCTCCTTTCTGCTTGCATAGGGGCACTCATCAGGGGTGGCCACTATCCCCATTGTTGTTCGCTCTGGCAGTAGAGCCTCTGGCAATACAGATCCGTAACACGCCTGGAGTCGTGGGGTTCTGCAGAGGTCCCTTGGAAGAAAAGGTGTCTCTCTATGCTGATGACACGTTCATTTACCTAAGGGACACTGCTGCCTCATTGCGAACATTGATGAGGATTAGCATTGGCTATGGTGGGTTTTCAGGTTTTACATTTAAATTGGTCAAAGTCAATCCTAACGCTTATTGACCCATTGACAGCACCTCTACCTGAGGGAGTGAACCTAATAAAAATGGTATGGGCACCACAGCTCTTATACGTATTCCAAAATTCACCCATGTTACATAGTTACATATAGTTACATGGTAGGCGAGGTTGAAAAAAGAGACAAGTCCATCAAGTCCAACCTATGTGTGATTATGTGTCAGTATTACATTGTATATCCCTGTATGTTGCGTTTATTTAGGTGCTTATCTAATAGTTTCTTGAAACTATCGATGCTCCCCGCTGAGACCGCCGCCTGTGGAAGGGAATTCCACATCTAACAAATGGTTCAAACGCATTGACTCCCTTATGCGTGATTTAATCTGGAAGAAGAAAAAGGCTAGGATCAACTTGTTTACTTTACAATACGGGAAAGATCGGGGAGGACTTGCAGTACTGCATCCCAAAATGTACTTTCTAGCCTCCCAAATTCAGCAATTGGCAGGGTGGGGTCGGGATGCAGGCGAGGATCCCGTAGCCAAATTGGAAGCCGCCTCCCATATGGAGATGGATATACCGAGTATCCCCCCCCTCTTCCCCAACAGGAGACCTCCTTAAGAAAGGAGGGCATTCCAGGAAGCTCTATCTATCAAAGGCCCACTAGTGTTTACCCCTCTGTGGAATAATTCCAGATACCTGGAATTATATAATTTGCAGGGATTCTCTTCTTGGAGACAGAAGGGGATTTGGTTCTTTCCGTAGATTTACACAGGGACCATTCTGAAAACCTATGAACAATTATGCATGGAATTCATGCTACCTTCGAATTGTTTCTACTAGTATCTTCAACTTAGACATGCCCTGCAGACTTAACAACAAACGCATCCCTTAGTTATGTCGGCCTCTTCTCTGCTGATGGAAGTCCTTTGGGCAGATGCCCGGAGGGGACTGATATCTAAAGTGTACTCGGAATTGTTGTCCTCCATCCAGGATCATGCCTCATGTTAAAAACTTTAACAGTCACTGTGCAATATAGTGCATAAATATTGTAAACAACACAAGTCTCTGTGTGTGGTATATATCTCTAATAAATAGTAGGGAATACCCTCACCATGCCAACATCCAAAATATACATTCAAGGATTGACCAAGTCAAAAAATTACGGACTTTGTAGGCACATAATGAGAGAGGAAATCAGTAAAGTATAAATTTTATTACAACATAGTTAAAAAAACATATAAACAACATACAAACAACACCCTGTATGGACACAGTTACCAGTTACCCAATAATGCAGTTATAGAGGACTGGACCTACGGTACAAAGATTAATTTAATACTGTATCAAGGTAAAAGAAACATTTCTGATCCAGTAATGCCTCCAAAAACTTGCTGGTTGATGCGTACACGTGTAAGTATTCAATGCAGTATATATCTATATAAGTATGAATTATGATTGTTACAACATTTCTCCAGGAGGAGTACATATACACAGAGACTAATTACATATAAACATAACAACGTGTAAGCTTGCCTGGTAAACTTTTGGCTCAAGGTGTGGGAGAACTTGACCAAACTGACAACCAGCCGAAAAAACGAGATTGCATATGTGTGTCTAAAATAGTGGGACACACATATATCATGTGGTCTATAGTAGATACCACTAAATAAAACAAGAAACAACAAACATATAGATTAAGGCGCTACTATAAAAGTCCCCTAATTCAAAGACTGATTTATACTAGACTTAGCTCTTACCTGGTATATAGTAGTCATGTATAGGTATTTGAGTATAAATCACACACAGCGGTGAGTGGTCACAAATTCCCACTATAAGTGTGTTCAATACAATATCTAAAAATAAACCAAGTCAATAATCAGATATTGACCCTTTAGTTAGGGTATATATAGTAAAGAAAAATTACAAAAGAAGATATCCAGAGAGTATATATGAATGGTACTTACCAATAGTACCAAGAGATAACCCATGGATACCGGACCAAGTTATTAAATGGGTAAGAATGCAGTGCCCTTAAGTATAGAGGCAAATGGAATATCTAAGAGAGGGGGCATAGCAAACTATTAAGTATTTAGCATATGAGAAAAAAAAACGCACGGACCCACTTGAATGTGTAAAAGCTGCACTTATCACATAGGGGGAGACCTTTTGCTGGGGCTCAAGTTGGTATTGCCGCATACATAGGGGAAAAGTGTGCCCCTGTAATAGAAGCAATTGAATGGAATAAATATCCACTTTGGGACATAAAGTCGCATAGTGGTTGCTAGAATGGTTGAACAAAGATACGGCTTACCTTTTGGTGCTACACCCCTGTGGGCGGCTTTCCTTGCTGTGTGTGGCCCAGACCCACGGGCATACCAACTTATATAGAGGGAGAGGAAGTAGAGGGGTGTGGCAGCCTGAAAAATGCGCCAAAAAAGCAGAGTCATGTGACATAGAACAGCTCCACATGTTCATGGGTCACGTGCTCAAAGTCATGTGACCACCTGCATCCCCATGTTTGATAGGGCATAAAGAGAGCAGGGGGATATCCGGTCACATGGCATATAACATTGCCATGTGATTGTAGTCATGTGAGTGTAGTCATGTGACCACAAACCAACCCTGTCAAATGATTGAACAGATATCAACAGGAAGTGAACAGGGCCATGCGACCATAGAGAGATATCTGATCACATGACATATACCATCAACCGTGTGATCACAGTCATGTGAACATGGTCATGTGGCCAAACAGAACACTTCTCAAATGGTTCAGCAAATATCAGCAGGAAGTGAGCGTGGTCACAAGACCGCAAACATTTAGCCAGTGATTAGATAGATGTACACAGAAAGTGGAACGATACATAGAGCAGTATAATGACACATATCCGTGCAAACACACATCAAGCGGCCAACTCCAAAACTCTACCCCCAGATGGACGGACAGGAACAAGCCCTTCCATAAAAGGGCATATACGGCAAATAGTGCAATGACATATCGCACAAACGCTACGCAAGCCGCACACACGCAAAACAAAAACGCATCAACATCATGGATGCCCGAAAACAGGAAACTCCAACAAGCAAACGGCAAGCTCACTACAAGATAGAGATACAGATAAATGAGAAAATAAACAAATATATATGAAAAAAAATACTTATTAAATAAACCGACGTGGGGCCACTGTGGCCAGACCAGAAGACGGTTCCGTTACACCCTGTAACAGATCAGTACAGATAGCAAAATGATATCTTCCCGTGAAGAAAGAGATATAAGTATTTTTAAAGAAAAGACTTATAGCTAATAGCATCATTGAGGCCAGGGGCAGTGGTAGCAGCCAGAGTGTGAATCCATCTAGTTTCCCTTTGTAAAATCTTTTTATCATGATTGCCACCTAGAGAGTTCATTGGAATATGTTCTAATGCTGCAAATTTTACTACACTGCTGTCACCAGCATGCATTTGTTTTACATGTCGTCCTATAGGTGTCAGCAGTTGATTACTATTGATGTAATTTATATGATCCTTGATTCGACGCCAAAAAGCTTGTTTGGTTTTGCCCACGTAAAAACTACCACATTCCCAAACATAATGTTCACCATGCCCTCCGTATGACAGTTGATGTGGTGTATCATAGAGTGTAATCTGCAATTTGGCAGATACATTGCATGATTTTCATATATCCATGGTCAAAGAGTGCATGAACCACATTGCCAGGTTCCTCTTGAGGTGGTATCTTCCCTGGCTGTATCAGTAAAATGGCTCTGTATCAATCTATCCCTAAGTGATCTTTCCCTCCTAAAAGTAATATTGGGTTTAGAATCTGTATATTTGCAAAGGATGGGGTCATTGGTAAGAAGATACCAGTGTTTCTTAAGTATTTCTCGTATACATGAGTGTTGGCAGGTATAGGTAATAATCATCCTTATTTTGTCTGGTCTGTTTAGATGCTCTTTTGTAAGCCTTTTTAAGCGTTGTCTTTGAGTATCCCCTATCAGACAGTCTCATTCGTAATTCATCTGCTTCTTGCTTGAATAGTATATCATTAGAGCAGATTGTGCGTAACCTGAGATATTGTCCGTAAAGGGTACTATTTATAAGAGGGGTGGGATGGAAACTGTTAGCGTGTAAGAGGGTGTTCCCTGCTGTTTCAATATAAAGTGGTGTTGATATTCCCGTCACCTTCAATCACAACTGTGATATCCAGGAAGGGAAAGGATTTCTTACTTTGATGCATAGAAAATTTTAGATTAAATGCATTCTGATCTAAATCATGAATAAATTCAGCTAGATCAGCAGTGAACCCAGTCCACAACAACAAAACATAATCTATATACCTATTCCACATTAGGATGGGGTCCCAATATTTGGCATACCTGTCATCAGAGGAAAGCATACGTTCTCACCCCACCCCCAGGGTACAGGTTGGCATACGATGGGGCACAGGAGGCCCCCATCGCAACCCCCTGCACCTGGAGGTAGTGGGAATCGTTAAAGGTGAAAACGTTGCCTGTCAAAATATGCTCCAAAACAGAAAGAATAAATTTACTGAAGGACCATGTGTCCTGAGTTCTCTCACTCAGGAAATCCTGTATGACAGACAGACCCGAAGAATGTAGAATGCTACTATACAGGGCTTCGATGTCAATGACCAGTAGAATATTATCCATCGGTTTATGAATATTTGCCAGACGTCGTAAAAGATCTGGTGTGTCCTGAACATATGAAGGAAGTGATACAACTTGGGAGCAGAGATATTGGTCAACTAATTGACTAGCCTGTTCAGTATATTCACTGTTTCCGGATATAATTGGTCTTCCAGGAGGACACACCAGATCTTTATGCGTCTTAGGAAGAGAATAAAAAGTGGGCATGATAGGATGTTTAATGATAAGGGCCTCATATAAATCTTTAGTAATGACTTCTTGATGGAAAGAGTCCAATAGAAGTAGATAGAATTAATTCTGAACCTTATTAGCATGTTCCTCAGAGATTTTTTTATACCATTTCTCATTGTCCAGGATCCTGTTACACATAGCCACATTTTGTACTCTGTCCATGAGTACAATATCACCCCCTTTGTCTGAGGGTTTAATGATAATTTCCTCTTGTGCGCAAAGTTTTTGTAAAGCCTGTTTCTGAACGGGGACAAATTATCAACATTAGGGATATATTTGTAGCTTTTCAATTTCCTTTGTGACCTGTATGACAAAAGCCAGGACATTTGGATTGGTTTGTAATGGGGGAAATTTCTCTGATTTCTTTTTCATAATAATTTGTGAAGCATTGTCAATAGGGGCATTTGGAACATCCTTTCGCTCTAAACCTTCGGAAACCTGTGATTGCTGCTCAAATTTTTCATTTCCACACTATCGCACATTCCGACAACAAAATTCATGTTTTTTTCCGACGAATGTTGGCTCAAACTTGTCTTGCATACACACGGTCACACAAATCTTGTCGGAAATTCTGAACGTCAAACGTCAAATTCCGAACGTCAAGAACGCGGTGACGTACAACACGTACGACGGCACTAGAAAAGGGAAGTTCAATAGTCAGTGCGCCACCCTTTGGGCTCCTTCTGCTAATCTTGTGTTAGTAGAAGTTTTGTGAGAGATGATTCGCGCTTTTCAGCCTTGTGCTTTTCCGATCATTACTGCTCTTCAGTTTATGCTTGTGGGTTCATATCTGGTTTTCAGTGCGTATTATTATAGTACATATTTGATTCCCAGTGCGTTCTTGTCCGCTCGTTTCTGATTTTCAGCTCACTCTTCTCAGGCCTTTCTGATTATCAGTGCGTTCTGTTAGTTCGTTCTGATCAGCCGACCATTTTGAAGCCATGTTGCGGGTACGTACTCGTCGTAGAGTTTGTGCTGTGCAGGGGCTTGGTGTTGGTTCTTACTTTGACCCAAACCCAGTCCATGAACAGGGCGGGGAGGAGTTCATGGACGAAGAATTGGTTACTCCAGCGTGACCAATTCTCTCATATGCCTTTGTTGCGGGAGATCCGTGAGAATAATCCTGATGATTTCAGGATATATCTCTGGATGACGGACCCCATTTTTCACCATCTGTTGGCTTTGATGTCCCCTTATATTACCAAGCAGGACACCTGCATGCGGCAAGCCATCACTCCAGAGCAGAGGCTAGTCGCCACGTTGTGGTACTTGGTGACAGGGAGAGGTCTGCAGGACATCAAGTTCTTGACAGGCATCTCCCCCCAGGCTCTGGGGATCATTATTCCAGAGACCTGTTCTGCCATCATTCAGGTCCTGCAGAAGGACTATATTAGGGTAAGTTTTATCCTTTAACATCACATTCTATGTATTTGATGTTTTCTAATGTATAGTATTTCTTTCATCATTCCCTAAATACCATGATTGTAATATGCTGTGAATGTCCCCTTTGTTCTCATGCATGCTTGAAGTTTTTAAACTTCCTTTTTTGTCCTTCATGCATATTTTCCTTCACTAACCTCCCCAGAATGCTCTCCTGGGCCCATACACACCTAGCCTAGTCACTTAACAATGTATTTTGTCAGCTCCATAGTAGTGCTTTACCCTAAACACCCCCTAAAATGTGTACAAATGTTATTTGTGTCTTTAAATTCATGCAGATTGCCAGAGGCTATTTTTTGGGGTCCCAAAATCATTTGGAACCCTCCCCCCCCCCAACCGCTAAGTCAACCGATACCAAGCCTCTATCTGCTGACTTTGCCAAACCCATACACACTATACCTACCTCTTTTGTGGTCAGATTCATGGATGAATTCACTAAAGCATGTAGTGAAAGGGCCTGCCAGAATACTTTCAAATGGTACTGTTTAAAGTTTTGTTCTCCTATTATCTTGATAGGTAATTGCAGAATGTAAAAAAGTGCTTCAATTTGTACATTGTGTATTTATATTTTTGTATTATGACACTTCTTACCTATTCAGTGGGCAGCAAAAAGTAAGGAGGGGCTGGCCAAAGTCAAACACATTATTTATGCATTCAGCTCCCAATGAAGTGGAGAGGGTTAGCTGTCCAAAACATACCCCCCTCAATTTTTTACAATGGGCCATCAGAGAGGGTGAGGAATCTGATAAGTGGACCTTATATTTTTGTCTTTAAATACTCTTTAAAATAAATGTTATACTGATGTTGGCCAAGAATATTTGTGTCTAATCTGCTTGCAATGTTTCTGTGCAAAATGACTAAGTTATTTTTTTCTTGTTTGACTCCACAGTTTCCTTCAGCGCCACAGGAATGGCAGACTGTGGCTTCCCAATTTGCCCAGCGGTGGGACTTTCCCAACTGCGGAGGGGCAATTGATGGGAAACACAGCCACATTGTGCCACCCCCCAACTCGGGGTCATACTATTATAATTACAAGGGGTTTAATAGTATTGTGATGTTGGCGGTGGTGTCAGTGAAATATGAGTTTCTCTATGTGGACGTGGAGAAGAATGGCCAGATGTCGGATGGTGGAGTCATCGCCCAGACAGAGTTCTACACACGACTCCAGAATGGTGGCTTGGGATTGCCACCTGCTGAAGAGAATGGTGGAGAATTCTTTTGGGATAATGACCAGCTGGTTCCTCCTATTCCTTACGGCAATCAACATGGCGGAATATAAACTTAACCATATAATCCTTGCATGCTGCATTCTCCACAGCTATTTAAGGAGAAATTCAATGAACTATGTTGCCTCAGTTGGGCCTGAGGCCGGACTTAATGAACAAACCCTGACAGCGCTTGAAGCTGGCCGTCCTGGCTTGCCACCCCAAAGAGCCTGCGCGATTCAAATATATGTAGTACTTTGCGGGTAGGGGGGCCATTGATATGCCAGAAAATGTTTAAGAAACATTTTTCAAATACATTTTTGATTTAAATTGAAATAAGATTTCCTTTGATTTACTGCTTGTGTTTCTTTTAGCTGTGTCCTAGGTTCTCCAATGGGCTTTTCTTTTTGGCCATTTTCTTCAATAGTGCAAATGTAATTTATTTGATACATGAGATGACAATCTCTTCTTCAGCGAACTGTTATTATGTTGTGGGTCTGCTACACACACACCTTGTTTTTGTTGTTAATGTATGTAATGCATTACTGATAAAAACATACATAATTTTCAGCACCATAAATGAATTTTGGTGAGTCACGAAAATGGCATGATTGTGGCAAATTATAAAGCACTGTGGGAGTTATTTACTAAAGGAAAATCCACTTTGCACTACAAGTGCACTGCAAAAGTGCACATGAAACTGCACTGAAAGTGCACTTGTAGTGCAAAGTGGATTTGCCTTTAGTAAATAACCCACATTTCAGTGTAAACACCAACTTAGTACAAAAAATGATATTGAGCATTGAAAGTCACATTGTTGAGTAGAAAAATTTTTACTCTGTGCACATTCACATGTGTGTTAGAAAAGGGTTTTTGAACAAACCAACACATTTTAGTAATAACATTTTTTTTCGACAGTACAAATAGCCTTTTTTTTGTGTTTTGCGTTAAAACAGGTATGTTTAAAAACATAAAAAAATACACAACTCAGGAACTTACAAAGTTCAACTTTTACAAAGTGAAGGTAATATCAGACATTAGTATGTCCAAACTGTGTTGATATTGCCTTCATCAGATGGGGTGATGTTACCCCTGTGAAAGCCAAATTTTGAAGATGCACACAAATTGAGAGTCAAAACGGGGATTTCCCTCCTGATCCCATGCCCAATGTCAACATGTGCTAGCTCCCATCATGGGGGATCAATGGATGTGTTTTGGGGGTGCAACCCCTTCCTCTCATCTACTTTAGTTGCGAGGAATGGGTTGCACCCCCAAAACGCGTACCTTGATATCCCGTGATGGCAAATAGCACATGTTGACACACTGTGTGCATCTTCAAAATTTGGCTTTCTTAAAAATATTTAAAATGTGTGAAAAAAAATAAAAATACAAACAAACTAGAATAATTTTGGGGTGTTTTAGATTCTGCCTAAAACATCAATGATGTTTTTGAGCCTTTTTTCCACATCATTGATGTCTTCCTTGATCTTCTGTAAATCACGATTGCACACCATTATCTCCCTGATGAGGACGTGTGCACTTGTGAAATGAGATTCTTCTTCCACAATATCCACATCACCTAAAATAAAAAAAACACACCATGTATTATAAATATGCAGACATACATCTATTACCTGAAGCTTGGTCTCAGACACTCACCTGTTGTGGTCACTATTTCGTCCACTTCATAAACCTCTCCTTCCTCCACATCTTCTGGTTGTGGTGTGGGAATTTCCTTTGCTTTCGGAGGTGGGGGGGTCCCTGGTGTCCTCAGATGTCCCGAGTCTTTTCTCCCCTATGAAAATCAAAGTATAGGGAATGGCGCTGTGTTAGAACTAAGAGTGTGGCTGTAAATTAAACAAATGCTCAAGTGTATAAAATAATTACTATTTAGAAGTGAAAAAATATTTTGGTATGATCCAAAACTTCCACAAAAAAATCTATCCTTATTTTAGTGAAAACACCTTATTAAGTGATAAAGAAAATATGCTACTATATGTGCAAAAAATACCGCAAATATTAAAACACCATTATATAACATATATAAATCTTCACATTAATAAATATAAAGTGACAAGTGCCAGAAACAGTGGTTATCAAACCATAGTGCATTAATGTGCAATAACCATTTGCAATAATAGATCATTAATAATGTGTCAAATCGCAACTATGTATCAAAGAAAAAAATCCCATATGCTGTTTGGTGCAAAAATGTTCATAACAGTAATATAATGTGCCGTGCAATTGTGCAAGAAATTCTTCTTTGATGGTAAAAAGCCGTGCTGTAATAACTGGTAGTCACCCCCCAATGTGGTTGCACTCACCGGAGCACTCCACCCTTGCAGGGGTACGAGCGTGTGATGTTGGTCCTGTCACTCCGGTTGTGTGGGTGCCAATTTCCTTCCACGCGTCCCAATCCTAAAGGCAGCTGCTTACATACAAGGAGGTGGGGAATTCCTGTCCCTTGATGTTGTAAAGGTCCCCACTGGGTATCCACAGAGCTGAGAAATAAATAAGCCTCCAAGGGAAGAAACCTCTGAGCCAAGACTGCTACCAACACCACTCTGGGAGATTAACAGATGATAGGTGCTCACAGATCTTCTCTTGATGTAAGTTGGATCGAATCCCTCTGTCTTCATGTAATCCCAGACAGACTTTATGATGTTGAGATCAGGGCAAGTTCATGGTTGGGTCTTCACCCCAAGGTTTTAGCAGTCCTTGTTGGCTAGATTAGCAGCCTCCAGCATGCTCACAGCTCTCCAAAACAGGTGTCTCCACACAACTCCTCCTCACCCTATCGGACTGACCGGTGGAAGGTGCACACTCACACTTCAGTCATCAAATAACAAAAATAACCAAAAGTGAAGTGAAAATGTTCACTTCAGCCAAGGCAGATCGAATTGGTGATCATAAAGGTTAAACCCCCAGCACCCAGTGTGAAATCCTCCACCTTAATAGATGTACGCTTACCAGAGATAAGCTAGATAATAGCTTATCTATGGACATCCACTCAGGGGAACCAACTCCTCAAATCTCCTCCCAAGGAAGGGGCAGGCAGGATCTCTCCTTGCGGTGGACCTCAATCAGCATACCAGGGGGACAGTTCAGAATGATCAGTACAGCTTAGTATAAGAACTTTCGGTAGTGATGACACCTGGCTCCTCCCGGCTCCTCCCGTCATTGAACACATGACTTCATCAAAGTATAGCATTGTTCTACATATTTCTTGTCGTAAAATTAATGATGTTAACTAGATGTTATTATTGATCATTAATTGATGATTTAATAAAGTGTTTTACATATCAATAGACAGTAGTGGCCAAAAATGTTTGGAACAAGAATGGAAAATGCTGGGGTCAGAATGATAGTCTTTTCTATTTGTTAACATTCAATTTACAACAGTCATGAGCTTGTGGGTGATTGGTGAATAAAAAACTAAAACTATCTCCCTTTTTCATACACAGGAAAGCCTCAGCCAGGAGGAGAGCGTGGAATGTGGCAGCCAGGAGGAGGCTGTGGAATGTGGCAACCAGGAGGTGGCAGGGGAAAGTGGCAGCCAGGAGGTGGTGGGGGAAAGTGGCAGTCAGGAGGTAGCCCGGCCCAGTAGCCTGACCAAATCCCAGGTCTCTCCCTTCCGCCTTCCAAACAAAAAGGCCCAGGAAGGGGAGTAACGTGGAAGAGGCAGCGCTTGGGCTGATTCGGGAGGCTAATGCTGCCCTCAGAACCACCACCTCAAGAGGCCTTTGCCTCCATGGCTGCATGCAAAATGCAGGAAATGGAGGAGAGCCAATGCCTCATCTGTGAGGAAATGATGTATCTGTCCCTAAATAAGGGTTTGAAGGGTCATCTCACAATCAATCAACCTGTGTGAGTTCGAACATCCTCCTCCTCCACCCCCTGCCACAACTCCAAAAACACAGCCTGGAAGCAAGTCTGGAAGGAAGAGTGGAAGGAAGACAAGAGTGTGATGGCCTGGGTTCAGTCTGGTCTGACAAAAGACGCAGGCTGTTTTATGACCACAGCCTGGGGACATATATGTCATCTGCTGCTGTTCCTGATCTCTTGTAGTCCAGGACCGGATTGTGCTCACTATTATATGGACTCCTCAGGCTACCAATTTTGAAAAAAAAAACAACATTATGGAGAGCACTAGAAAAAAAAACAAAAAAAAAACAAGGAGATCTTGATAAAAAAAAAAAAAGCGCTATAAACAGAAATTAAATGCATTATTATGGAGATCTGACCAAAACCAAAAAATAAAATATTTAGGAGATCACGAGAAATAATAAAGAAATCATTTTTTCAGAACTCTGTGTGAATATCAGCAGTAAAACAACTTCATTATTCTAGCATTATAAAGAAGAAGAGAATGTGCTGCATTTAAAAGATTAAAAAATTTTCAGCATGACGAATGTGCTATCTCCATTACGAACGCTAGTTTTACCAGACCAAGCACTTTAGTCTTGTAATTGATTCAGAGCATGCGTGGTACTTTGTGCGTCGGAATTGTGTACACATGATCGGAATTTACGAGAACGGATTTTGTTGTCAGAAAATTTAAGATCCAGATCTTAAATTTGGTTTGTCGGAAATTCCAATGGAAAATGTTAGATGGAGCCTACACACGGTCAGCATTTCCGACAACAAGCTCCCCTCGAACATTTGTTGTTGGAAAATCCGACCGTGTGTACGCGGCATTAGTGCTCGGAAATCCCTCTGTCATGTACCTGATGGCGAGCCTGACGTGTAGAGGAAGGCCTCCCGTACAACTTCGGCTCAAGGGCCGCTGGTAGTGGAACAGCTGGCGCTGGAGCACGGCGGAGTAAGAGTGCCTATGGAAGTCCCGAAGTCTGAGCAGGAAGTTGCCGGAACACACAGGTGGACGGCTGGACTTGACTGGAAGCAGACAGGAGAGTCGCTGGATCACTGGCAGGTCTCGGCAGCAGAGAGACAGATCAGATGACTCGGCTGGCAGGAACGTGGTCAGGTCACCGACAGATTTGGAAACGGCTAGGCATATCAGGTACAACAGCAGGCAGGAGAGAGGTAAGGTCACAGGCAGGTTCGGCAGCAGGTAGGCAGATCAGGTACAAACAGCAGGCAGGAGAGAGGTCAGGTCACAGGCAGGTTCGGCAGCAGGTAGGCAGATCAGGTACAAACAGCAGGCAGGAGAGAGGTCAGTTCACAGGCAGGTTGGGCAGCAGGTAGGCAGATCAGGTACAAACAGCAGGCAGGAGAGAAGTCAGGTCACAGGCAGGTTCGGCAGCAGGTAGGCAGATCAGGTACAAACAGCAAGCAGGAGAGAAGTCAGGTAGCAGGCCAGAATGATGATCAGAAGTCAACACAGGTAGCAAGAATTCAGGTACACACTGTAGACCAAGCAGCAACCAGCCAGTACTAAGTCTGTGTTTAAATAGGCCGTCTGGCGCCAGTTCTAAAGACAGGCGTGAACGCACGCACGCGCGAACGCGCCTTCGCTGATGCGCCCGTAGTTGTTCTGTGAATCCCTTGCCGGCGCCTGCGCACAGGTGTATGCTTGCGAGCATTAGCTGTATTCTGCGGATGACTTCCCTGGCATTGCCCCTCCCTTACGGGCAGCCTCCGGATGCCCAGTTAGTTCCTCTTCAGGGGATGACTGCGGAAGAAGGCACATATTAAGTCCATAGCATGTACATTCCGCTCTGGTTCCCAGGAGTTCTCCTCCGGTCCATAACCTCTCCACTTGATCAGATATTGTAATTGACCCCTTCTCCTTCTACAGTCTACAATCGCTTCCACCTCGAACTCCTCGTCTCCACTGACCATCACCGGTTCAGGTGGTCTAGACTCCCGATTAGGAAAGGGAT
The DNA here is from genome assembly GCA_037952925.1 of Lithobates clamitans. Lineage (NCBI taxonomy): Eukaryota > Metazoa > Chordata > Amphibia > Anura > Ranidae > Lithobates > Lithobates clamitans. The sequence continues at coordinate 558,955 of JBBGZY010000261.1, forward strand.
CAGGCAATGCGGGCTTTAACAAAGATACATGAAATACCGGATGTATGCTGAAGGATTCTGGTAGGGATAGTTCGTAGGAAACATCATTAATCCTTCTCCTCACAGGAAACGGCCCAAGGAATTTAGGGGCCAACTTCTTTGACGGGCAGGCCAGTCTCAGATTTGTTGTTGCCAACCAAACCCGGTCCCCTGGTTGCAGAATGAGTTCCCCTCTCCTCTTCCTATCGAAAGCTCTTTTATTATCCTGTTGGGCCTTGGTTACGGTCTCTTTCAACAGCTTGTTATTGCGATTAAAGAAGTCTACAGTGCTTTGGACAGCCGGTACTGAAGACTCAGGGACAAGGTCAGGCAAAAAGGTGGGATGGAAGCCATAATTAGAGAAGAATGGAGATTGCTTGGTGGCTGCATGACAGGAGTTGTTATATGCAAACTCGGCTAAGGGTAAGAGAGACACCCAATCATCCTGCACAAACGAAGTGAAACAACGGATGTACTGTTCCAGCGTCTGATTTGTCCGTTCAGTCTGACCGTTAGACTGCGGATGATATGCGGATGACATGGAAAGTTTAATTTTTAAGGCTTCACACAGTGCCCTCCAAAATCTTGAAGTAAATTGGACTCCGCGGTCAGAGACAATGTCGATGGGTACCCCATGGAGTCTAACGATTTCCTTAATAAATACTCGAGCAGTCTCAGCAGCAGAGGGTGTAGCCTTCAAGGGTAGGAAATGAGCCATCTTAGTTAGCCGGTCTACTATGACGAAGATGGCTGTACAGTTTTCAGAGGGAGGTAGCTCAACTATAAAATCCATGGAGATCATGGTCCACGGCCTGTCGGGCACAGGTAAAGGTCTGAGCAAACCCCACGCCTTATTTCGGATGTTCTTACTCCGGATGCAAGTAATGCAAGTGTCTATATATTCCTTGCAGTCCTTCTCCAAATTAGGCCACCAAAATGTGCGTTGCATTAAGTTTATTGTTTTGCGAATGCCAAAGTGACCTGCTAAAGGGTTATCATGGCAGAGTCCTAGAACTGATAAATGGACTGCTTCTGGGACGAAGACTTTGTTCCCTCTCCAAAGAAGTCCATCTCTTGCCTGTAACGCCTCCCCGACAGGATCAGGGGAAACTGCGGACGCCTGCTTCAACTGTGACATGAGATCGGACTGCAGCAACAGAAAATTTCCTGCTGGTAGGATGGTGTCAGGTACTGGTAAGACCTTTGGATCCTCGAACATACGTGACAGCGCATCAGGCTTGACGTTCTTTGATTCGGGTCTATAGGTGATGTGCAACAAGAACCTTGAAAAAAAAGTGCCCATCGGGCCTGTCGAGGTCTTACTCTCTTGGCAGTCCTTAAATATTCAAGGTTCTTGTGGTCTGTATAAATCAATATTGGATGAGTGGCTCCTTCTAACAAATACCTCCACTCTTCCAGGGCGGCCTTTATGGCAAGAAGCTCCCGATCTCCCACGTCGTAGTTTCTCTCCGCTGGAGCAAGTTTTCTGGAGAAAAAAGCTACAGGATGGACTAAATCCTTGGGACCTTGGCGCTGGGACAGAACTCTCCCGACTGCACTTTCGGAAGCATCTACCTCCAGAATGTAAGGTAGTGCCGGATCTGGGTGGCTTAGTACAGGGGCAGTTGTAAACAGTCCTTTAAGAGTTTCAAAGGCAGCCTGGGCTTCGGGAGACCAGCGGAAACGAGCACCCTGTTTGGTAAGTTGGGTAATTGGTGAGATGATAGCTGAAAAGTTCTTGATAAATCTGCGGTAAAAATTAGCAAACCCAATGAACCGCTGGATCCCCTTCTTATCAGTGGGCGCAGGCCAGGTCAGGATTGCAGACACTTTTTGAGCGTCCATTTCAATTCCTCCGGTAAAAATGATCAAGCCCAAGAACTGGATACTCTGCCGCTCAAACTCGCATTTCTCAGGTTTGGCATAGAGTCCATGTAAGCAGAGACGGCAGAGAACATTCTTGACATGCTCCCGATGGTCAGCAAGGGAGGTAGAGAACACCAGAATGTCATCTAAATAAACAATAACGAAAATGTCCAGGTAGTCTTTGAAGACGTCATTGATGAAGTGTTGGAAGGTAGCCGGGGCGTTACACAAGCCGAAGGGCATGACGAGATACTCGTAGTGGCCAAAACGAGTACGGAAGGCGGTTTTCCACTCGTCCCCCTGGCGTATGCGGATGAGGTTGTAGGCTCCCCTCAGGTCAAGTTTAGTAAAAAGAGTAGCAGAACGAAGTCTTTGGAAAAGCTCAGGAACCAAGGGAAGAGGATAACGGTTTTTCACCGTGATCTTGTTCAGGTCCCGGTAATCTACACATGGCCGTAGCGAATGGTCCTTCTTCTCCACGAAGAATATTTCCGCCCCAGCAGGTGAGGTAGAAGGGCGAATGAATCCTTTCTGGAGGCTCTCATCAATATATTCCTTTAGAGCTGCTAATTCTTTCTCAGACAGTGGGAAAATCCGACCAAATGGAATAGCAGCCCCAGAAAGGAGCTCAATGGGGCAATCGTAGGCCCTGTGTGGAGGTAAGGTGTCTGCTCCCCGTTTACTGAATACATCAAGGAACTCGTGATAGGCCCCAGGCACCTTTTGGCAGAGCTCAGCATCAACGTCCATACACAACAGGGTGGTGGGTGCAGCAGTGGAATTGGACAGGCAGTGCTTCTGGCAGTAAGATGATTGGTACTTGATACTGCCTGATTTCCAGTCCACCTCCGGGTGATGGGCCTGAAGCCATGGTAGACCAAAAATGACGGGGTACAGAAGTGAAGAAATGGCATCTAGACGCAAAAGTTCCTTATGACCAGTAGAGGTCGTAGTTAACAGTGGAGGGGTCTCCTGGGTCACCAATCTGGACTTTATATGAGAGCCGTCAGCCAGAAATACGGTAAGTCCCTGCTCTTTGGATTGAAGAGAAATACCTTGTTGGGCAGCAAATGCCAGATCAATGAAGCAACTGCACGCCCCAGAGTCCACAATTGCAGTAGCTGACACGCTTCTCCCTGGGAGCTGAAAGGTAACAGGAAGTGCCAATTGAGCAGAAGTTGCTGGAGGGACCGCCTGACTTGCTGGAGAAGCAGGTCAGGATCCGCGTCCCTTAGCAGGACAAGTCCGTACATAGTGACCCGCCCTGCCACAGTAGAGGCAGAGGTTGCCTTGAAGACGTCGTGTCCGTTCCTCAGGGGACAGCGACGGGCGAATCAAGCCTAGCCGTGTGGGTGTTACAGTTTCTAATGCAGGAGAGGCTGACCTGACAGATGTTGGCCGAACAGGAACTGCTGACTTCTCCCGCCTGCGCTCTCGCAGACGACGGTCGATCTGGATTGATAATGTGATTAAGTCCTCCAGGGTACTTGGAGCACCCACACGAGCTAACTCGTCTTTTAAGTCCTCCGATAACCCCAGGCGAAACTGATGTCGCAGGGCTGCATTATTCCAGTGGGTATCTGCACTCCAGCACTTGAAATCCCTTATATAGTCCTCGACCGCTCTGCGGCCTTGTCGGAGTGCATGGAGAGAGGACTCGGCAGTAGTGGTTAGTAGAGGGTCCTCGTATATCTTGGACATTGCTTGGAAAAAAGAGGACATGGTATTTAGTTGTAAGTCCTTCTTTTCCAACAGACGATGAGCCCAGGTTTGGGGCTCACCTTGAAGTAGGGATATGATGAACCCCACCTTTGTAGTCTCTGCAGAAAAAGTCCGTGGCTGGAGTGAAAAATAAAGCTGACAGGCATTGCGGAATGCTCTGAACTGATTCCGTTCTCAAGAAAATCTGTCAGGATTAGGTACTCGTGGTTCTGGGGATGTCATCATTGCAGCGGGAATGGCCGAAGAGAGCTGGACTTGCACATGCTCCACCAGACGCACATATTTCTCCTGCAGGGACTTGACCGCTTGAGTAAGGCCTGTGAGGCATTGGCAGACTTCATGTAGGGGAGAGGTTCCTCCTGCAGGCTCAGTCATGGCTGCTTGGTACTGTCACGTACCTGATGGCGAGCCTGACGTGTAGAGGAAGGCCTCCCGTACAACTCCGGCTCAAGGGCCGCTGGTAGTGGAACAGCTGGCGCTGGAGCACGGCGGAGTAAGAGTGCCTATGGAAGTCCCGAAGTCTGAGCAGGAAGTTGCCGGAACACACAGGTGGATGGCTGGACTTGACTGGAAGCAGACAGGAGAGTCGCTGGATCACTGGCAGGTCTCGGCAGCAGAGAGACAGATCAGATGACTCGGCTGGCAGGAACGTGATCAGGTCACCGACAGATCTGGCAACGGCTAGGCAGATCAGGTACAACAGCAGGCAGGAGAGAGGTCAGGTCACAGGCAGGTACGGCAGCAGGTAGGCAGATCAGGTACAAACAGCAGGCAGGAGAGAGGTCAGGTCACAAGCAGGTTCGGCAGCAGGTAGGCAGATCAAGTACAAACAGCAGGCAGGAGAGAGGTCAGGTCACAGGCAGGTTCGGCAGCAGGTAGGCAGATCAGGTACAAACAGCAGGCAGGAGAGAAGTCAGGTCACAGGCAGGTTCGGCAGCAGGTAGGCAGATCAGGTACAAACAGCAGGCAGGAGAGAAGTCAGGTAGCAGGCCGGAACGATGATCGGAAGTCAACACGGGTAACAAGAATTCAGGTACACGCTGTAGACCAAGCAGCAACCAGCCACTACTAAGTCTGTGTTTAAATAGGCCGTCTGGCGCAAGTTCTGATGACAGGCGTGCGCGCGCCTTCGCTGATGTGCCCGTAGTTGTTCTGTGAATCCCTTGCCGGCGCCTGCGCACAGGCGTATGCTTGCGAGCATTAGCTGTATTCTGCGGATGACTTCCCTGACACCCTCACGGAAAAGGTTATACATTGATCTCTAAGCTTTTTGTCTTTATCCCTTCTCTTTCTCTCTTGATCAAATAAATACTTGTAGGTCAGCTTACGAGAAAACAAGTTTAGGTTCTTAATAAATTGGTCTGATTCCTGAGTGGGACAAAAGGTTAGACCCAAACCTAGTACTTCTATTTCTGCAGTAGTCAAATTATATTCTGACAGGTTAATTACATGTAAGATGTCATTTCTTGAGAAGTTTTGACTGTGAACGGGTCCAAGTTGCTGCTTACTTTCCTTTCTTTTGGTGGAGGCACCGCCCCCTCGTTTGGGCAGGAAAAAAACGAATGTGTAATGGTAGTGGAAAAGGAGGAAGATTGTGCAGAGCTTGACTTACCCCTATCGTGTTCAACTACATGTGCAGAGGATTGATGAGTAGACGTACCCAAGGTCTGCTCATTAAGGTTGGCTCTAGTATGTTCCTGTGAGCCCCCTGGGTGCGAGTCATCGAGAAGTCTTTTCTTACCACCTCGTATACGTCCATTATCATGATTAAATGGTTTCTTTTGGAAACTGCGATTTCTTCCACGAGATCTAGCTGTACCTTGTGAGAATCGAGAGTTATTAGAGGCATTAGAGGAATCCGAGTCCCTAATTTCCTGTTTATTCTGAGTCCTAGGTTGCTGTGCCCCTTGACGTCAGCCACACGAGCGTCTTGAATTCTGAAGAGACCATCTATATGATTGATGATTTCCAAACGCAATTTTGTCTCTTGTGAATTTTTGCTCTTTGTTTTTAATTAGGTTGGAATTGAATTGTTCAAGATGATCACTTAATTCTTTATCCTTCACATTATACAATAGGTTTGAACATAATAATTGATTTTGGGCATAAGGTTTTTTAATTTCTTCATCAACCTCTTTAATACGTTTTATGTACTCAGCGACCAAGCTTTTCTTTGTGGTCACATGACTACGATCACATAGCAATGTTATACGCCATTTGACCGGATAGCCCTCTGCTTTCTTTATGCCCTATCAAAGATGGGAATGCAGGTGGTCACATGACTTTGCGCACGTGACCCATGATGATCATGTGGAGCTGTTCTATGTCACATGACTCTGCTTTTTTGGTGCAATTTTCAGGCTGCCACACCCCTCTACTTCCTCTCCCTCTATATAAGTTGGTATGCACGTGGGTCTGGGCCACACACAGCAAGGAAAGCCGTCCACAGGGGTCTAGCACCAAAAGGTAAGCCGTATCTTTGTTCAACCATTCCAGCAACCACAATGCGACTTTATGTCCTAAAGTGGATATTTATTCCATTCAATTGCTTCTATTACAGGGGCAAACTTTTCCCCTATGTATGCGGCAATACCAACTTGAGTCCCAATAAAAGGTCTTCCCCTATGTGATAAGCTCAGCTTTTACACATTTTTAGGTGGGTCTGTGCGTTTTTTTGTTTTTTTTTTTTCATATGCTAAATACTTAATAGTTTGCTATGCCCCCTCTCTTAGATATTCCATTCCCCCTATACTTAAGGGGACTGCATTCTTACCCATTTAATAACTTGGTCCGGTATCCATGGGCCATCTCTTGGTACTATTGGTAAGTACCATTCGTATATACTCGCTGGATATCTTCTTTTGTAATTTTTCTTTACTATATATACTCTAAAGGGTCAATATCTGATTATTGACTTGGTTTATTTTTAGATATTGTATTGAACACGCTTATAGTGGGAATTTGTGACCACTTACCGCTGTGTGTGATTTATACTCAAATACCTATACATGACTACTATATACCAGGTGAGAGCTAAGTCTAGTATAAATCAGTCTTTGAATTGGGGACTTTTATAGTAGCACCTTAATCTATAACGCATATGTTTGTTGTATCTTGTTTTATTTAGTTGTATCTACTATAGACCACATGATATATGTGTGTCCCACTACTTTAGATACACATATGCAATCACATTTTTTTGGCTGTTTGTCAGTTTGGTCAATTTCTCCCACACCTTGAGCCACATGTTTACCAGGCAAGCTTATACGTTGTTATGTTTATATGTAATTAGTCTCTGTGTATATGTACTCCTCCTGGAGAAATGTTGTAACAATCATAATTCATACTTATATAGCAATGAGGAATTGGGAGCCTGGTCCCCAACCAGGCTGCCACAAAGGACATAAGGGCAATTTGGACTATCACGGTACAGTAAGACAATGAAATATAGATGTGTGACAGGTAAACAATTATAGAAAATATAGAAACAGTTTATAAAAAATATTATTCAATTACAAATAAAAACATGAGAACAATTCATATATGTCACCAGAACAGTTAACCCTGAAATGGAGGGGATCACAGTGGGACAATTCGTCACAGAAAAACAGCTCGACTAGTTTTGCGGGCAGTGGCCGCTTCATCAGAAGAGTATCTGTGAAATAATTAACAGATGATCAAAGAACAATATAACTGCTCTAAGGCATGAACAGTAAAAGAACTTTAATATGACACAACGTTTAGACAAAGTATTATTACGTGAGGGGGGAGGAAGAGCAAAACTGCTTACCCGTGTCCCAACAGGCCCTGGTTTCAGGGAATAACCACCAAGGGGGGGTCTCCCGTGGCGACTCGGGGGAGCCAAAAAGCATGATGGACTGGAATCTGGATAAATAGATTGAGACACAGGGTAGATGTACTATGGGCCTTCAGAGCCACACAATGGTGGGCCAATGAAAAAATATTAGGTATATAAATAGTCTGTTGGAGAGGAGTGAAAAATCAAAAAATGAAAATGGTGAAAGGAGTGGGATCAGAAGTGAAAATTGTGAAAGAAAGTGTCCAATTAAAATTCAAGCGGTGGGTAGGTTAAAAACGTGAGGGGATAAGGAATGGGGAATGTGTTGGGAAATGAAAGTGACAAGGAGTGAAGGGGGAGGGAGATCAAGTGATATTTTGTGTGATATAAGTGAAGGACACAGCATATACCTGTTAATTTAGATGTAAAGAATTTAAAGGTCCTGGGAGGAGTGCTCCGGCAGAAAAGGGAAGTATCAGCCTTCAGCAACAATGTGTAATACTCCAACCAGATGGCATAGGGTGGAGGCATAGAGGAGCCTATCCACCCATGCCAAGGTCACCTATAGGGGAAAAAAGGATACCAAAAATTAGAAAGGCCAATGGCCAGTAACCTGGGATGACAGGTGCTGCAACAAAGCTATGGTAAAATAGTGAATTACCAGGTGACTTACTGAGTACTGGCTGGAGTATACAATACCGGGCACCTAAGGTCCAGAGCATGGATAGACAGACAAACTGTCCATTATTTATAGCTCCCAACCCAGCTACGTTATACACACGCCGGCGGTCGCCGGCATGTGACGTCACAGGGTCAGAGCTCCTGCATTGCGTACACGCAAAAACAACGCGCACATATGCACTAGCCCTATGGTGAAGGGATGAAAATTCCTGCCAGGACCAGTGCAAGAGGAGAAGGTGTCCCTTCTGGTGACATATATGAATTGTTGTCATGTTTTTATTTGTAATTGATTAATATTTTTTATAAATAAACCATTTCTATATTTTCTATGATTGTTTACCTGTCACACATCTATACTTCATTGTCTTACTGTACCGCGATAGTCCATATTGCCCTTATGTCCTTTGTGGCAGCCTGGCTCCCAATTCCTCATTTCTATAATCCTGGATGATGGTACAAGTTTATTTATTTCTATCTTTAGCACTTATTTTCTCATACTCATATAGATATATACTACATTGAATACTTACACAGGTACTTTCTTGTTTTTAAATATACCAGCACCTGCCCAGTATCTGTCCTGAGGAAGCTAATATTTTAGTGAACCGTGTTGACCAGCAAGTTTTTGGAGGCATTACTGGATCAGAAATGTTTCTTTTACCTTTACCAGTATTCATTAAATTAAATTAATCTTTGTACCGTAGGTCCAGTCCTCTATAACTGCATTATTGGGTAACTGGTAACTGTGTCCGTACAGGGTATTGTTTGTATGTTGTTTATATGTTTTTTAACTATGTTGTAATACAATTTATACTTTTTTACTGATTCTCTCTCTCATTATGTGCCCACAAAGTCCATTGAGTTATTGACTTGGTCAATCCTTAAATATCTAATAAATAGTGTTGAGATTCAGTTTTTTTAGGTTCATAAAGTTCTCTTTAAAAAGTGTCTTGTGCCCAGAGGTAGAAAATCCAATATCTTCACTTATTGTGACTGATATGTGCTCCCCTTGTGAACACCACACTCAGATCTTCATGACCTCCATGATAGGGTTACCACCTCATCCCTTTAAAACCAAACACATATTAATTACACCGGTTCTGTGGCTGATTAAGGTGGCAATTAAACTCACTTGGTGCCTTACCTGCATTAAATTACCCTCAGAACCTGTGTATATAATATTTGTCCAGGTTTAAATGGATGAGGTGGCAACCCTACTCCATGACCTTCCAACAATGGGTCTTAAGTGCTATAAGAGTATATCTTCCCTCTAGGAGCTTTATCCAGATTTGCTCCCCAGGACCACTTCTTCATAAACTTTCCTCTGGTTTTGTGTATGCAAAGGTAAAAAAAAGGTTGCAGCCTTCAATAGTGTAACGCCACATTTATTGGCAATTTAAAACAATTAAAATCACTTACTCCATAACAGTGCTTGTATATACACAAGCTAGAGCGCATGTAAACCACTCCCTGGAGCCACCTGCTCTCCACAGAACATAAGTATGAAAGTGGAAGTGATGTGGTAAGCCCTCCCAACTAGTTTTGTCACACTGATGTCTTCAGGAACATAGACAGTAGGAAGTAGACAGTAGGCGTAATTCGTAATCCATGACTGTAGCAGAGGTCAGGCCTGGCAACATACAGCAAGGGTAATCTATGAAATGACAGGCAGCAGACAGTAGGGGTAATCTGTAACAGCAGCAAAGATTGGTATCAGCAACAAGGAAACAGATTAGGCGCACTTGGTCAGCAGGAACACTAATACAAGCATGAGGTACTGGATAATGAGGTTTAAATAGGTCATCTCCTGATTTAGGGACCAGTCCAAGGGATGGGGTGGGGTGTGCTCAGATTCAAGGGATATATAGGGTGACAGTGACTATATGCTTGGGGGAGCCAGGAGGAGTCATTACCCAGCAAGTAGAACACAAGCTGAAGCAAAGAATAGAGATCCCCTTGACGTTCAACCAGGGAAGCAAAGTGCTATGGGGAGGATAGACACAGCATCCTGTAGCCTGGCAACCCGGACACAAGGTACCACTGAGAGATGAGCAAGTAGAAGATAGCCGGGAAAGGTAAGTAAGCAATTTGCCCTAAAGAGTGAGCTTAGAAATCAGAATATCCCTGATAGTCCCTCAAGACTTGGGTGGCAACAGTCATGCCATTAATGCTGGGGACTGTGAAGCAGGGTGGTAGAGTGGCCTTTGGGACAGAAGATTCAGTGGATCTGGTGCAATTCACTGAGCATCTGCCAGGAGGCTGATCAGATAGGAGTACCACATCAACCTCAGCCAGTCGAGGGCTATATGTATTATTGGAATGTCCTTCCTTTCAATCCTGTGGAGCAGAAGGTATTTCAGGGCAGCAAAGGCAGCAAAGTGGTACTGTACCTGTCCAGTTTGTTGTTAAATTTGAAGGCTGGGAGGTCCATATCCGACATCCCCCCACCTGTGACACAGATCCTGGAATACATCTGCGTGAAGGGACCATTTTCCCTAGTTAAACGGAATGCCTAAGGTTTGAGCTAGGGAGAAACTCAAGAATTTGTTTTCTGTCCCCAAATCAAAAAAAGCTCTGCACTGCAGATGTTTGTCAGGATATCAAAGAGTAACAGGAATAGCTTGTTTGGGATGAATGTGGAATTAGAATTTTCTAGAACCCTAGATGGGAGTTAAACCTTGGACTTTAATGGATGATGAGAGAGAAGAAATTACCCTTTTCACTGCAATAGATACACAACCCCTGGGCACATCTGCGTGAATGTCCCTCTGGCATAAGGCGGGTTCTGTCCAACTTCATAGGTTTAGCTTGACTAGTAGAGGAACGTGGATATGTATCTGAGACTCAAGTGGATTCCAAGGACTGGAGAGCAGGAGAGGGTTTCTGCTGCCGATGAGGCATAGAGCCCCTCTGGCAAAAGCAATTGTCAACCTATGTACTGAGGGAATTGAGGTCTTCCAGATTGGGAGGCAAGGACCTTCTGGCCAATTTGTCCTTTATCCTACCATTCAGGCTATGCTAGAAGGTAGTTACTAAGGCCTTGTTGTTTCAAGCCAGTTCTGAGAGGAAGGTGTGGAAGTGAACTGTTTACTGACCAATAGTAACAGAGCCTTGGCATGAACGGAGAAGCGCAGTGGCAGTCAAGGTTTGACCAGGCTCATCAAAAGTGCAATTGAGAGGGAACACTGGAAGTTGCCTCAGAACAGTTAGTGGATTGAGAGATGTCCAATTTAGTAATTGGGTGGTGCAGCATGTGATCTGACATGTTGCACCACAATGGAAATCACTTAGCTGAATATATCAAATAAAAACTTTGGGTACTTGACCTAAATGCTGACAGTGGGAAAGGTTCAAATGGCCAGGTCCCTGAGAAACAGTAAGGACTAACCGACAGCAATGATGGAAAAATGCTACCGAAATGTAATGTAGCACTCAGTTCCTATGTGTTTTAACCATTTTCGTAGAGACCAACAGAGGAAAGTGGTGTCCAACAGTTCTAATAAATATGGTAGTACCTGATGCTTGGCCCACACAACTTACTCATTAAATAAGTCTTCAGGGACTGACCACCACCTGGACCTGAAAAGTGTTATGTTTATGTGGTTAACTAACACAGTATATAGAGGTCTGGAAAGCACCACAAGCAGAGCCCAGTATCCAAAGTTCACATTCCAGGCAGGCCCTGTGATTTTCCAATCCAGGCTGGTCCAGGTACTGCCTCTAAAGCTTTTGCTGAGGATGCACCAATCCAGATAGCTGCAAAGGAGAGCAGATCAAGCAGCGCTTAGATGAAGTACTGATTTAAGTAAAAGTAATTTGAAATTGTTAGTAAAATGTTTAAGCTTTTCTCAATTAAAAAAAAAGGCATCTAACCTCTTATGACTCTAGAAAAGAACAGAGGCATGTTGGAAGTAGGAGAAGTTGCACCAGACTGGACACGGTTTTTTTTCTTTTTGTTTCAGTGTCCTAATCTGCAGCAGTATAACCCAAATGCCTCAAATCCTTTTTCCCTCAACGAATAAAGAAAAGAAAGATTTGTATTTTGTTTTTCTTTCTTAGTGTATCAAGTCAGATGCAGAGAAATCTCCAAGGACTCCAATAGATAGTGGGTATTGAAGATAATTCACATATTAGCATTCCTTTAATGGTAGCTAATCTTAGAGGATTATTAGTAAGGCCCAGCACTAGCAGATGTGTCAGGTCTTCAATGTAAACAGATGATTCTCTGTTTGATTGTAGTTAATCATGACATGTGAAGGACAGATAATCTCCAGCCTTGCCTAAACCTGCTAGACCATAACCTCCAACCCCCCAATTACCCAATAAAAGACGTGACAAAGATATTTATTTAATAAAATACATAACTTCAAATAAATAACATACTTAACATAACCATAGACCAAATCTTGGTGGTCTTTGAGGGCAACAACACACAACCTGGTCACTGCGACAAACTTTTCTTCAACTTAGGCCTCCAGTTGCAAAACACAGACTCAGAGACAATACTCCTCATCAGCAGTGACCTACATTTTATAAATTCCTAGTTAAACTCCTCGTTAACCGGAATGTACCCGAGAACCCCATACCACAGATGGGTCCCGACCATTTTTATCTTCCAGACTTTTTCTCCTCCTCCAAAGACACACCACTGCCACAGCACGTAAGGGGTAAAGCCTTACCCTTGCATGCCCTAACACACCCTCAACTACCTCTGGATTCCCTCCTGCAACCCCAGGGACCACAGATCAATGCCTACAGCATTAAGGTGCACCCATCACTCCCAAGATACCGCCAGGTATCCACTTTCAACTCCCTATGCTGTACCGCCAAACCCCCATTGTGAGTCCCAAATTTACCCGCCTCTTTATAACTTTTACGTGTGCCTTGTCATCCTTTTTAACCGACCAACCCCAACGCCAAGACGTCCTACCCACCATATTGGACCACACTATTAGCATCCCAGGGAATGCCGTGCATATACGCAGGAAGCCAAATTTCACGTCGCTTATTAGCTCACGCATGGACCAGGCCCCCAGATCATTACCCCCTACGTGCAGCACCAAAATGTCAGGGGCCCTACCAAGGCGAGAGTAGCGATGCACCTCTGGGACCACCTTGCTCCACAGCATACCCGCACTCCAATCCACCGAACTGGAGCTTCCTGTCTGGGGATGCCCAGCTGCCTACCGTTAGGCCGTACATCTGCTCATCTGGCCCCCCAAAACACGTATGAATGACCCAGAATCCACACCAGGCCGACCTCTCCACCTGAAAAAAAAGAAACAAACAAAAAAACGTAACAGCACAATCCCCCCGTTCTCTATCTAGACAGATGAACAGAAACCTCTGAGTGGCCCTAATCTAGCAGCAAATGAGGCCGTCTGTAGAGCTTAAACCTGTCAGAATCCCACCGACCAATGCGCTTGACCGCCTCGTCATCCAAACCCTCCCAAGCAGCCTCTGTGGCCGCCTCAATGCCATTAGACACTTACGAAATACCACTATGAACTGAAAATGGCACAAAGCAGACCCATCCAAATGTACCAGGAAAGAATCCCCCAATCCCAGACGTAGCGAAAGGAAGGATTCCACTGCCCCTACTGGACAGATGAGCGAATACGGAATGCAAAATACAATGATTCGCATGCCCTTCCCACTATGGTCGGTTTTTGACTGCCGTATACCCATAAGCTAACTGAATCCCGTGAACAAGCCACCTTATGCACCAGCAGCCCCCCGTGAGCCCATTTGGAAGGTCTAACCAACTCACCCACCCTCAACGCCCCAAAGAATGCAAATGCAAATGCTGCCCGAAATAAAGAAGACTCATACTCATACTGCAACATGGAAAAGGAAACTGGGCGACGCCCGTCCCTGTGCTTATAGGCTTCCCTGTACCCCTTGACCCGCCAACTTACGATCAATATCGGATGCCGAGACCCCACTCTCCAGACTCAGAGTAACGAAATGGAAGACTGCCTGGTTCACCTCCTGACCCTCTGGGTCAATCCCCAGCCTGTGCAACAATGCTAACCATTCACGCCATACCTTAGAATAGGAAGACCATGTAGCCATACTCACTAAGCCTTGAATCCACCTTGCTGCGATTCTAAAGCAATGCTCCACAGCCAGTCGGGACAGGAAACCCCGCGTTGCTCCATGTCCGGTGCCAACTCTCGGAACCTGTCCCACTGAAATCGAGACAGAGCATCAGCAAAGGTGTTTTCCACCCCAGGTAGGTGTACAGCATAAATGAAAGCATTCAATTGCAAACAGAGCAGAATCAGATGATGGAGCAACCAAACCACCGGCTCTGAAGCCACTGAGACACAGTTAACAACCTGGACAACATCACAGTTGAAGTGCACCTTCACACTCCTCAGGCGCCATAGCATCATTGACCGAACCCCCTTTTGGAAAGGAAAGGTGGTTAATCAACCGAAACATGTGCAGCCCTTTCTTGGGAACTATTTCCAGAGGAGAGACCACCAAGTCCTGCAGCGGAACCGTAGTAATAGGGCCACCCAGGGCTTTTTTTCTCAAACAATAGGTGTTGGAACTCAACCACGACACCCCAAAACTCCTCCAGCCACACACACCCTCCAAATCACATCAAATAGTGGGATAGTGGGTGTGGTCAGTTTCAATTTCACGAACAGTAGGAGGGTCTTAAAGGGGTATTAAATACCAGGATTGCATTACATACAGAGTGCAGAGTTCAGGGGGGTTACACACAGAGTGCAGAGCTGTCACTTGTAAACACAGAAACCGGACTTCTGTGTGTACAATTGTTTGTGGCGAGCAGGCCCCCCCCAAGGGTCTGAGCCAGAGGTGGTGGAACTGAGTTACACCAAGTTCCCCCTGAAAAAAAGCCCTGGGGCCACCCATCCAGCCCAATGTAACCTCCTTCAGCAGTTTTTCAGTAATCACTGAAGGCTGTAGCAAGGCGGAACGCAAGTTCCTCGCTATGGGTGGGACAGAGGAAAGGGAACAGGGTATTCAAAAACCAACTAAAAATCCTTCATCCAACAAAACCGCAGGGTGTCGGTCAGGATACCTACTGAGGAAAGGTAGCATCCTTTCCACTCGCACTGGCATCTTCCCTCTTATCCGCAGACTCTCTGGCACGACCCTTACCTCTTTTGAAGGACTTTGACAGCACGTGGGATCCCCCTCAGGCAAAACATACATGCTTGAAACGACAGGCTGAACCGAACTTACAGACCCCTTCATTGTATTGCCAGCAGAAGCCACATCGTTTCACGGTCGGTTGTCCTGAGGCAGGGGTACCTACGACCCCCCCCCCCCCCCGAAAAAACTGGTTGGCAGCCCGTGCCGACATCATAAGCTTATGCAAAGTGTAAAGTGATTATTCCAGCACTACCATGTACAATAAGACGGAACGAATGGAAAAGCTGCCTGCACCGAATAGGGTCCAACCAAACCCATATAATCAGTGAGATGCAATAGGGGGGTGGTGCTGTGCTAATCCAGCAAAAAAATATTGTTGCTAAAAGTAGCAGTGTAAATTAAATAAGACACTGAAAGCAAAACAATCCCAAAGGGATAAATAGCAAACCACTAGCAGTGACTATATAAAGAAATATTATGTGGCATAATTAAATACAATAATATCAAAGTGCAGAGTGCAATCACAAATGCATAAATAACACTAACAAGTGTACTTAATAAAACATAAGCTAAAAATGCTGTGCAATATAATAAAAGTGCAAACTTCTGCAAGGAAAAGACTAATTGTGCAAAGTGCAAACATTCAGTGTAGACAATGCGATGCTGTGCGTAGCATGCACACATCAAACGCACCGTAATGACAAAGTGCTTAGTGGAAAAATAAAATTAGCTCAGTGACAAAAATTGCAATCAGTCCATAAAGTGCAAATGCAGTAATTGGTGAATCCAAACAGATAGAAGTATTCCTTTGCAGGGTGAATAAACGTTCTGCTATGCAGGTAATAAGGTGAAGTGCTTGAACAAAGGAACACTGGACGTCATAAGTTTCATTCACAAGCTGATGTCCTTATGGTCCCAGTGCAGTGAAGATCTGATGGCCATCCGTTGTCGAAACTGCTCATTGCCGCCATAAGTCCAATGGGCCTCACTGATGGCCTCTAGGTAAATGAACAGCGTGGAACAATGCTCCGGGGTCCTCTCTCTGATGACACTTGCCAGAATTGCAAAGCCTGCAACCAGTTAGCGAAAGTACGTGGAATCAGCCGATAGCAGCATTTTTCCTCCTCCTTCTTGCTCTACTCCGGCTTCAGTCTATGCAGATTGAATTTTTCCAGTGGCAATAACATGAAAATCTCCACATACTTACCCTTCCAAATTTTTTCCTTAAACTCCACTTTGAGATGGGCGCCAAGGGGACCCTCAAAACAAGCGTAGACCTCGCACTTCACGGAGTCAGCCAAATTAATGGAATCTGCCTTCTCCTGTTTGTCTGATGCTGAAGCACTAGCCGGGATTATGGGACCAGTGACCCCCCTTGAACAGCCCCCACAGCAGATGTCACTGGCAACCCAACCGAACCAATCGTTCTGCCAGCGGCAAGGGGGGAACAGCTGTACTCACCTCTCCCCCTGCGGTGGTGCCCACGCCGTCACAGGGGATGCTCTGGCTCCATCGCCTGGCTCAAACCGCTGGACCAAGTCCCGCAAACCAGACTATAAGTCCCTAAGGCCCAGCCCCGCCCATGGTATCTGACACAGCATCCGCTGACTGCGTAGCAGGCGTCCCATCTCCACTCACCACGCCAACCTACCCATCACAGGGCCCCCCCACTACCCTGATCCAGCAAATCCTGCAATAAAGAGCAAATTGATAAAGAAGAGACACACTCACCAGGCTGCCCAGGACTGGGCCCAACAGCCGCCGTGCCAGATGTTCCTGATTCTCGTCCACTTCTGACCAGGACAGTTCACCTTCCGACCATTGCACCCCAGGGGCTCCCGACCTGGTTGCCGAGGGTCTGTGTTGCTGGTCCCTCCTGCTTCTCCCATCTGGAACACCAGACCCGCTCACTGATCTCCTGGATGGATTCCTGGCCTGCCCCCTGGCACGGGTGTCCGCTGCACGACCACCACTGCTGTTCCTCTCAGCTCCAGCGCTCCTCAGACTCCGCCTCTTGGGCACAGTAGGACCGTCGGCCACCTCCGAAGCCTGGCCATTATCCACATTCTGTGCTCTCCCATGCTGAGCTGCCTGCTTGCCCTGGACAGCAGCTGTAGCAGCGGCTGTGTGCTCCAGACACCAGCGATGTGCAGGAGGGGAGGAGCCATGTGCAGCACTCGTCTCCCCTCCCGCTGAGCTACGTCCACGGTGCTGATTCCTCTCGGCCTCTTCCACTGCCAAAGTCATAGCACGCTGGGCTGAGGGGGCCGAAGAGTCCCGATCGGGTCTCCGAGTGTAAAGCTGAGCTCTGAGGGAGGGGTCCGATCCGAAGCGATCTGGCAGCCATGACCTCTGAGCACGTGGGGACCCCTGCCTCCCCCCCCACGACAGCTGCTGTTTCTTGTTCCCCCACCAACTGAGCCACCTGAGCCTGCAGCCAGTCTGTGCCCCGGGAAGCCACCGCGGCCCGCAGCAGTGAGATCAGTCTTTCCAAGTCTGCCATGAGTAGTAAATGGGAAAAACGAGGAGCGGGACATGTCCAAAGCTGCTTCTTCTCCTTCAGCTCCGGCTTGGCCCCCTCGCTGATCACCCCTCCCCCTTAACTTCCCGGGACCCTTCCTAGCCCCTAGCAACACCACCTGCCTGAAAGAGCTTCTGATCCTATTCTTTAGCTGCTGTCCACCCCTGTCATGCTGTCCCTCATTTTACTTTTTTCCTTTTGCTCCGGGACTCCCTCACTGACTTTAGCTGAACATTTAAGAATAGAAATCTGAGAAAGCAATACACAGTAACACACTGGGGTTTATTTACTAAAGGCAAATCCACTTTGCACTACAAGTGCACTGCAAGTGCACTTGGAAGTGCAGTCCTTGTAGATCTGAGGGGGGACAGGCAAGGAAAATAAAAAACAGCAATTTTGCTTGTACGTGATTGGATGACAAAATCAACAGAGCTTCCCCTCATTTCAGATCTTCCCCTCCGATCTACAGTGACTGCACTTCCAAGTGCACTTATGGTGCAAAGTGGATTTGCCTTTAGTAAATCAACCCCACCGAAAGCTCACTAGTGCGTTTTGGTGTTTTTCACATTCAGAATGCACATTCAGAACATAGTTGCATTATAGTGCACCACAGCACACCACAAAGTACAATGCATATCGTAATGCACTGTTCTGCAAAAATATGCAATGTGACCTATTTTTTTATACAATGAGGTACATGATGGCCCATGAGGCCTTATGAGGTGTGTTATGGTCCATTCAACTTTATTCGGCTGTTTGCTATATTCAACATAATGCTGCACTATTAGACCCTTGCCATTGCTCATCTTGCGCATTTTATCCCATCAAGGGCTAAATCATAATGGTCAGTAGTTGTTGGTGGGGAGGATGTTTATAAATACACCTTGAATACCAGTCTGTTAAGTTCTTAAAGTGAAAGGTCAACCTCACATCCTTTTGATGTGTCATGCAACAACCTCTTCAACCCTAGTCTCTCCATCAACACAGCCAGCAAGCCCCAAGGAGACCATCTAGGCTCACGCTTACACCAACCCTGCCATACCTGCTCTCTATTGGGCACCAGCTTCGAATGGACACCCTGAATTTCATGAATAGATCTGAGACATTTACAAACTAGAGATTGAATATGTCTAGTTTGTAAATTAATTCAATCCGGTTCATGATACTTTTCTTAATGTATAGTGAATATTTATGGGGCATTTCAATGACTGTGCCATTTGGAGTCATTGAGAGCAAATTAAGATGCTGTATGGTAGGGATGAGGCAGCGGTTTAAATCGAACGTCATGGCTCAGGTGGACTAAGTCCACGGCCCACACTATATAAGGCTGCTTACATAGTGGCCATGTGTAGTGTTTTTGACGTGGACAGAGACATAGCTTGAGTTAGATTAAGCAGGCAGGTTATTCAGTTAGTGGCAGTGTATTGGAGATATATATATATATATATATATATATATATATATATATATATATATATATATATATATATATTTATATATATATATATTTATATATATATATACTCTGCATTCAGTGTAGCCTATATCTACAGTGCATTCAGTGGTGTGCTATTTCTAATACACTTCAGGCGGTGTATTAATATATATACAGTATACAGTAAATTCAGTGGTGTATAGTTACTAATACACTTCAGGCGGTGTACACAGTATATAATACAGTGTAGTGTGGTGTTGCAAAACAAAAACTACATCATGTCCAGAAGGCCACCAAGGAGAGGCAGATGCTCACAAGCCACTAAAAGAAGGCAAGCAGCTTCTGTGTTTACAGTCAATAGTGGTGGTTGTGGACATGGTGCATCCTCTGCAAGTGGCCATGGGGCACGCTTGTCCTTTTTTCTGCTGCTGCCCGTGGTATTGAGCCACAACATGAAGTAGAGTTGGTGGAGTGGATAACAAAGCTGTCCTCATCCTCCTAATCCTCTGTCACCCAGGCTCAGAGTAGTTTGCCTTCCAACGCAGCTGCCAAAGCGGCCTATTCCACTGGCTCCTTGTCCACAGTCACTCCTTCTGTAGCCCCACCATCATGCACGGAGGAGTCCCCCGAACTATTCGACCACAGAGTCAGTTGTATGCTGCTGGAGGATGCCCAGCGATTTGAAAACTCTGATGTTGGTTCACAGGTTGAGGAAAGGAGTAATGTGAGCCTAGAGAGAGGGGGTGCCACAGAAGGACAAGAAACTGGCAGTCATGTTCCCCCAGCTGCAGCATACTGCCAAGTTTGCTCCAGTGACAAGGAGGAAGGGGATGATTAGGTCACTGACTATACTTGGGTGCCTGAAAGAAGAGAGGAGGAGGAGGCACAACTCCAACGAGGCAGAATGTCCTCTAGGGGTCAGCTTAAGGGCAGCCTATTGCATCACAACGCAGAGCTCCGCAGGTGCAGGGGGCTGCTGACTCCCCGATGACTTTTAAAAGTTCCTTGGTGTGGGCCTTTTTTGACACATGTGCAGCAGATCGCACCGTTGAAGGGGATCAAGCGTGGCCAGAACAACATTTGTTGGCAACAGCACTTGAAAGACCCACATCATAGAAAAAGGCAGACTTCTCCTTGCTCCTCATCTGGGATCTCCAACCCTACTATACCTCCAGTCCTCTCAAATACCTGCACTGAGAGGAATGAAGGTATAGCAATGGATGTCCCAAGTACTTGCAGCCAATCTAATAGCATTAAACCACCAATTGATTTTAGCAGGCAAATTTCCCCAGTTGTTGAACCGTAAAAATAAATTTGGTTACAGCCATCCACATGCTCAGCGTCTAAATGCTAGCTTGGCCAAATTGCTAGCACTGCAACTGCTGCTTTTTCAGCTGGTAGACTCTGCCCCCTTTCGTGAATTTGTGGAATGTGCTGTACCTCAGTGGCAGGTTTCAAAATGCCATTTCTTTTCACGGAAGGCCATTACGGCTCTCTACCGGCATGTGGAAGGCAATGTTTTGGCCTTGTTGGACAGGGCGGTCAGCAGTAAGGTTCATATTACCGCTGACTCATAGTCCAGCAGGCATTGGCAGGGACGTTACCTTTCCTTCATGGCGCACTGGGCATGCTGGAAGGATGCAGGACAGGGTTCAGTGTTGTTGGAGCTTATTCCACCACCACGCCTCCAAAATTCTAGTGGTTATTCTGCCACAGCTCTCTCCTCTACCCCCTCCTCTTCTTATTCCTCTATGGGCTCTTCTGCAGATTTGTCCTCTCAACCAGCAGTGCTCTGTAAGCGTTCAAGGGGCTACGCAAACAGTCAGGCTAAAAGATGCCATGCGGTGCTGGAGTTGGTCTGCCTAGATGAGAGTAGCCACACTGGGACAGAGATTCTGTCAGCTCTGCAGGAGCAGACTCAGAGGTGGTTGACGCCATGCCAGCTTCAGCCAGGAATGGTTGTATGCGACAATGGCACCAACCTTCTCTCCGCCCTCTGACAGAGACACTTGACCCATGTTCCATGTTTGGCACACGTCCTGAATTTGGTGGTGCAGTGGTTCTTGAGCAGGTACCCAGGCTTACAAGATCTCCTAAGGCAGGCCAGAAAAGTCTATGGTCATTTCTGCTGGTCATACAATTGCAGTGCTCAGCTGGCTGACATTCAAAGGGAATGCAACCTGCCCACCAACCGCCTCATTTGTGACATGCCCACCAGGTGGAACTCAACATTGGCAATGCTGCAGCGGCTGCATGCACAGCAGAGGGCCATCAATGAGTACCTGTGCGAGTATGGCACCAGGACAGGGTCAGGAGAGCTTGGCTTCTCTTTGCCACACTAGTGGCTACTGATCAAGGATGCATGCACTGTCCTGTCACCATTTGAGGAGGCCACAAGGATGGTGAGCAGCGGCAATGCATGCATCAGTGACACTGTCCCTCTAGTCTTCCTGCTGGAGCACACACTTCGTGGAATCATGGACAGGGCACTTGAGGCAGAACAGCGGGAGGAAGAGCAGGACTTCCTTTCCTCTCAAGACCCCCTTTATCCAGATAGCATTCCTGCAGGCCCGCCAAACACACAGGAAAAAGAGGAGACGGAGGATTGTGTCAGCATGGATGTAGAGGATAACACTCAGCAGCAGTCTTTAAGGGATGGTTTTCATTTCCCAGAAACCCAAGGAGTTGTATGTGGCTGGGAGGAGGTAGTTATGGATAATGTGATGCTTAGTGACCCAGAGGACGCACAATCAAATGCCTTTGCAAACTTACGCTGTATGGCCTCCTTGATTCTGTAAAGCCTACAAAAGGACCCTAGGATTCGTAGTATCAAGGAGAGGGATCATTACTGGCTGGCAACCCTTCTTGATCCAGGTTACAAGGGTAAAGTTGCAGAACTCATCCTGCCTTTGCAGAGGGAGCAGAGGATGAAACATCTTCAGTGAGCCTTGAAGAAAGGTTTGTGTAATGCATTTCCAGACCCTGGGGGGTTACCATTTCCTGGTGCTGGACAACTTGTGTCTGAGGCTTTGTTCAGAGGAAGAGCGGTGGAGAAGGTGGCAAGCTGACCGATGCCTTTAAACTATTTTTCAGTTCTCAGCACCAAGGTCTGATCGTTTCAAGAAACCATCGCCAGCATCTGCATTATATGGTGCAGGAATATGTAGGGACAAGAGCAGACTTGGAGACCTTTCCAACAGAGAATCCACTGTGTTACTGGGTCTTGAGGATAGGCCACTGGCCAGAACTTGCTCACCTTGTGCAATCAAGCTACTGGCATGTCCTGCATCCAGCTTGCTTTCTGATCGCACATTCAGTGCTGCTGGAGGGTTTGTATCGGATCCAAAAGTGCGTCTGTCAACAGACTCCGTTGATAGGCTCACATTCATAAAAATAAAAAAGTCTTGGATCAGCAGCTATCAAGCACCTGATGCTGAAGTAACTGATTGAATTTGCTATGGATCTGGGATCCCTTGAAGACTGGAGAAGAATGTAATAACAATTTTTGATATAATATTTCACAGCAGGGCCCATTCCTGGGCCCAACAAGAGTAACTGTGAGGGGCTACAGTGTTGTGGCACCACCACCAACACCCAAGGCCCAATTTTTTTGCCCCTGTTTAACAGGGGCACGTAATTACAATTTTTTATATAATATTTCACAGCAGGGCCTGTTCCTGCGCCCAACAAGAGTAACTGTGAGGGGTTAAAGTGTTCTGGCACCACCAAAACCAAAGGCCCAATTTTTCTGCCCCTGTTTTACAGGGCCATGTAATTAAATTTTTTGATATAATATTTCACAGCAGGGCCCGTTCCTGCGCCCAACAAGAGAAACTGTGAGGGGTCACATTGTTCTGGCACCACCTAAGGCCCAATTTTTCTGCAGAATATATAGCGCAGGCTGTATAGTATACAGTATCTCACAAAAGTGAGTACACCCCTCACATTTTTGTAACTATTTTATTACATCTTTTCATGTGACAACACTGAAGAAATTACACTTTACTACAATGTAAAGTAGTGAGTGTACAGTTTGTATAACAGTGTAAATTTGCTGTCCCCTCAAAATAACTCAACGCACAGCCATTAATGTCTAAACTGTTGGCAACAAAAGTGAGTAGATCCCTAAGTGTCCAAATCGGGCCCAAGGTGTCAATATTTTGTGTGGCCACCATTATTTTCCAGCACTGCCTTAACCCTCTTGGGCATGGAGTTCACCAGAGCTTCACAGGTTGCCACTGGAGTCCTCTTCCATTCCTCCTCCATGATGACATCACTGAGTTGGTGGATGTTAGAGACCTTGCGCTCCTCCATCTTCTGTTTGAGGTTTAGGTCTGGAGACATGCTTGTCCAGTCCATCACCTTTACCCTCAGCTTCTTTAGCAAGGCAGTGGTCATCTTAAAGATGTATTTGGGGTCGTTATCATGTTAGAATACTGCCCTGTGGCCTAGTCTCCGAAGGGAGGGGATCATACTCTGCTTCAGTATGTCACAGTACATGTTGGCATTCATGGTTCCCTCAATAAACTGAAGCTCCCCAGTTCCAGCAGAACTCATGTAGCCTCAGACCATGACACTCCCACCACCATGCTTGACTGTAGGCAAGACACACTTGTCTTTGCCTACAGTCTTTGCCGCCACACACACTTGACACCATCTGAACCAAAAAAGTTTATCTTGATCTCATCAGACCACAGGACATGGTTCCAGTAATCCAAGTCCTTAGTCTTGGATTAGTCTGCTTGTCTTCAGCAAACTGTTTGTGGACTTTCTTGTGCATCATCTTTAGAAGAGGCTTCCTTCTGGGACGAAAGCCATGCAGACCAATTTGATGCAGTGTGCAGCATATGGTCTGAGCACTGACAGGCTGACCCCCCCCCCCTTCAACATCTGCAGCAATGCTGGCAGCACTCATACGTCTATTTACCAAAGACAACCTCTGGATATGTCCTGTTAAACTGCTGTATGGTCTTGGCCACTGTGCTGCAGCTCAGCTTCAGGGTCTTGGCGATCTTCTTATATCCTAGACCATCTTTATGTAGAGCAACAATTCTTTTTTTCAGATCCTCAGAGAGTTCTTTGCCGTGAGATGCCATGTTGAACTTCCAGTGACCAGTATGAGAGAGTGAGAGCGAGAACACCAAATTTAACACACCTGTTCCCAATTCACACCTGAGACCTTGTAACAATAACGAGTCACATGACACCGGGGAGGGAAAATGGCTAATTGGGCCCAGTTTGGGCATTTATACTTAGGGGTGTACTCACTTTTGTTGCCAGCGGTTTAGACATTAATGGCTGTGTGTTGAGTTATTTTGAGGGGACAGCAAATTTACACTGTTATACAATCTGTATACTCACTACTTTACATTGTAGCAAAGTGTCATTTCTTCAGTGTTGTCACATGAAAAGATATAATAACATATTTACAAATATGTGAGGGGTGTACTCACTTTTGTGAGATACTGTATATACTGCTGTTCAGAGTATATAGTGCCTGGGGGACCTCCACGCCATTTTTTTTTACATTTTGGTGCGGGGTGCCCCTTAATATCCATACTAGACCTGAAGGGCCTGGTATGGATTTTAGGGGGGGCATCTATGCCATTTATTTATTTATTTATTTTTTTGGGGCTGATAATGGACTGGGGGGGGCCATGCCGTTTTTTTCAATGATTTTTATCTATATGGCATCCGACAATACATTACAGCTGCAAGCAGTTTTAAATTACATTTTTTTCTTTAGAAATTTCATTTTGCTGTGGTACTGTTATAAACATGGAAAAGATGCGCTACTTTACAGGCAGACTAAGGAGACCCCCTAGGCACGATATTTAACCACTTAAGCCCCGGACCATTTGGCTGGCCAAAGACCAGAGCACTTTTTGCGGTTCGGCACTGCGTCGTTTAACTGACAATTACGCGGTCGTGCAACGTGGCTCCCAAACAAAATTGACGTCCTTTTTTTCCCACAAATAGAGCTTTCTTTTGGTGGTATTTGATCACCTCTACGTTTTTGTTTTTTTTGCGCTATAAACAAAAAAATAGCGACAATTTTGAAAAAAACGCATTATTTTTTACTATTTGCTATAATAAATATCCCCAAAAAATATATAAAAACATTTTTTTTTTCCTCAGTTAGGGCCGATACATATTCTTCTACATATTTTTGGTAAAACAAATCGCAATAAGCGTTTATTGATTGGTTTACGCAAAAGTTATAGCGTTTACAAAATAGGAGATAGTTTTATGGCATTTTTATTAATATTTTTTTTATTAGTAATGGTGGCGATCAGAGATTTTTATTGTGACTGCGATATTATGGCGGACAGATCGGATACTTTTGGCACGATTTTGGGACCATTCACATTTACACAGCGATCAGTGCAATTAAAAATGCATTGATTACTGTGTAAATGTGACTGGCAGTAAAGGGGTTAACCACTAGGTGGCGCTGTAGGGGTTAAGTGTGTCCTAGGGAGTGATTCTAACTGTGGGGAGGAGGGGCTGTGTGTGACACAACACTGATCACCGCTCCCGATTACAGGGAGCGGTGATCAGTGACAGTGTCACAAGGCAGAACAGGGAAATACTTTTTTACATTAGCATTTCCCCGTTCTTTCTCTCCGTGAGACGATCGCGGGTATCCCCGCGGACATTGAGTCCGCGGGACCCACGATCATGCTCACGAAGCTCCCAGTGGGCGCGCATGTGCCCGCAAGCCATCTCTTAAAGGGTAATGTACAGGTACATGATTCTGCCTGTATGTGCCCTTCTGCCGCTGCATATCTGTGTGAGACGGTCGGGAAGCTATTAAAGGAATATTTAATCTTTATTGTATCACTTTAAGCATTATTAAAATCACTGCTCCCGGAAAAACGGCCATTTTTAAAAAAAAATTTTGCATTGATCCATGTCCCCTGGGGCAGGACCCGAGTCCCCAAACCCTTTTTAATGGCAATAACTTGCATATAAACCTTTAAAATGAGCACTTTTGATTTTTCACGTTCGCGTCCCATAGACTTTAACAGTGTTCTCATGTTCGCACAAATTTTTTGCCGTTCTGCTGCAAACCGAACCAGGGGGGTGTTTGGCTCATCACTACTGTATGGTTTAGAAATGCTAATGTGAATTGTAGCACCCCCCTAGTTAAGCTGCAAGGTAAGGCTGTTCTGGGCTTCACAGGTTGAGAGTTTGATTGTTTCACCTTGCCTCTAGAATAAGTTTCTGGAGCTTAGGAAGGGAAAATTCACATCACCAGCCTGAATATTGAACAGGGCCTAGCCAGTCCCTGGGAAGGTGTGGCTGAGATGCTATTAAATAGTCTGGAGCCCTGAGGAGATTGTCTTTTCCTCCCTGCTGGGGGAATGGAGCTGTAAGCTGAATAGAGGGGGCTTTTTTTGTTGGATGCTGGACTACTCTACAAGAGGCCACGCCTATGGACTGATCCAGTTCCAGGATTCTGTAAGTAGAGCCTCCTTTACTTGTCCTCAAATATACTTCATGGTCCCCACCTGTCACATTGGAAGAAGAGGAATTGTCTTGGACCACACATAAAAATACACCAACAAAAAGGATGGCTGACGAGCAGCACAGTGGTGTAGTGGTTAACACTTTCACCTAGCAGCAAAACTACACTACCTGCCTAGAGTTTGCATGTTCTCTCCATGCCTGCGTAGGTTTCCTCCGGGTACTCCAGTTTCCTACCACGCTCCAAAGACATGCTGGTAGCTTAATTGGATCCTGTCTAAATTGGCCCTAGTTTGTGTATGTATGAATGTGAGTTGGGGACCTTACATTGTATTTTGTAAGCTCCTTGAGGGCAGGGACTGATGTGAATGTACAATGTATATGTAAAGCGTTGCATAAATTGACAGCGCTGTATAAGTACCTGAAATAAATAATATTAATAATGAGCAGAAAAGTCAGGCAGATCACTGATATAGATAATGTATCTATTTCAGTAATAAAACTTTATTTTTTTTGCAATATTTTCTATTTTAAAAGTAAAAGAGAGCAACATAAAACGAGTGCGATATTTAACATTTTTAATAAACTAACGCATCAATATCTGGTTCGCTGGATGTAGCATTCTCAAGGTGCTTATCAGATATTTTGATTCTAATTTTGCCCATCATGTGCAACTATAGATGCTGCCGAAAACTGATTTCATGAATAAGGTGTGATTGTGAAGAGTGGAATATTTTTCTTTGGGAAGATAAAACTTATAAAAGCCCAGTAAAGAGACACTGTTAATTTTTTCTTTGGTTGCAAGTATTGCTAAGTGCTAAACGCATTCTTTTTTTAATACAGAATCCAAAAAACATCAACATTTTTAAGTAAGTTTACGATTTTGTGTTGGGCCGCATTCACAACCATGTTAGACCAAATGCGGCCCTTGGGCCGCAGGTTGGACACCCCTGTTATAGACTCTTACAATCTACCTTTACTTGTGCTCAAACCTACTTCAAGGTGCTCAGCCATAAACCTACAGACTGTTCCAGTCTACCTTTTTATGCTTGAACCTACTTCATGGCACCCAGCCATGAACCTTTAGACTGTTCCAGTCTACCTTTGCTTGTGCTTGAACCTACTTCATGGTCCCCAGCCATGAACCTATAGACTGTTCCAGACTGCCTGTTACCTGTGCAGCTGTCACTGAGCAAGTGCCCTCTGCTAACAATTCCTAATGTTTTGGAGTATCCCATACCCCAAACCCCCCTCCTGTTACCAGTTGTAAAAGCAAATAAACTTTAAAAGGACATCCCCTAGACCACTGATGGCGAACCTTGGCACTCCAGATGTTTTGGAACTACATTTCTCATGATGCTCATGCACTCTGCAGTGTAGTTGAGCATCATGGGAAATGTAGTTCCAAAACATCTGGGGTGCCAAGGTTCGCCATCACTGCCCTAGACTGTTCAATGAACTGGAGTGTGTTGACTGTTACTGTGTGCCTGGCTGCCTCTGCACTGTTGCGGAAAGAACCTGTAAATTCACAGTGGCGCCTTTGGGGATAGCGCTACAGAATTAACTTCAATTAAAAGAGTTTTATGACAGACGCTTATTGAACTAGGTTACACACTGAAATGTGCAAGATCTGTGGGGTTGGAGTCCTCTAAAATACAAATCCTAGCTCAATTACACTGCTTAGACAAAGTATACATATTTGTATGAATCCCCTGGATAGTGTGGGGATAGAAGTGTCTTCCAAATAATATTAACAGCTGGCCTGGATTAGCAAAACTATATCCGGTGTGCCTGATAAGAAATCACTGTTGATACACGGAAGTCATGTTGTGCACTTTGAGCTATTAAGTGGAGACATTTTGGCAGATACCAGTGTGCATGGCTGCTAAGCCTCACAAAGAATATCTGCACCTTGAGATTTACCTGGTATGCCTGCCGTGTCTTATGTACTTGACTACCACCATGCGGACGTTATGTCTTGCATTCTGAATTACCCAGTGGATCCACTTTGACAGATACCAGCCAGTACGAATGCCATACCCTTTAAGGAATGACACATATATTGTAAAAGAGCCAGTACAGATATTCACTTAGCAGGATTTCATCATCTTCTTGAATGGGCATTTATACATTGTCTCCATTGCCTTACATTTCTCATTGACACAATGAGGCTGATTTAGTAATGGGTTTGAGAATGTTAACTCAATAAAACATTCGTTTCAATTATCCAATCATGTGAAAATTAAATCCCTGTTTACTTATTTCATTTGCAGATGATTGGATAATTAAAGTGAATCTTCACACATTTTGTGTGAGCAATTTCAAATCTTTTAGTAAATCAAACCAAATATGTCTATTATTACTTTCTGTAACTAGAGATGCCACTAGACGACTTTGAATACTGAGTATATGAATATCTGGGATACACAGATGTGATTATGTTTACATGAACTGATCTATGTGACCTTTTTATGCTTTAGTTATAGTTTTGTTCCCTATTAGAAAGTACTTTATATACGCTTCAGTAAATTATGGGGATGTTTCCCCTTTGACAGCAGGATAACGCAGAATAACAGGATATTTGCTGTTTGTTTACCTTTTTATGGCTATATGTTCTTTTGTGTACAATACATTTTTGCCTGTTAAGTGAGAACCAGTCTTCACGATGCTTTGAAATTTTATTGCATTTAGGAATAGCGGTGTCCTTACCTTCCTGTAGGCGGCAGTAAAACACATATGTCCCTTAATAAAAAAAAAAAGATTTTTATTTTGTTTCCCAAGTCAGATCTACCCTGGCACCCTATGGACTCATTTACTCAAGCAGCTGGGGGAGGTAAAAGCAAGCGGTTGAACTGTGGTTTTATCACCCCTTCCCTTTCCCTCAACCGCCCATCTAAATGATTGCATGCAGCTGCTCAAGGCTGTACCCATGCTGCAGACACAATACTTTGCTTCATGGCCGTGGCAAAAGGTAAAATCATGACGCATTTGACAGGCTGTACCGCTGTTGAACGTGACCCATACAAGTGAGGGTCAACCACTTCCTTTTTTTTCAGCTGGAAATTCTCTTTCTAGTAAAAGTGATCTGAGCACCTATACAGCTGCAAGATCACTACAAGTGATCATTACAGGTGGCAAAAGGGGGTTTCCCTCTCTCAATGCCTTTACCAGGCTCTCTCATCCCATAAGGGAGCCAGGTAAGAATGGGACCATCTTCCAATGCTATTCACAGAGTGAAAGAAACTGATGTTGTTCCTTTATCAGATATCAGAAACCAGAATCAATGAGGATTTTGTTAAACCAATCAGCTTCCAGGTTTTTTGTCAAAGCTTAATTGAACAAGCTAAAGTTAAAAGCTGACTGGCTACCATGCACAGCTGCACCAGATTTTGCACTCTCGAGTATTAGTAAATCAACCTTATGTTTTTGGACTTGCAAAGGGGCCCGGGGTCGATCTGAACCCGGAAGAAAGTTGTCAGTGCTGAGCCAATCAGCTGAGGATGGATGATTCCCCCACATCTCCTGCAACTGCATGTAAACAATAAAAGGGTAGGAATGTTTGTTACATCATTGATCTAATATGGTCATAACCCCACCCCCCCACCCCACATTGCAGTGGTTTCCCATCTAAATGGTCTTAGGACCACCTCACGCAGTGACCACTTCTCAGGTATCTCATCCCCCTTTACCCTGTACACCTCCAAATATCTAAGTGTGTCTGTTTATGACGCTACCAAGTTGTGCAGTATTCAGACTGTATATGTGCCTGTAGTGACCTGTGTTCCAAGGATCGTCTACAAGCTTTAGGTTTTTTGTTCTGGGTGCAAACTGTTTCCCAGCTCCCTTCATGTGTTTTTGGAGGGCGCTGGGTAATAGTAGGATAAGCACATTGTGCTTGGGTTGTTCAATTTTGGTTTCTATGTTTTTGTTTTCTTTGTCCATACCCTGTTTAAGTACTAACAATTATTTTTGTGACTTAACTCTGATTCTACTGCTTATGAGTTGTCCTGGTACTCCTATTCATATATCCTGATTCACCACTGTTACACCTACCACATGGCTGACCGTGTTGCTGACTCCTTTACTGTTCTCACGTGGAACGTCAGAGGTCTTAACTCCAAGTTCAAAAGAGCCCTTTTGTTCCAATATTTGAAATCTAACTCACCCCAACTCATCCTCCTACAAGAGACTCATCTCATGGGCAGTAAAATCTTGACGCTCAATAAGCCGTGGATACAAAAGGCTTTTCGTGCCACGTACTCCACATATGCTAGGGGGGTCTTGGTTCTAATACACAAAAAATTTCCATGTCTGATTAAGGATACTTACCGACCCCTATGGTAAATTTGTGGTATTAGTATTTACGCTATGGTCTCAAAGATATA
The DNA here is from genome assembly GCA_037952925.1 of Lithobates clamitans. NCBI lineage: Eukaryota > Metazoa > Chordata > Amphibia > Anura > Ranidae > Lithobates > Lithobates clamitans. Next base: position 589,983 of record JBBGZY010000261.1, read on the forward strand.
TTGTAATGAACATTTGTGTTCCTCCACCTTTTTTAGCCGAAATTTTGTATTCCGTTCTGAAGAGGATCACACCCTTTTGCCTGGCAAAACTGCTAGTTATGGGAGACTTCAATGCTACCATGTCGCCTGACTTGATTAGGCCTATCCCCTCCAAGATCTCCCTGCTTGGGCCCAGGCGGCAGGTCTGGTAGAGATTTGGAGGTGGAAATACCCTGACACCAGGTCATACTCTTGTTTTTCAGCTTCTTAGAAACCCCTCACTGCTTGCAGATGTAATAGAGGCGTCTTACCTGCCGAGTGGCTTATCAGATCACAGCCCCCTAGCCTTAGTGTTTTGTTCGCTTGCCTCAGCACTGTGGCGTTTAGGTTCTCACTGGGTCTCCCATCCAGACCTTGCAGATAAGATTCCGCCTCTACTGACCGAATTCTGGGAACACAATACGGGTCCTCCTCTCCCGATAATACATGGGATGCATTCAAAGCTTTACACAAGAGGGCAATATATTTCCTCCATTGCTGTTATTAAAAAGGAACAAGTGGCCATTGCTCTGTCTCTGCAACAGTTGCTAACAGACCGTACCATAACATATAACTTAGACCCCACCACAGACCGTTTTGATCTCTTGATGGCTGCTCAGAGAGATTTACAACTACACCTGATGGAAGTCACCAGATTGGGGGTATATAAAAATAAACAATAGGTTTTCGAACAGGGTGATAGAAATGGGGTTTCATGCCCAGTAGAGTTACAGATGTCAATCTTCGCAGATTATATACCAACATACATGCTCAGAATCTCAACACATGCTTGGGAATGGTGGACACTGTTAAGTGGCCCTTTTTATGGGAAACATTACACAGAATGGGGCTCCCTATGGAATTTATTAAATGGCTCCAGGTGATTTATAGCTGCCCCACTTCCTCAGTGCCCCTGGGTGGTGGTCTGTCTCCCCCCTTCAGACTCTCCAGTGGAACTAGGCAGGTCTGCCCTCTTTCTCCTGCATTATTTGCTGTGGCCATTGAACCAGTGACCGAGGCTTTACGTACCTCCCCACACATCAAGGGTCTTTGCATTGGTTTGCTAGAGGAGAGGGTCGCCCTGTATGCTGACTAAATGTTGCTCTTTCTCAATGATGCAGGCCCATCACTGCAGGGAGCCTTACAGGTTTTAGACACCTTCACTGCTGTCATGGGACTTAAGGTCAACTGGTCCAAATCTCTGTTATTTCCCATTGACCAGGTAGCAAAGACAACAACCCCCCCCCCAGATACCCCTCTACAGTGGGTCGACACCTGCAAATATTTGGGAGTTCTAGTTTCCTCCCAGGCCTCAGATTTTCCTTTGTTAAATCTAGCTCCAGTTATGCTTGAGATTAAGGCCAAACTAAAGACATGGGAGAATTTGCCACTGTCCCTTTTGGGATGTGTCAACCTCATTTAAATGAAAATTATTCACAAACTTACCTACCTATTTCGGCATTCTACACAATGTTTGCCTAAATCCTTCTTCAAAAAGCTTAACCAAACCTTTTCATCTTTTCTTTGGGGTCCCAAGCTGCCCAGATACAAGCTGAGCACCTTGATGAGACCGAAAACGCAGGGTGGTATATCATTTCCTGATTGTTATAAATATTTTTTGGCTACTCAATTAGTGACTGCGGCCTGGTGGCTGAGTCCTTATATGTCTAATTTATCCACTCCTCTGGAGGCTGCGGTGGTTGGGTCGCTGAAGGCACTTAAATTCCTGGTTTACCACGAGCCCCATACGACCTGACCCCCTCCATGGTTACCACTCTGCGGGCTTGGCAAGCAGGACTAAACATGGAGAAATGTGAAAAAACTGAGATCTCCCCTAATGCTCCGATTTGGTTGAACCCTAATCTATCACTCATCTACAAGATGTCTGACCCATATGCTTGGACTAAATATGATATTAAACTAATTTTGCAAATAGTATCGCACAACTCCTTAGTCCCCTTATCTCAACTCTCCTCTGCGAACAATGTCCTGGACTACTATCATTGTCGTTATCTACAGCTCTCTCTCATGCCTTTGCAATTCCCACATTCATCCTGCATGGTGGTCCAGTCGGGGTTGGAATGAACACTTAGATCTGTGTGTGCTGAGAAGCCCACCGCACACTTATATGCGCATCTCCTTTTTGTGTCTCTGCCGCCTCTGGAGGGGCTTTGGTCCCGTTGGCAGCGTGACATCCTTGCACTGGACAACGGTGACTGGGATGACGTATGGGATTTTCCTTTCAGATCTTTAGTCTCAATACGCGACCGTCTAGTACAATTTAAAATTGTGCATAGAGCATACTTCATACCCTATAAACTCCACAGGATGAATTCCGTACATTCCCCGGAGTGCTGGAGGTGTAGCACCTCGCCAGGAGACTTTTCGCACATCTTTTGGCACTGTTCAGAGGTCCAGAAATATTGGACAGAGGTGCTAGCTCTGATAGACCTGGTTGCCTCTATCTCGATTCAGCCATCAATGGAAGTATGTCTCTTGGGGCTGATAGAAACCTTAGTACCAACTGTTGCTAAGAAAACTCTTATTGGGCTGCTTCTATTCTATGCCAGAAAAAATATACCCGTGCAGTGGAGGAAACCCTCCGCTCTGTCCTTAGCTTAGTGGAAACATTTAGTTAACGACAGCCTTCCTCTATACAAAGATACTTACATGAACAGGGGCTGTCCCATGAAATATGACAAGACATGGCATACATGGCTAGCTGAACCCACGACAGCCTAACGGGTGAAGTGAGCAAATGTCTGTAGTTACAGTTTCTATATATTTGAATACGTGTGATTATTTCGTAGGAGTAAAGGTTTACTATCTCTAATATAGGCGTACCAGTGGGCACTATTACAATCGGAGGCATCATGTAATGGTGAGGCGTATCCCCTATCTTTCTGCTTGTCTTCTATTCGATTCTCATTCAGGGGAGTGAAATGGACCATTAAGTGATTGTTTTACTGATATATTATTAAGCACTTACTCTGTTCTTTGTATGCGTTTGTGATTCAAAATTGTAATAAAAAGATTTTTCAAAAAAGAAGAAAAAAATATTTGCATGCGTGTCAGACAAGCAATTGTAGAACAGAACAAATACATGGTCATTTTTATAGATCACTTCTGATAGATTGTACTTATAGTCAATATTGTATTTGTTGAATCATTCCATTTTTAAATTATGATGAATCACTTGTTTGCAATCACTGGATCAATCAAATTGATACTTGTCTTTAATGTATTTGTCCAACCAAAACTTTTTAAATGAATTTTGTATAGAGTCAGGAAAGGTTAAAACCAGGTAGGGGGGGAAATAAGACAAAGATTGTCATCCTCCACTCAAAATTATTTTGCCTTGGTATACACTTTATTTACCCTGTTACACATGTTAATTCAACTTTGGTTGGTGTGGAATAGTCAGAACAATTAAATATTATCAAGTATTGTTTCTTATGGACTAGTAATTTTATTGAATACCCTGGCTGATAGTCCATCTGTCATATTTCACGGGACAGCCCCTGTTCATGTAAGTATCTTTGTATAGAGGAAGGCTGTCCTTAACTAAATGTTTCCACTAAGCTAAAGACGGAGCAGAGGGTTTCCTCCACTGCACGGGTATATTTTTCCTGGCATAGAAAAGAAGCAGCCCAATAAGAGTTTTCTTAGCAACAGTTGGTACTAAGGTTTCTATCAGCCCCAAGAGACATACTTCCATTGATGGCTGAATCAAGATAGAGGCAACCAGGCGGGGGGGCTTATAAGAATCTGGCCCCCAAATCCCCCCTGACCATGTGAATGAGTATGGGGTAAATCGTACCCCTGCTCATTCACCAAAAAAAAAAAAGTGTAGCGAAAAAAAGACAGTAGGCAGTTTTTGACAATTCCTTTATTTAAAAAGTTCCAGTTTGTAAAAAAAAATTTAAAATTCAGCAGCTACGAATACTGTAGCTGCTGACGTTTACTTTAAGGATACTCGCCTGTCTGCGATGTCGGCACCCATAGCCAATTCGTCAATCGGATTCGGGGGCAGGCACCGGCATCTGTAGAAAGGGAAAAAGAAATTGAAGCCTTGCAGCTTCACAGCCAGTTTCCTACTATGCATGCACAGTTCACGTTGCACTTTCTGAATGGTCCCGCCGTCTTCTGGGACCTCTGTGTGTCCCAGAAGGCAGTGGGGGAAGGAGGAGGGGCCGGAAATGATGTAGCTCGCCTTGCGGCGATCTTGCCAGGTAGTGGGAGTGGGTACCTGTCAAAACCATGTACCTGCTCCCCCCAAAAAGTACCAAATGTGGCAGGGGAAGGGGGGGTGCGAAAAAGCGGAGCTGTCCCTTTTGGGTGGAGCTCCGCTTTAAATATCAAAAATCAAAAAAAGTCCTCCAGTGTAGATCCATCGGCAGTCATGATGCTTCTGCCTGCTCCACCATCTGCCTGCTCCACCATCTGCCTGCTCCACCTTCTGCCTGCTGAACTGTCTGACAGTTCTTAAACAACTAATGTGCGGTGCCACCCAGTTGGTGGTGACGGTGGGCATTGTGATTGCCGATGGATCTACACTGGGGACTTTTTTTATTTTTGTTTTTTAAATAAAGGACTTGTCAAAAACTGCCTACTGTCCTTTTTTACACTATAGTTTTTCTTGGTTAATGAGTAGGGGTACTATGTTTCCCTACTCATTCACATAGGGGGGCAGGATCTTTGGGCCCCCTTGTTAAACCGGGCTTCCAGATTCCGATAAGCCCCCCCGCCTGCAGACCCCAACAACCACCAGTCAGGGTTGTGGGGAAGAGGCCCTTGTCCCCATCAACATGGAGACCAGGTGCTTTGGGGGGCCAAGCTGAGGGCATTTGGCCTGGCATAGTTCGGGGGGGTTGCTTGCTCGTCCTCCCCTTTCCTGACCTGCCGGGCTGCATGCTCGGATAAGGGCCTGATATTGATTGAGGGGGACCCCACGTTGTTTTTTTTTTTCTCAATTTTTCATTGCTGGCATTTTTTTTTTTTAATTTTACAATCAGCTGTCAGCAGGGACAGCTGATGATTCATCAGTTGTTAAGGACTTGGCTGCCACCCACTCCTTAACAACCATAACAGTTACTGGTTGTTAAGGACATCGGAGGCCACCCGCTCCTTAACATCTAGCTTTTTACAGCCTGTGGTAAGGACGCCGGCTACCGCCGGCAGTAACTTACTGCAGGCTTTCACTATTAAAATATCGCATGACTTCATAAAATAACTCATGCAGTATTTTAGTAGCGTTTTTTAGTGGATGGCAAAAAACTTTTTGAAAAACACTGTGCGGTATCTTACCACAGACTCAGATGTGATAAGATACTGCTTTGTAAATGGGGCCCATTGTCACTTTGCCACCTTGTTTTTTTTTTAAGGGTCAACTTAGCGCTAGGTCAAGCTTGAAAACAAAGCTGTACAGAGGATCTGAAGTAAGGGTGTCCAGTATATAACTGGAGACAACATACACACATGTTGGAGCCCTCAGAAACCTTTCTGAAAGCCCACATTAAGTGTTAATGGTTGTATTTGCATTTACAGCGTAAAAAACGGGTGTATATTGGCAAAAAACAGGCACATATTGTCGAAATTAATGACTGCAAGGTGATGGTGCCATTGGGTCCATGATAGCCTGGGTTTAGAGAACTGGTTTGAATGATGCTGGATGTCATTCAACCCAAAAGACAGAAGACATTTAGTGGCATAAAAGAAGGACTGCTGTAGACAGCGGCAGATCAAAGGTGAATTTTACAACAAAGGCTGATTTTTTTTTTCTTTTATCTTTAATGGACTATTTATTTCTTTTTTAAAGGAGTTCTGCTTCATTGCTTTCCCATTCTATCACAATCTGAAAAGGGCTGTAGATAAGCTTTAACAAGCAAAATCATTTTTTTTTATTTTGCTAGTGAAAAACCAACATAATCTCACATATTTAAAAAGATAGAAAGTACATGGTGAAGTATTGCAAACCTATCTAAATAATACAAGATTAAAAATATCCCTTAGGCAAATATTTGTCAAAAAATAATAACTGTCAATCTGAAAACAAAAAGAGTTGTAGGCCTCTTGGCAAATGGGCAGCAATCTAAATGTAGATTTAATGTCCACATTGGGCAAAAGTGCATGAATACCTAGGGGCCTAAGTTTTTCAAGGGCTTTGTCAAACGTGACATAACTGATGGACGTTAAACCTTCATCAATATCACAAGAGATGAGCCTGGAGGAGAAGGAAGGCAATGGTTCACTCTGTACATATGTGAATTCTTTGTAGATAACTTACCCAGTGTTGATGACCTAAAATACTAATACCTAGAAACACAAAAGGGTCAGATACTTAACTCTCTGCAATTCTTTACAATTTTTGTTACAAGTAGCATCGCTTATCAGGGCTGTAGATATTTTTTTGCTTGGGGGGGGGGGTCCAGCAGCAGGTACTAAGTAAAATTATTTTTAAACAAAACAAATTGAGCCAAATTCATAAAGACTAAAATAAAAATCACATCCTTAATTCTATTTTCTCAGATTCTCTTGAAAACTGAACCTGATTTCAGTTTTGCCTTCTTCCAGTTTTTATGAACATTGCCCAGTGAGGTTGGCTATTGTCCAGTCTAAAACCTGATAGTGGCTGAGCGAAAAACTAAAAAAACCTGACGGATCAATGTACTAAACACAGTCGGTGTTAGTACAGCGATCTCCTCGCTGTGCTATCGTGTTCTTACAGGGGACTGCCCCCCACCCCACCCACAAGACAGCTGTCAGTGCTCTCTGTCTGACTGCCAGGGCTTTTTTCAGCAGGAACGCTGGGGAACGCAGTTCAGGCACCTCCAGCACTGAATGTATTCTGTGGCAAAGTGTGCTGGAGAGTCAATTGATGTTGACTGCTGGGGGAACTATTATCACTGGGGATCTATTTTTTGTGGGGATCTATTGTTGCTGGGGTGGTATTATGTTGTGGGGCATCCATTGTTGCTGGGGGGAGGTCTGTTGTTGTGTGTGGGGCATCTATTGTTGCTGTGGTGGAGTCTGTTGCTGCTTGGGTGGAGTATCAAATTCCATACAATTTAGTAGCACAAAATGATACTTGGTTCTGCATTCTCTAAAATGGGGTGCTACTGGGAGGTGGGTGGGGGGTGGAGCCAAGAGACAGTTTTCGGAGGTGGGTAGGGGGGCAGAAACGAAGGATGACTCATAAGGTATGAGTTCCTGCACCTATTCTCTGAGAAAAAAAGCCCTGCTGACTGCCTATCACAGGGTGGTGCACTATAACAATCTTACTGGGCAGGTGCAAAGGGCACCATCTTGTGGAAGGAAGCACATTTACTGATTTTTTGTTAAACCAGGATACTAGATAAGAGAAGTGGTACTGTGCAGAGTCCATACATATAGAACGTACCTATAAACATTTGAGCTTGAGAATGAGGGACATGACAGGGAAGCAGTGTCCTGCGGCGTGTGCAGTGCGCTCCTGCAAAAAAGTGGGTGTGGCCAAACATGATAGTGGGACGGTCTTAAGGGACAAGGCTTCTTTGTACCTATAAAATATGCTGAAGCTGAGTCTTCCATAAATGCTGTTGTGTTAGCCTGTTAGACCCTGACTGTTCACATGTAGCGATTTGGGATCGTGGGCAGAATCGCTGTGATTGTGTCCGCAATTCCAAATCACACCGCAATGCTGGCAAAACGCTGCACATGTGTTTGTGTTCCATTCATTTTTAGTGGTATGAATGCTTGTTATGCGATAAATTGCTCATTGTGGTGCCATTAAAAATGAATGGACCACAAACACATGGGCTGCGTTTTGCCAGCATTGCAGTGTGATTTGGAATCAAGGCGCGGTGGCGGGCAGAATCACAGCAATATTCTGCCCACGATCCCAAATCGCTACATGTGCCTAACAGGCTAACACAACAGAAATTATGGAAGACTCAGTACAGCGCCTCGATCACCAACTTTGCCAGCAGTTGCCACAATCTCAGATACCAGTATAATGACAGGAAGAAATTCTGCAGCATTGCAGTTTTAAGCCTGACTGAGAAGGACACAAGGGAAAGAGGGACACACCTAATGACTCGGGGTGGACTAAGTGGGTCAACGGACAGCAGCAGCAGCCAGCAGCACTTCAGAACATCATCCACATCCATGTCCACGTGGCAGGCTGGTGGCTAACAGCACCCTTGAGGGTCCAGCTCCTCACCTAAGTGGCACTCAAAGTTGGGAAGCGGCACTGAAAGGAGGCGGAGTCAATGGAAATAGAGAGGACTGGTGGGCGGGTAGGTGCCAGTCATTCCCACTCTGTTCATTGCTTCCTCCTTTCTTGGTGGAATACTTAAGCCTTGTACACACGATGGGATTTTCCGACGGGAATTATGTGATGTCAGGCCATTGGCGGAAAATCCGACCGTTTTTACGCTCCATCCTACAATTATTGTTGGATTTACAGCAGACAAATGTTGGAAAGCAGGCTTTAAAATTTTCCGCAGACAAATGTCTGTTCTCGGATTTTCCGAGCATGAGTACACAAGTCCGTCGGACAAAAGTCTAAAGTACAAACACGCATGTTCAGATACAAGGACGAGCCAGAAGCGGTCGGTCTTGTAAACTAGCGATCGTAATGGAGAATTAACATTCGTGACATAGCAAATTATGATATCTCGAAATGCAGTGCACATTCTTTTCTTCTTTAATGGGATAATAATGAAGCTGCTTTGCTGGTGATACTGATGGAGATACTGTAAACAAATTTTCAAAGGCTTTTTTTTCTAGTGATATCAAGAATAATATTATAATGCTTTTTTTTTTTTGGGCAAGTTACCACAACACCATTATCCCGTATTTTTTAGATTTAAGATACAACTATGTTGGTGTCCCTTGTCAATTTTACATTGTATTTTTTTAAATGTAACTGCCTACTCCCAAAATGTTATTTGAAGTAAAACACATAGCCAAGTATTATTCTACACAATTTTTTTATTGTGCATTAAAAAAAGAAAACAAATAAAATTAGACATGTATCTGCCAATAGAACTTACCAAAAAGTGCATTCTATGCATCCAAAAATATAGAAAATATAACAAATCAAATCATTATTATTCAACCAAAAAAATAAAATAAAAACCTTATTTTAGCAAGTGTCCTGCTTCTTAATATAGGGGGTCAACAATGGCAAGAGTTGGTGAAAGCAGGGGTCCGTCATCCGGATATAAATCTGAAAATCATCTGGATTATTCTCCTGGAACTCCCGCAGCAAAAGCATATGACATAATTGGTCACGCAACCAATTTTTGGTCCACGAAATCCTCCTCCTCCAGTTCCTGAACTGGACTTGGGTCGTAGCAATAACTCCAAGGCCAATAATAAATAACACATTATCTCCTCCGATTCCGCAACATGTCTGGTTGACGAACGGCTGTCCAGAAACGAACTAAAAAGCACAAAATGAAAAACGCGAAATTAAAAGCGCTAAATGAAAAGCACGAACTGAAAAGCGCTAAATGAAAAGCGCAATATGAAAAGCACGAATCAACACTCACTAGACGTCTACTAATACGAAATTAGCAGAAGGAGCCCAAAGGGTGGCGATAAAGAGCTGAAAAACCATGTAGTACGTCACTACGTTCGTGTTTGTTGGCTGACAATTCCTTGCCATTTGTATGCAAGACAAAATCCAGGCACACGCCTTCGGACAAAAGTCAGAGGTTTTGTCTGTGGAAAATCCAATCATGTGCACAAGACCCAAACCTTCCCAGGGTGAATTTTTTACATTGACACAGGAAGTGTTTGGAAACACCATGGTGGTCATGGCCCTATTCAAAAAATCATCTGTGCTCACCAAAGCGCGCCCTATAGAGCCCCAACGGTCCTTCCTACATAAAGGAGCCCACAGGGACACGTAAGACAATGTATAATATATTCAGTAGAACAATTATACAAATTATTGAACGAATATGTCTATGAATATGAATTGGCAGGTCAGGCAAAGTGTTTTTTTGCACTGATACTTGTCAACTATTGGGATAAGTACTAAGGGATTAGTTGTTGGTTATGTGCATTTAATTTTGCTGGGGGCAATCTTACTTTTAATGTTACAGGTTACGTTTTTTTTTTATAATTTCTAATCCAATACATGGGCGTATAGACGCTTCTCATTTATATATGTGAGTACACATGTTGTGGCTATGGGATATATACATATATTTTTTTAAATTCTGCAGGCCCCATTCCCTTTCTCCTTTATAGCTATGGATATTGATATGGACATTAAGTTTTTATCCAAACTTACTTATCCCCGGATAAGTTTACTATTCAGTGTCTGGCCGATCCATATTGTGGTTAGCGATCATGTGACCACTAGGCGTGCAAGAGCTTGTTGTCCTATGACTGGCTCAGACTGATAAATACCACCACGCATGCACTTTCTCCTTAGGCCTGTAGAAGGAGCTGATGCTCCCAGCGCGTAGCCTTATTTACCCAGTCTTTCTTCCCTTGATGCCTCTCTGCTTCCTGGTGACGTCACATCCCTGCACTTCATCTCCCTGCGCTCCATGGCGCTCCATACAGGGAATGACCAGAGACTGCAGCAGCGACTACAGGAAATGACCAGAGACTGCGGCAGCAACTACAGGAAATGACCAGAGACTGCAGATGCGACATACTACAGGAGATGATCAAGTATCCATTTTTAAAATTCTAACTTTCTGCAATGCACAGCTATACAGGGGGTAAACAACACTGTCAGGGAGGGTTTAGCATAACAGTGAGTCTACTGTCTACAGGCAGTGCATATTGGCAGAAAGACTACCTGGCCAGCGGGCTCACCTCCTGCTATCAGAGGTTCGGGGCGGGGCTTTCTGCAGCAGGGGTGGGGTTTTCTGTAGCAGGGGCAGGGCTTTCAGCGGTCGGGGGCGGGGCTCTAAGTGGTCCATGGTGGGGCTCTCAGATGTACAGGGGAGGCACTCTCAGCGCACCCTCTCTGCTCCGAGTCTCCGAGTACATACAGGCTACATGGGGTGGGGCAGGGCAGGGTCAGAGCGTCAGTAGAGCTCCCAGCCCCACCGCTCCCTGCTGACAGAGCCTCCCTCAGCCCAAGCCGAGCCCAACAGTCCGGGCCGGCGCACCCTGGTGGTCGGACGGTGTAACAGCAAGCTCAGGCAACACACAACAACAGCGTGTGTGAGTCAGTGCCTGCCGAGTGCGGCAATGTAGTTGAAGCACACATAACGTTACTACTTCTGCACTGATGCTCTGGGGGGGTTTCAACCCCCAACCCCCCCCCATTATCTACTTCCCTGTCCCTTATTGCAGAAACTAATCTTAATATACACCTGTCACGCCAGGTGTACTTTAAAGCCTACCTGAGTTTTCATTTAAAATTGGCTAAATATAGTCCAGGTGCAATAAAACAAAAGGTGCGCAGGTCTTACAGTTCGTTTTCCCTATAAAGTAGCCACAACTTGAAGAGCAAAGCCTGTCACCTGCCAACGTGCTGTAGAGATGGACCCTTGCTTTCTGTGAGGACTTCAGCATGCCTCCTACTGAGTGAGACATATAACTCACATGTTTAATGCTGATTAGACCTGCTGTCTCTGACCTATAAAGGGGCATGATAGACCTCTACACGGAGACCACTACGTCTACACAGAGAGCAAGGGTCATTTTCTGTAGCATGCTGGCAAGGGACAGGCTCTTTACTTAGGTTGATACTACTTTCTATAGAGAACAAACTGTAAGGCTAAGCACACATTTTGTTCTGTTGCACCTGGAATATATTTAGCAGATTTAAACTGAAAGTTCAGTTGGGCTTCAGTTGGATAATTTTAAACTCACAAAACCTGATTTTTCAATTACTGAAGGAATAAATACATTTGTGAATTCCACATTCAACCACTTCCCACAGGAAGGCTGTCATTTGACATCCTGGACTTGAAGTAATGATATCTGGATGATGCCTGCAACTACAGGCATCATTCAGATCTCTATGTTTTCAGCCAGCGATTCCCTATCTTGGAAAAGCCATCCCAGCAGCTCATAAGCTGCTGGATTGCTTTAGAGGCAGCGGGAGGGGATGCCCCCCCTCCTGCCACCCTCCAGCGCCTTCCCTGGGCTCTCCTGGCCTCCCATCTCTATGATCCTGGGAGGCTGGAAGTGATGTCATGATATCACTTCCGGGACTGGCAGTTGGAAACACTGCCAGTTTTTTACCCTGGAAAGCAGAGATACCCTGGAAAGCAGAGATCAATGTTTTTTTTTACTTTGGATCTCATGCTTTACAGGGTAGAGGAGACCCCTGAGGTCTTATCAACCCCAGATGTCTCCACAAAGAGGACCTGTCTCGCCTTTTTCCTATTACAAGGAATGTTTACATTTCATTAAGTGATGGTGTAAAAATAAAAGTAATAATAAATAAATAATAATAATAAAAATGTTTTTTAGAATGCCCCTGTCCCCTCCTGCTTGCACGCAGAAGCAAACGCATACGTAGGTCGCGTCCGCATATGTAAATTAAGTTCAGACCACACATGTGAGGTATTGCCATGAACGTCAGAGCAAGAGCAATAATTCTAGCACTAGACGTCCTCTGTAACTCTAAACTGGTAACCTGTAAAAAAAATTAAAGCGTTGCCTATGGAGATTTTTAAGTACTGTAGTTTTGCGCAAATGTGCGCAATTCTAAAGTGTGACATGTTTGGTATCTATTTACTCGGCGTAACATCATCTTTTATATTTTACCAAAAAATTGGTTTAACTGACATTTTATTCTTTAGGTTCTTTGCTAAAAAAATATATAGAATGTTTGGGGAGTCTGAGTATTTTTTTTAGCAAAAAAATTATGATTTTTAAATGTAGGAGAGAAATGCCAGAATTGGCCTGGATGGAAAGTGGTTAAAGGATCTGTCCATGTAAAACAATTATTTCCATTTTTGGTGAACGTCAGAGAGTTAGGGTTACCAGAAAGTGTACTATAATTTTAGGGTTCTTTATTGATGAGATCTCTGCACTTATGTTCCCAGGTCTGTATTCCTGCTGTGGCCATTAAGAGGTGCTCCTACTTTTATTACTGGCATTTTCAATTTATCTTATACCTTCAGTGTTGAAGATTTCCATGTGTTCACATTTTTTTTTAAAAAGCGCAGGGACCTTTGCGCTGCAGAAGACACATTCACGGCAGCTCTTTCAAATGAATAGATGTGAACCGAGCCTAAAACTGAAATGTAATGGAGCAAGAACATCCTCACACCCAGCAATCTGTTTAATTAATTGATGTGTGTCAGGGACGTGCTGGCTATAGTGCAGCTAGAGGCAAATACTAGGCAAATACAGAGGCATGCGCAGAGGTGCATATGCAGGTGCCTGTCTTGCTGGGCATAGGCTAATGCCTCGCTAACAGGCGAACGTATATGCGCATGCGCTAAAATACGGGCGCACGTTAGCCATTAATGCTGCCGCCAAATGGCCTATATCTGCAGCTTCCCCTTAGTCTGATCCTGTATCTGCATTTGATTACCTGTGCTTGACTTGGCTTCCTTGACTACTTGCTTATCTTCTGACCCTGGCTTGCCTTAACCTTGTTATACCTGCTATTCTGCCTGATATCCTGCTGCCAACCTCTAAAAAGAAAAATCCAGGTGCACAGACCAGAGTCCAAGTGAAAAGTCAAAAAGAAAAATTAAATGTAGCTGTGGCCGCTGCTGTCCAAAACTGATAGACAAATGAGGACAGAAGATATAATAAAAGGGGTGACCAGCACTGATCAGCAGACATAAATAGGACCCTCAGAGGCAAAGTGAAAACTTTTTATTATTGTTAAAAAAATAATAAAATGTTCACTAAGGCATATAGCAGTCAACTGATGGTCATGCAGAGACTCTGATTAAAAAACTGACAGTACCTGGAGGCTGGAGCCGCATGGATGACACAGGGGCTTAGGGAAACCCAGCACAAAGCCGTTGGGCAAAAAACACAGGAGCACCGCTGATAGGGGGCCCGTCCAGGACCGTAAGACCAGGGGTCTGATGAAGGGGGAACCAAGCTGCAGACACAGGAACTGTTGGGGACAGTATATAACTGTACGAAGCCCGAAAGTGATGTCACAGCCTGGCGGAAGTCAGCCAAAGGAATCTGAAGAGTATGGGCAAACCCTGCTGCTGGAGCCAATTTATTTTTCACACTCAGACGACTAATCAGAAACCTGAAGAAGGGGCGTGTCTCCGAAACATGTAGAGTCTCCAGTCGGCCATTTGTGACTCTCTTTGCTCCCTTGGCATCGGCAGATCCTAACTGGCCCCAGTAGCAGGGTTTGCCCATACTCTTTAGATTCCTTTGGCTGACTTCCACCAGGCTGTGACATCACTTCCAGGCTACTGTCAGTTTTTTAATCCAAGTCTCTGCATGACCATCAATTGACTGCTGTATGCCTTGGTGAACATTTTATTATTTTTTTAACAATAATAAAAAGTTTTTACTTTGCCTCTGAGGGTCCTATTTATGTCTGCTGATCAGCGCTGTTCGCCCCTTTGATTATATCTGCTGCCAACCTCTGCCTGTCTACTAGAGTTGCCACCTTATCCCTTTAAACCCGAACACATATGAATTACACAGGTTCTGAGGCTAATTAAATGCAGATAAGGCATCGAGTGAGTTTAATTACCACCTTAATCAGCCACAGAACCTGTGTAATTAATATGTGTTCGGGTTTAAAGGGATGAGGTGGCAACCCTACTGTCTACTGACCAATCTCTGCTTACCATTTATGCCATGTCTGATTATCTGTGATTGACCCGTCTTGTCTGACCCTGCTCCAGTCTTGCTCCATCCTACTCTATCCAGTACCTGGTGACGCTGTTCTGCATGCTCTGTGCATCCGCTGTGCATCCACACCCGCCGCTTGCTACCACCACCTGCTGCTTACAACCCAGCCTGGTCATCTCTATCCTCAACAAGAGATTCCGCAGGCACTCCTACCTTACTGCGCTCTCATGGCCACTGTCGCAACTCCAGTGGTCCCTGAACCAGGGCTGTAAGAGAGGTCTCCTTCTACACATCAGGCTCTGTTAAAAGGTACGTGACAGCATGTTTCAGTAACTAAAGGACACAAGCATGTAAAGATCTGCAGTGAAATTTCTTCTTTTTTTTTTTTCATGACAAATTATTAAAAGTTTTTGGGGAGGTGGAAAACTGGAAATTTCCCCCTATTATATTACCTATACACTGCACCACTTGATTAACCTGAACACATGTTGATTTACATTATCATAAGGAAAAAAAGTGTGTTTTTATCAGAAGCATATTGCTACCCATTATCATCTCTCTAATAGTCTAATATCTAATGTTTTAGACCCTAGAAAAGCAGACAGTTATACTTACTTGGCTGCATTAATCACAGCATTATCATTCCCCATTTCAGTCTTTCACTGTCATCATCAATAAAAAAATGATTGGCATCTAATCAAAATTTTAGCAAATGATCCACCTATTAATGCTTCATAATCACGGAAATCTTTTCCTTTTTTTATTCACAACACTTCATAAAGAAATAGAAATAGAGACATGCCTGTCTGTTGAAGCAGTATTAATAATAACATAATATAATATAATATAATACAAAGTAAGACCATGTTCACATCTGTGTGGGTGATTGCCGGTGTGGGTCTGCCCCTGTTCCTGCAGCTGCAACCAAGCGCACAGAAAAACGCAGGAGATGTGTGCGGGTGCACTAATTCTACACGCACTGGAAATTGTTCCTGCACTGGAAAGCGCACTGCAATTGTGGTTCTGATGCGGGCTGCGATTGCAAAAAAGCAGCAGGGACCTTTTCCCTGCGTTTCAGGAGGCATGGCAGACCATTCAAATGAATGGACTGCTGTATCCATGCAAAACTTGGCTTGTAGAGCCGCATCTGTGTGAACCAGGCCTTACATAGATTACAACTTCCAAAAGCCAT
The DNA here is from genome assembly GCA_037952925.1 of Lithobates clamitans. Classification (NCBI taxonomy): domain Eukaryota; kingdom Metazoa; phylum Chordata; class Amphibia; order Anura; family Ranidae; genus Lithobates; species Lithobates clamitans. The sequence continues at coordinate 605,944 of JBBGZY010000261.1, forward strand.
TAACCATCATGCGACCTGTAATAAAGTGCAATCAAGCATACTAGAATATCCAAATTAGCGTGTGCTAGTTACATAGTTAGGTTGAAAAAAGACACAAGTCCATCTAGTTCAACCAAAAAAGTTATTATTAGGTCAACAAATTAACCAATTAAAAAGGGAAATATGACTTTAGCTATACTGTATATCAAGTATTTTCTTTTTCTTCAGCACAACATGTATTAAACTTATGCCGCGTACACACGATCAGAAATTCCGTCAGAAAAACTCGGATGGTTTTTCCAACGGAATTCCGCTCAAGCTTGCCTTGCATACACACGGTCACACAAAAGTTCTCTGAACTTTCGACTGTCAAGAACGCGGTGACGTACAACACAACGACGAGCCGAGAAAATGAAGTTCAACGCTTCCGAGCATGCGTCAAATTGTTTCCGAGCATGCGTGATTTTTTGCACGTCCGAATTGCATACAGATGAACCCATTTTCGCATAGGAACTTTTCCCGATGGAAAAATAGAGAATATGCTCTCAATCTTTTGCTGGCTGGAATTCCGCCAGCAAAAGACCGATGGAGCATACACACGGTCACATTTTCCGAAAAAAAGGCTTGCCATAAATGGATCTTTTTTTTAACAGCCAAACAGATGGAAGGTGGATTGAGGAATCGCAAAGTAGAAAAACTAATGCGCAAAACCAAAGTGAATAAAAAAAAATTAAAGAGGCCTAAGAAGCCGTCACACATAAGGCAGTGTTTCAGCACAGAAAATAAATAGGATAATAAGAAATATGTGGCGCTAACTAGAGTGCATAAATAAATAATAAGGATGATAAAAAATAAATACATCAAATACTAACTGAAGTGCATGAGTGAAATAGTATTAACCTCAATAACATAAACAAACTACAGTGAGATCACATAAATGAAGTGACTGTGCATAAAATAATGGTAATTCATAAAATGTGTCAACAAATGGATTGATAGAGGGATCCTCTAAGACAAAATAAAGTTCAATGGTGATCTAAAAGTGCATCAAAGTGAAAAAAATTCCAAAATCCAAAAAAATGAAAAAAAATCGCATAAACTAAAAAAGTCCCATACAAATAGAAAAAAATCACATAAAGTGCAAAAATGGCAAAAAAAATGGCAAAAAATGACTAGTCCAAGTAGTGCAATATGAAGTGAATCTTCATATAACAGTTCGTGCAGCAGACAGAAAAGTGCAAGTGCAACAGATAATCAATATGAATTCCTCTAAACATTTGTAATCCGTGGTGTCCCAAAAGCATGTAATACTTTGATGTAAAAATAGCACTTAAAGTGATATTAAACCCCTTTTTTTAACCACCTCAATACAGGGCACTTACACCCTCTTCCTGCCCAGGCCATTTTTCAGCTTTCAGCGCTGTCACACTTTGAATGACAATTGCGTGGTCATGCTACACTGTAACCATGTGAAATTGTTAGCATTTTCCTCACACAGATAGAGCTTTCTTTTGGTGGTATTTAATCACTCCTGGGTTTTTCCATTTTTTCCTAAAAAAAAAAAAAAGACCAAAAATTTTGAAAAAAAAAAGTTTTTCTTCAGTAAATTTTGTAAATAACTAATTTTTCTCCTTCACTGATGGGCGCTGATGAGGTGGCACTTATGGGCACTGATGAGGCGGCACTTATGGTCGCTGATTAGGTGGCACTGAGGAGGAGGCACGAATATGCCGCACTTATGGGCACTGATAGGTGGCACTGATATGTGGCACTTATGAGCACTGATAGGCTGCACTGAAGAGTGGCACTGCTGGGCACAGATATGCGGCACTGGTGGGCACAGATAGGGGGCACTGGTGGGCACAGATAGGCAGCACTGGTGGGAACAGATAGACGGCACGGATAGGCGGCACTGATGGGCACTGATGGGCATTGATGGGCAGCAGTGATGAGCATTGATGGGCAGCAGTGATAGGCATTGATGGGCAGCACTGATAGCCAGCACAGACTGACATCACTAATGGCCACTGATTGCTGGCACTTGTGGGCACTGATTGCTGGCACTTGTGGGCACAGATTGGTGGTAATTGTGGCCACTGGTTGGCACTGATTGCTGGCAGTGGTGGGCACGTAATTGTAATCAGGGCACTGATGATCAGTGCCCTGATTACATACCTAGCTGCCCCCTGTGAGGAGATGCCGCTGATCGGCTCTCCTCTCCTCACACTCTGTCAGTGTGAGACGAGGAGCGCAGATTACCGGCATCTCCGTGTTTACATGTGACCGGCTGTGATTGGACACAGCCAATCACATGGTTAAAGAGCCGGGGGCATCCTGTGGAGCCACCCTTGCATGCAGAGACTGGAGCTGTGTATACCTACCCTGTGCGCATGAATAGAAACACACAGTCTAGGATGGCAGGGCACTCCCCTACTATTCCCTCCCCCCCCTCTTCTCCCAGCTAACAGACTGACGACTGCACTGTGCACTGTTGACTCTTTCCTGTGAAGACCAGAAGTTTAGGAAAGCAGCAGTGAGAGAGCAGGAGGCAGCAGCATTGTAAATTGTATGCTGCAAGTGCTGGGGTAAGAATTTTTACTTTATTATGCTTAATGTATTGACCTAAAAATGCTGAGGGTTTAATACTACTTTAAGGCTTCTATTTCTCAATAAAATGATTTAGGAATAAAAAAAGAACCAATAAATTGTAGGATATACAGGTTCAGAACTGTGACTGCAAGGACAAATGAGCTATTGAGATGACCATGTCAATGACAATGGTTGGGATGAATCAGTTGACTGGTGATTTGCAGTTTTGGGAATAGCACCTCTTTTGTACTACAGGTGCCGCTATGTCTGCACTCCCTTCCCCCCATCATTATTACTTTCTCTCCTAATTTTTATATTGGGTTGTGTGGGCAATAAAATGTCTCTTGTCAGTGCCACTTACAATGCTATCATTCTTTTTTAATGATGAAGCTACCTTTTCTATAAAAAAAAAAAAAAAAAAAAAGCATGCAGTATGATAAAATCCTGAAAGCGAATATACATTTTGTATATAAACATCTTATAATTAACCCGTTGACGCGGTATGAACAGTAAAAAATAAGCACCTAATTAACTAACACACTACACTAGCTACTCAATGTTTGTTGCAAGTGCTAGAAAAACTATTCTGACATCAAAGAATCAGTGTGACTTTGCAGTCTATAATACCAGAACATTACATTAGAATAATACAGTAGTGTGAAAAAGTTTCAGACTCTTGTGAAAAAATGCTACAAAGCAAGAATGATTTCAAAAATATGTAATGAATACTTTTTATTAATCAATAATCCTTCTGGGACCTACATTAAATAGAAAAAATAAAGCAATAATTGGTGTGACTACCATCTCATCTGTGCTGTGCACACCCAATCATCATACCCAAGTACAGAGCGCAGGGGTCAGAAGTGTGTAATGTATGTGTAGCCCTACCCTCGTAAGGGGCCGCTGATAGAATCGGTACCCCACTGGTTGCCCCGACTCTGCAAGACCTCTGACACCCTGGGTTCAGTCATTTTTACCAACTATCACCGAAATAATAAACTTACACATACTTAGTGGAACAATTTAGATTTGTTTACTGAGGCAAAAGTGGCACATAGAAAAGCATAACATAAGACTGTACGTCATAAAGGTATCTAGTCAGGGCCGGACTGGGAATAAAAACCAGCCCTGGAAATAATTTCATACCAGCCCCATAGTATTTTTATACCAGCCCAACCGCATAACGTCATTATTTTCTTGTTCACAAAAAGGGAAAACCATGCATTTTAAAGCACATTTGAAGAGTGTATTATATATAGATAAGAGAGACATGGCTTTTTCAAACAGCACCAATTTTTTACTGGCAAAAATCATGGCATTTACTAGCACATTTTTTACTGACACTCCAAAAAAAAGGTGCCTAAAATGGCATATTAATATAACCCAGTACAGAGTTCCCCCATATATCAGGAGGATTCCCCTTTACAGTGCAAGGGAACTCTGACATAAAGAGGAACATTTTAGATCATGATCTAAGCGGGAACTCTGATAAAAGGGGGGCACTGGGGACCAGAGACCCCACTTATATCAGAGTCCACTGCATTCCCCTTTACATCAGAGTTCTCACTTACATCAGGGTCTGCAGCATTGCCCTTTACATCAGAGTTTCCCCTTGCACTGTAAGGTGGAATCCTGCAGACTATGATGTAAAGGGGAACTCTGGGAATGTGGGGAGGACTCTGGTGACCAGAGACCACCTTCCGCAGAAAGAAAACACTAAGGTAAGGGGGTAAACTGATATAAGGGGGAAACCTTTATATCAGTGCCCCCTTACAATATTGTATTGACCCCCCCCCTCACAGGCTGACCTGGCGGCGCTGTCACTGACCTCCTCTCAGGTGCACTATGCAGGGCTGTCAGTCGGCTCCAGCTTGGTGGCTCTGGTTTTATCCCATAGTTTCCTCTCCACAGTCCATACATGTCTGGCTTTTCCCATGACCCCCATCCCTGAGGCACTCCCACTCTTGACTCCTCTCCAGACTGCAGATGTGATATAAGACAAGAGATGGTCAGAGGCTGTGGATGGTACAGGGTAGGTCAGAGGCTGTGGATGGTACAGGAGAGGTCAGAGGCTGCGGAGGGGATGACAGGGGAGGTCAGAGGCTGCGGAGGGGATGACAAGGGAGGTCAGAGGCTGCCAAGGGGATGACAGGGGAGGTCAGAGGCTGCGGAGGGGACAACAGGGGAGGTCAGAGGCTGCAGAGGAGACGACAGGGGAGGTCAGAGGTTGCCGAGGGGATGACAGGGGAGGTCAGAGGCTGCGGAGGGGACAACAGGGGGGGCAGAGGCTGCGGAGGGGATGACAGGGGAGGTCAGAGGCTGCCGAGGGGATGACAGGGGAGGTCAGAGGCTGCGGAGGGGACAACAGGGGAGGTCAGAGGCTGCAGAGGGGACGACAGGGGAGGTCAGAGGCTGCAGAGGGGACGACAGGGGAGGTCAGAGGCTGCGGAGGGGATGACAGGGGAGGTCAGAGGCTGCGGAGGGGATGACAGGGGAGGTCAAAGGCTGCGGAGGGGACGACAGGGGAGGTCAGAGGCTGCGGAGGGGATGACAGGGGAGGTCAGAAGCTGCGGAGGGGACGACAGGGGAGGTCAGAGGCTGTGGAGGGGACGATAGGGGAGGTCAGAGGCTATGGAGGGGACAACAGGGGAGGTCAGAGGCTGCGGAGGGGACGACAGGAGGTCAGAGGCTGCGGATGGTTAAGGGGAGGTCAGAGGCTGCGGATGGTACAGGGGAGGTCAGAGGCTGCGGAGGGGACGACAGGGGAGGTCAGAGGATGTGGAGGGGACGACAGTGGAGGTCAGAGGCTGCGGAGGGGACGACAGGGGAGGTCAGAGGCTGCGGAGGGGACGACAGGAAGTCAGAGACTGCGGAGGGGAGGACAGGGGAGGTCAGAGGCTGCGGAGTAGATGACAGGGGAGGTCAGAGGCTGTGGAGGGGACGACAGGGGAGGTCAGAGGCTGCCGAGGGGATGACAGGGGAGGTCAGAGGCTGCGGAGGGGATGACAGGGGAGGTCAAAGGCTGCGGAGGGGACGACAGGGGAGGTCAGAGGCTGCAGAGGGGACAACAGGGGAGGTCAGAAGCTGCGGAGTGGACGACAGGGGAGGTCAGAGGCTGTGGAGGGGACGATAGGGGAGGTCAGAGGCTATGGAGGGGACAACAGGGGAGGTCAGAGGCTGTGGAGGGGACGACAGGAGGTCAGAGGCTCCGGATGGTTAAGGGGAGGTCAGAGGCTGCGGATGGTACAGGGGAGGTCAGAGGCTGCGGAGGGGACGACAGGGGAGGTCAGAGGCTGTGGAGGGGACGACAGTGGAGGTCAGAGGCTACGGAGGGGACGACAGGGGAGGTCAGAGGCTGCGGAGGGGATGACAGGAAGTCAGAGACTGCGGAGGGGAGGACAGGGGAGGTCAGAGGCTGCGGAGTAGATGACAGGGGAGGTCAGAGGCTGTGGAGGGGACGACAGGGGAGGTCAGAGGCTGCGGATGGTACAGGGGAGATCAGAGGCTGCAGAGGGGGCGACAGGGGAGGTCAGAAGCTGCGGTGGGGACGACAAGGGAGGTCAGAGGCTGCGGAGGGGATGACAGGGGATGGTCAGAGGCAGCGGAGGGGATGACAGGGGAGGTCAGAGGCTGTGGAGGGGACGACAGGGGAGGTCAGAGGCTGCAGAGGGGACAGGGGGGACAGGAGGTCAGAGGCTGCGGAGGGGATGATGGGAGGTCAGAGGCTGCCGGGGGGGCGACGACAGGAGGTCAGAAGGCTACAGGGGGGGACGGACAGGAGGTTAGAGTCTGCAGGGGGGGGAAACAGGAGGTCAGAGGCTGCGGGGGGTGGACAGGACGTCAGAGGCTGCGGGGGGGCGATCTTAGAGGCTGCAGGGGGGGAACAGGAACTAGTAAGGTAGGTGCGGGGCTCACGCTCACGATAAGTCCTCCTCAAGAATCAAGGCATCGGTCAGATCCACGGGCCAGGGTAGAAGAACCTAATGCGGCCTGCAAGTGTTGGATCGCAGCAGTCAGAAACCATGAATCAGATTGAGATAGAAGTACAGTTAATTCTCACTTGTTTAATAATAATAAAAAAAGGTAAAACAGAGTAAACATAGTCAAAACATAGCCAGAACATAGTTCAGGAACCGGAACGGATAGTCAGACAAGCCAAAACATCAGGAAGCCAATGATGAGCGTAGTAGAACAGCAAGCAGGATCTGGAGCCAGAAGGAATGTCAGCCAAGCAAGTTTTTAACAGGAACACAGGAGAGCGTCTTTAGAGATGTGACCAAGGTGAAGGTAGAGATCTTCTGATCTGGACTGCTTAAGTAGGCAGGACTGACGAGCAGGAAATCAACAGGTGAGTCGCTGTGGATAGATAGGAGCTGGCAATTAGCCGACAGCTGAGTGGCCAGCTCAGAGAACGAAGGGCTGAGCCCAGCCCTGACAGCAGCTTGGACTGAAGCTTTGTATAGAGCTGTGTATGCATATTTTTTCCAACTATGTAAAAAGACTGAACAGAACTCCAAATATGCTATCCAGAATTTGAGCCCAGCAGAATCTTCTGCTTCTCTATCCCTTACTAAACACCGATCTTATTATAAAAGCAGCAGACAAAGGTGGCGGTATCATCATACAAAACAGGTTAGACTATATCTTAGAAGCCACTAGATTACTTTCCGATACAAGTACATACCTTAAATTAAGTAAAGATCCATTACCCCAGTTTAAAATTGAAGCTGAATTCTTAGTGTCTAGTGCCCTTGATGAAGAATTATTAGCAAAACTTAGGCCTTACTCCTTCTGAGAGACTATTACCAAATGCCGTATTTTTATCACCTGCCCAAAATACACAAGAGTTTGGATAATACCCCAGGCTGACCCATTGTTGCAGCCATGAACAGTATCACCACTGGGTTTTTCCAATATATAGATCTTTTTTTTGCAGCCGCTTGCATAAAACCTTCCCTCTTATATACAGTCAGGTCCATAAATATTGGGACATCGACACAATTCTAATCTTTTTGGCTCTATACACCACCACAATGGATTTGAATGAATTGAACAATATGTGCTTTAACTGCAGACTTTCAGCTTTAATTTCGAGGGTATTTACATCCAAATCAGGTGAACGGTGTAGGAATTACAACAGTTTGTATATGTGCCTCCCACTTTTTAGGGGACCAAAAGTAATGGGACAAATTAACAATCATCCATCAAACTTTCACTTTTTAATACTTCGTTGCAAATCCTTTGCAGTCAATTACAGCCTGAAGTCTGGAACGCATAGACATCACCAGACGCTGGGTTTCATCCCTGGTGATGCTCTGCAAGGCCTCTACTGCAATTGTCTTCAGTTCCTGCTTGTTCTTGGGGCATTTTCCCTTCAGTTTTGTCTTCAGCAAGTGAAATGCATGCTCAATCGGATTCAGGTCAGGTGACTGACTTGGCCATTGCATAACATTCCACTTCTTTCCCTTAAATAACTCTTTGGTTGCTTTCGCAGTATGCTTCAGGTCGTTGACCATCTACACTGTGAAGCGCTGTCCAATGAGTTCTGAAGCATTTTGCTGAATATGAGCAGATAATATTGCCCGAAACACTTCAGAATTCATCCTGCTGCTTTTGTCAGCAGGCACATCATCAATAAATACAAGAGAACCAGTTCTATTGGCAGCCATACATGCCCACGCCATGACACTACCACCACCATGCTTCAGTGATGAGGTGGTATGCTTTGGATCATGAGCAGTTCCTTTCCTTCTCCATACTCTTCTCTTCCCATCACTCTGGTACAAGTTGATCTATCTTGGTATCATCTGTCCATAGGATGTTGTTCCAGAACTGTGAAGGCTTTTTTAGATGTTGTTTGGCAAACGCTAATCTGGCCTTCCTGTTTTTGAGGCTCGCCAATGGTTTACATCTTGTGGTGAACCCTCTGTATTCACTCTGGTGAAGTCTTCTCTTGATTGTTGACTTTGACACACATACACCTAACCTCCTGGAGTAATTGCGGCAATTTTTGCACATTTTAAAGACTTTGATGTAAGTGTAATGATTTTAAACCTTTTAAATAAACCTTGCAGTATTACACTATATCCTCTCTTTCTTCACTTGCCCGAACTTTACCTCTTCAATCACCTATGACTGAGTAAAGTATGCTGGACCCATAACAAGCGGTGGAGTGGAGAAGATTCCATTCTCTGAGGTACAACCAACTTATATATCCACTGGACAGAAGACACCATCTTTATACACATAGGCGTATTTTTCATCTCTATTTGGTGAGTGGGGACCCAGGAGGGGAACACAGGAAGTCACCAAGATTGCACCAATGTTTCACCAATCCCGTATTTCACAATAGATGAACTTTATTGATTGCACCTTACTTTGAATTACATTGTATGAATTTTTTTGGCACTATAACACTTTGATGTAGGTAGATGTAATTTATGTTTTAGAGAGGCAGCGCTGAGTATTAACTTCTTTTGGTCAGTTTTTTTGGGGTACTTACCTCACACTATAGCTGCAGCCCCATTGTATATATACATTGTATATGTGTGTGTGTGTGCGTGCAAACATATACACACACATACATTTTGGATTCACTAAAAAAAAAAAATATTTTTCATTTTTTTTCATTTTGCTTGATTTTTTATTTCTACACATATTTTTATTTGTAATTTTTCACATATTAATACTTACTCCACAGCGCGGGTTTATTCTTACTATTTTCAAAAAGGTCAAAACCCTTAGTCGATTAGATTTATCACAAGTTTCCACAATCAACACTGTAAAATGGAATGCATTTTAAAAAAACATTGGAGTATCTTAATACAAGATCCTCATCTACAAAACAGTCAACCTTCCACTTCTAACCATCCCAAGGAGTCTTTGTTCTTGATACCACTGAAGGGGATGTATCGCTGTAATAAGGCCCTGTGCAAGATGTGTAAAAGGAAAAACTTACCCTATAAATGATTTCTATAATTGCTGTACAGACTTCGTTGTCTATTGTCTTACATGTGGACTTGCTTATGTAGGCCGCACTATTCGGCCGGCTAGGCAATGTTTCGGCGTACTTCATTGAGTTATACAAAGCAGTAATGACAAGCACAGTGTGCCCCGCCACTTTTTTGAAGTGCATCAAAAATCCACCCAGAGCCTGCGAGTTTGGATCACTGAGTCCATGACCAGAGACCTCCCTGAGGGAGAGCTCTTTGCCAAGCTTTGCCACAGGGAGACTCTCCAGATTTACACCTTGGATTCCTTGACTCCTGGGGGGGTTGAACGAAGCACTTGAAATAAATACCATCAGCTGAGTCCATTATGTTAGTACAACTAAATTACACTACTACTTTTTCTATAGTGGTTACTCCACTACAACCATTCTACTTTTATAGAATGAGATATTAATTCCTTTTTATATTATCTTTAGGTCGTTATATGTTCTATGTCCGTTTCATGGGGGTTTTTTGTCTTGTCTTTATTCCAGTCATCTGTATTCATATAAAATGTTTGGTTTGATCATTTTCTGCCCTATAATTGGTATTTAGTGTTAATTTAGTGTATGTTCTGGTGCACCATTGTATTGTATCCTATTTCTGGGTGAATTTCATATACATAATTCAAGAAATTTTATTACTCTGAAAATTTGATTTTTTTTTCATTATTGTTTAAAAAAAATGTATTATTATTTTTTTATAATTTATCTATTAACCTAATATTTTTCACTATTAATACTATTGTGACCCATTTGTTTAAGAAATATTGCTTTATTTTTATAATTTATATAATCTTATTTTTATTGTAACCATTAGAATCTCATTTAGATAAGTGCCTTTTATTGTTCATAAAAGCCTAATTGTTTTTTAAAATTGCCACTTGCATCCCCATATAGACATCACAGGCTAACATCCACATAGCCTATTGCATTAAAGGACTGTTTTTCCTATTCACTTGCCAGCTTGAGAAAGGAGCGTTGCGGCTTCCCTTTTGATTACCGCGCATGCTCTGAAACGCATTGCATCATTTCCTCCCAGTGACAAGGTTCCGGCGCACGTTGTGGTCCAAGCTGCGCTCCAACACTTGCAGGCCCACATTAGGTTCTTACACCCTAGGCCTGTGGATCTGACCGCTGCCTTGGTTCCTGCAGAGGACTTATCGTGAGCACGAGCCCCGCACCTACCTCACCAGCACTGCGGAAGCACCAGTTACCTATGATGTGCCCATATACTTCCTACCTCATGTGAGTGGATATTTGTTGGTTCCTTTAGTAAAACGGATGTGAGATACTACATTTAGAGGAGCCTGTCTCTTTTATATCTTGTTTATGCAGGAGACAAGGCATTTTGCTTTGTATTGCAGTACGACTGCGGTGGGATTGCACTGGAATAGCTGCCAAACGCAGTCCTACAGCACCTGGTGTGAATGTACCCTAAGAGAAAAGAAACCTCATTCCTGATAAAAAGTCTCAGCAGAAAGAATACACTGTAATTTTTACAACACCATGGAACTCTTTTATTATTCATAACAGCTTACATGCTCACTAGAAAAAAGAGGAGTGATTTCAGCAAAATGACTGATTTCAATTTTGCTGAAAGTAAAATTTCACCGTGCAGTCTGCTTAGATGAAAAAAAAAACATATTTTTAAGAAAACCTCATGTTGCTTTGCAAAGTGTTGTATTTGCATTTTTCTTGTTTTTGTGCATTGTATTGTTATGTGACATTTTTTTTCACAGAAGGAAACAGACAAGTGGAAAAGTAAAATATGGTAAGTTCTAAAGTGACAGTACACAAATCATTTTTTCTTGAAAAAGACATTTTGATTAGTGTTTTTAATATTTAACCTTAGCTAAGAAGAATTTAGCACAAAAACAAGACTAGGGTAGTTAATACAAGCTTCTTTAACCCACACAAACTATTTAATATCCTATTACACCCTTTCAAACTTACCTCTCTTCCCCCTTCCCAACTACCCCAATCCCTCAACTATCCCTCACCTACTTAAAACACTGATCTTGGGGGATCAGGATGGAATTTATTTCCCCCCACTGGAGCAAATTGGATCATGCTTTATTGGGTTTTTTTTGCCTTCCTCTGGATCAACTGTTGGTATAGGATAGGGTATAAGGAGGGGTTCGATTTGTGTGTATATTTTTTTTCTGTGGCTTGAACTGGATGCACCCAAGATCTCATCTCATCACAGAAGTCTGGATGTCAAAAGAAGTTAATAACAGTATTTATTTATATCTTTATTATCATACAAAATGAATTGCATTACTCTGCTGTTATACATGGCCTTTGAAATAAAGAATATGTTTTAAAAAAACCCATGCACCCCTAAATAACCATGAAAAACACCTTGATTTTGCTTCCAAATGAATGTCAATGCATGTAAGAGGTAACATCTTTGGCAAAATGTACAGATTTTTTGCTGAAACTATTGGAAGAGGAGCCCTAGTCGGTTATAAAAAAAATAAAATACAAATACTGTAGCTGCTGTCTTTTAAGATACAGACACCAGGGATCCAGCGCTGTCATCACCTAGGCTGCCTTCTTAGAAACATAGAAAAATAGAAAAATAGAAAAGTGATGGCAGAAAAAGGCTGAGTAGTCCAGGGGTCAGCAACCTTTTTCCACTTAAGGGCTTGATTAAATGTATGTGAATGCATGGAGGGCCGCATTCACCTGCTAATAAATAAAGATAACATTACACAGCCCCCGCACCTCTGGCTCCCTTTACATTACACAGCCCCCTGCACCTTTGCACCCCTTTACATTACACAGCCTCGCACCTCTGGACCCCTTTACATTACACAGCCCCCATACCTTTTGGACCCTTTTACATTACACAGCCCCCCTGCATATTACACTGCCCACCCTGCACATCCCACAGCCCCCCAACCCACCCCCCGCATATTACACAGCCCCACTGCATATTACAAAGCCCCCAGCTGTGTAAGTACGGAGGGATGGGCTGTTTTGAAAAAAAATTGTATTTATTTATTTTTTATTTCATTTTTTTACACTGTCCCTTAAAAAAAAATTCTGATCACTTTTATTGCTGTCAGAAGGAATGTAAAGATCCCTTGTGACAGTAATAGGCAGTGACAGGTACTCTTTATGGAGGGATCTGGGGTCTATAAGACCCCAAATCCCTCCTTTGCACTTAAAAGCATTCAAAACGCCAAGTTTGGCTGTTTTGAATACTGTCATTTTTTAAAATTTGGCGCCTTTAAATCTTCTGTAAACCGGACGTGATGTTATGACGTCACGTCATAACGGGACGGGAGAGCCCGGGCAAGCCACGGAAGGCGGCGGGAGGGGGGACACCCCTCCCGCAGCTTGGGATAACAGCCGACTCTAAAAAAACTGTAACGGGGTAATGCCTGCAGCTTGAAGCCATTTACTGTTGACTGTCTCACTACCTCTGCTGGAGGTTTATTCCAAGCATCAACTTTCTAATATTAGTTTTGAACTCTCCTCCAGTTAGATTAAGGTCATGTCCCTGTGTTCTTGATTTCGGCTACAAGTTAAAAAAACCACCCTCCTGAACCTCATTCACCCTCTTGATGTATTTAAAGATTTCATTCATGTCTCCACTTTCCCTTCTTTTCTCCAGATTGCACATATCAAGTTTCTGAAGTTTCTGAAGTCGCTTTTGATATGTTTTATCCTCCAAACCTTTCACCTTTGGACACAGTAGTCTAAACAGTGGTGTCGCCTGGGGGGGCAGGGGTGCAGGCCGCACCGCGTGACACCTGTGAGCAGTGGCACTGCTAACGCCGCACGTTCCTCACCCCTACACATCTCTCACTGGCTGTGTCATACAGCGGAGCGGAACGAAGCCGCCTCCCCCTCCTCTCTGTTTACATCTACAGCAGAGGGAGGCAGCTTCGGTCTGCGGCGCTCCGCTGTGTGAGAGGGAGGAGGGAGCCCAAGGGACACACAGCTGTATCCCTCTCTGTTCTGAGGTCTGTAAAGTTTAATGTACTAAAGTTTAAAGTCTGCACTGATGGAGGGGGGTCTGCACTGATGGAGGGGGGTCTGCACTGATGGAGGGGGGTGGTCTGCACTGATGGAAGGGGGTCTGCACTGATGGGAGGGGGATGGTCTGCACTGAGGGGGGTCTGCACTGATGGAGGGGGATGGTCTGCACTGAGGGGGGTCTGCACTGATGGAGGGGGTTGGTCTGCACTGAGGGGGGTTGGTCTGCACTGAGGGGGGTCTGCACTGATGAAGGGAGTGGTCTGCACTGATGTAGGGGGGTCTGCACTGATGGAGGGGGGTGGTGTGCTCTGAGAGGGGTCTGCACTGATGGAGGGGGGTGGTGTGCACTGAGAGGGGTCTGCACTGATGGAGGGGGGCGTGTCTCCACTGAGGTAGGTCCACACCCTGCACTGATGGAAGGGGGGTTTGCACTGATGGAGGGGGGTTTGCACTGATGGAGGGGGGTCTGCACTGAGGGGGGTCTGCACTCTACACTGAGGGGGCTCTGCACTGATGGAGGGGGGTCTGCACTGAGGGGGTCTGCACTGAGGGGGGTCTGCACTGATGGGGGTCTATACTGATGGAGGGGGGTCTGTACTTGGTGAGTGGGGTCTGTACTGAGGGAGGGGGATCTATACTGCGGGAGGGGGTCTGTACTGAGGGAGGGAAGTCTATACTGCGAGAGGGGGGTCTGTACTTAGTGTGGGGTCTGTACTGAGGGAGGGGGTCTGTACTTAGTGGGGGGCCTATACTGTGAGTGGGGGGGGTCTGTACTTAATGGAGGGGGGTCTGTACTGAGGGAGGGGGGTCTATACTGAGAGAGGGGGTCTGTACTTAAAGGAGGGGGGTCTGTAGTTAGTGGAGGGGGGTCTGTACTGAGGGGGGACTATAGTTGGTGGAGGGGGTGGTGACACTAATTTTTTCCGCACCAGGTACCACCAACCCTAGTCACGCCACTGATTCTAAATGAGGTCTCACTAAAGATTTACAGTTGTGCTCATAAGTTTACATACCCTGGCAGAAATTATGATTTCTTGGCCATTTGAATGATAACACAAAAACTTTTATTTTATCCATGGTTAGTGTTTGGTTGAAGCCATTTATTATCACTCAACTGTGTTTACTCTTTTTAAATCATAATAACAACAGAAACTACCCAAATGACCCTGATCAAAAGTTTACATACCCTGGTGATTTGCCTGATAACATGCACACAAGTTGACACAAAGGGGTTTGAATGGCTATTAAAGGCAACCATCCTCACCTGCGATCTGTTTGCTTGTAATTGGTGTGAATGTATAAAAGGTCAATGAGTTTCTGGACTCCTGACAGACACTTGCATTTTTCATCCAGTGCCGCACTGACGCTTCTGGATTCTGAGTCATGGGGAAAGCAAAAGAATTGCCCAAGCATCTGCGGGAAAGGTAGTTGAACTGTATAAATCAGGAAAGGGCAGGTGCATGCGTGGAGCTGCCTAAGATGGCCACTTAGCCAAGGAGCTCCGCACCGTTCTGGTCCCTTGAACCCCACCGCAGACAACAGAGCCCTCGGATCGAGCCCGCTCTTTTGCTGATCACTAGGGGACACCCCCAGGCATAGCCTAATGTCAAGGTGCCCCGCCAGCAGGCACCTCACAAGCCATCTGGAATCGGCATTGCAGCAGCCCGGCTGGTCCAAGATGGCGGCTGTGTCTCCCGGAATCTGTAAAAGATGTTAAACCGGCTGTCCACTCCCACCTCAAGAACCTTATTCTGGATATCCCAGAACACAGGCTGGAACTTGACAAGGCACACAGAGCACTACAACCTGTTAGGAAAGATGGCCTCCCCAGAGACATCATTGTCAAGCCCCACTTCTACACATTTAAAGAGGAGGTGATGAAAGCTGCTCGGACGACCGACAAGCTCTCAATACAGGACCACCAAATACAGATATTTGCTGATCTTTCCCCTTTCACTGTTCAAAAACGAAGATCTTTGAAACTTTTGCTGATGATCCTAACGCAAAAAGAAATCGCATACAGATGGGCCTTCCCCTTTCGCCTAAACTTCTCCCACCAGAATAAACCTTGGACTTATCTCGCAAGGGATACCACTACCGACCACCAGCAGAGGACCTTTTTCAGCCAAACGACCATTTCCGCCCAGTCCTCTAACACCTGTCTGGCAGAAGCAGCAGTCCAAAAGGTCTAAGGACTTCCGCCCGCTATAATGGACCGTTCGACAACACAAGAAGTTCTGTTCTACTCAGCTCCCATCGGAACTGTCCTTTTTGAATCCTAGCGGATGCCATCCGAGTCTACTGACACGTTCACCCTAAACCCCCACAAGGGGGGCCGGTTCACATCTTAACAGTTTATTAATAACTATATCTTTCTACAGTTTTACTGGTTTTGTTTTTTTGTTTTATAAGTCAGTTTCCCCCGGTTTGTCTCACATGAGGCGTAGATTAACCAAATGCTGCAATGTTTTGAAAAGTATTAATCTCTTTAGGAAAAAACCCTTTGCGCTGACAGAGCAGTAAGGGGGAGCATTCCCAGCTGTTTTACGGGGACCCTGAGGGGCAAGGGGAGGATCCCATGATACAGTGTTCTCCGACGGCCTTGCAGTCACCTTTGAGAATGGGCCCACATTGGAATTTCTCTCTTCATTTATTTTAGTTAATTAAGCTTTAACTATAGGGATTGGGCACTGCCTAACGCTAGGTAATGACAAGTTTTTGTTTTGTCTTATTGGCAGGGGGACGGAACGGTTGCACTGCACCTCACACTGTCCCTGAGAGGATGTTTATTGCCTTTCGGAAACAATCTGACTTCCCCAGGGTTAGGGAGGAACTTCCTACCCTGGAACCAGAGGAAGAAGGGGACAGCCCCCTCCCCTCATTTTGTACAATTGAATAATCCTTTAAAGATTGACTTACTCACCTCTATGTCTTCTATTCCCCTTCCTTCTTCCTCTCTCCCTCTCTCTCTCTCTCCATCCAGGTTGCACCAGAGCCATGACTTTCCAGGGGGATTCCCGGCCGGAACTCGCAAGCTCGAGAGACCAGGAACATCGCAAACATATCGCCACCCCAGGCTGTCTTCCAACTTGGGGTAAGCTACTGATTAACTTAGAGAATGCCCTCTTCTCTGATCCATGCCAGATTCCACACCCCGTAAGCTACTGATTCTCTTCCACAATGCCCAGGGCCTGAACTCCCCAGGAAACTGCTCCATCAATATCACAATCTAAAGGCAGACATAATTTTCCTCCAGGAGACGTATTTCCCCTCCTCATATAACCCAACATTCCTCCAACAAAATTTCCCACACTTCTACCTAGTTAACGCGGAAAAGAAAACTAGAGGGGTAGCGATAAGCTTCTCAAAAAAATCTACTTTTCAATGTCTAAGGTTATTAGGGACCCAGAGGGCCGATACTTGCTGATTGAGGGAGCCATAGATGGGGGGATCTTATACTTTCATCTCATATTATGCCCCCAACAAGGTTCAAGAAAAATTCTTCCAAGCCATGCTGCTAAAACTACATCCATTTTTTAAGGGAATGGTCATGCTGGGTGGAGAATCGAACTTGCCATTTGATCTCTCCTTAGATAAATCCGGAGCAAAGAAAACTATAACTAGACGTCCCCCCAGACAAAGTCTCAAAATAGTTCATCAACTAAACATGCTGGGCTTCGTAGATATATGGAGGGAACTTTTCACTATGTGTTTGACACCAGGGAGGCAACACACACGGCCCATTCACTGGATACACACACATGTAAGAACACCATGCTTGCAATCCTCCCCACACATGTGGAATGTGCTGTGGCAGTCGGGAATGCAATGTGGGTGTTTTCTTGGCTGGGGTGGGGTCCCTTGCCTCAGCTCCGGAACAGACAACCATTTGGGGTCCCATCTTCCTCACTGCCAACCAAGTACAGTGTTTTAGCCGACCTTTTACTTCTGTACCTAACTCCTGATGAATGGCAGACAGCCATGAAACGCATCGAGTTTCCATGGGGTGCTCAGTCAAGCCTGGCTCACTACCTGTTCACTGGCCCATATATATCTTTTATACATTTAAAATTCATTGAGTAGTATGTAACCACTCATGTGTATGTGCATCTATCTTACAGCAGCTCTTTTGCATATGGGTTACCAATGCCTGCTAATAGGAAATACCTTGCATTATACTTTATTAATATTTACTATCTCTTATGTGCTGCCAAGTTGACATATATGTATCTATTACGTTTATGGCATTTGTATGTGCAGATATATGAAAATACTTTTTTTATCTGTTTTATATTATTGTTACAAATAAATAATGTTTACCAACCACTCTACCTCCACAAGTTAATTGCCTCATTTAAAGTCCCACATTCCCTTTTCTTTTTATGTACACGTACCCGGGATGGAGGTACATATAATGTGCCTCATTCAAAGTCCCAAACTCCCCCCCTCTCGATTATATGGAGGGAACTTAACCCACGTGGGAAAGACTACACTCACTACTAAGCACACCAGACCTATGCCAGGATAGACCACATCTTCCTGCCAGCCTCCGCAATCCCTCTTGCCATGACATCCCGAATTAGGGACATGTCCCTTTCGGACCATTCTATTATGTCTCTGACAATAAGGTGCCCTCAAGGAGTTGAGAGACCCTACAAATGGCGTCTCAATGAATCACTATTGAGCAACCCAGTGCACTGCACTATAATTGAGAAATCCCAGCAGGAATTCTCCAATGACAATGGATCAGTCTCCCCCTCGACACTTTGGGTGGCACATAAGATGGTAATGAAGGGAAAGCTCATCCAGCTAGCCTCTAAATTGAAGTGTGAAAGAAGAGCGGACCTCCAAAAATTAACGGAGGAATTCCTCTCTATAAGCAAAACACACAAACGCAACCCTCCTTCGGACTCTCTATCCAAATTAGAGTCAGCTTGGGTGAAACTCAATCTGGCTCTAACCACCTCAGCAGACAAACACCTCCGATGGACAGGTGCAAGGTTTTATTACCAATCAAACAAAATAGGTGCCAAACTAGCGACAAAATTGAACCCTAAAACATGCACCTTATGTTTTCCTAAAAATTGGACAGCCGCGGGCGACCTGACACAAGACCCCATCCACATTACCTCCCCCTCTAACAAAATAGACATCTTCCTCCGAGACTTACCCCTTTCTAAGATTATAGAAAACCATAGGGAACTCCTTGAGGAACCCTTCTCCTTGGAAGATTTTGTGGAGGTAATAAAATCGCTCAAACTGGGCTCAGCCCCGGGCCCAGACGTTTTTTCAGGTGCCTATTACAAAACATTTGGTCCCTCGTTTGCCCCCTACTTGACATGTTTTTTTAACTCCCTACGAGATGGAGCCCCCCTGGACAGAGACCTAAACACAGCATTTATATTAGTACTCCCAAAACCTAGGAAAGACACTAGCGAGGTCGCGAATTATCGCCCACTCTCCCTTATAAATAATAACATCAAAATAATGACTAAAATCCAAGCAACCAGAATGTCTAGCTTCATTGCAACGTAAATACACAAGGGCCAGGTGGGCTTCATACCAGGGAGGTAGGGCCCTTATCGGGTTAGGAGGGCTATGCATATTATTTCCCTACTAAAATCCCACTGGGATGGAGGTACTCCCCAAAACGGCATGCTAATCTCAATTGACCCGCAGAAGGCATTCGACACTGTCTCTTGGTCTTATCTATTCGAGACTCTGGGGAGATGGTGTTTCGGTCCTAATTTCATAGGAACTATCCACACTCTATATTCTACTCCCAGTGCACAAGTCAGGCTTATGGGTCACTCCGAAAGCTTTAACATTAGGAAAGGTACTAGGCAAGGATGCCCCCTATTGCCGCTTATCTTTGCAATTGCCATTGAAAGTTTGGCCATTGCTCTCAGATCAAACTCAGACATTAAGGGGGTTACCTGTGGCAACCAAGAACACAAATGCGCATTATTCTCCGACGATATGTTACTCTTCATTACGTCCCCCTTGATCTCCAATCCTGTTATGCTGAAAATACTCCATGAATTTGGTACTATCTCGGGCCTCAAAATTAATCCTTCGAAATCACTCGCTTTAAATATATCAATCCCTCAAACTTTACTAAACCAATTAAAACACAACCTCCCCTTTGCCTGGTCCTCAGCATCAATACCATACTTAGGAATCACAGTCCCAGATAATGTAAACAAACTTTATGCATCTAACTATCCCCCGATCTGGGTCTCCCAAATGTCTGGTGGTACTATCAGGCAGCGAAACTAGCTCAGATCTCCGCAGTCTACTTCAAGGGGCCTAAACCGGACTGGATTGCATTAGAGAGACAGACTGTTCCTCACCACACTATAGACTACCTCTTATGGCACCCCCCAAAGCAGAGACCCCCATCTTAGCTGCCACCCTTTCTCACTTAATGACACTCTGCGATACACTCCATAAACAGGCCCCCCTAATTTCGATCTTAAAACATCTATCCCATCTCTCCCATAACCCATATTGTCAGCCGGGGATTAACATTCAAGCCTTTAAATGGTGGTTGAACAAGGGGTTATTCAGAATAGGCCACTTCTTCACCTCATCAGGCCCCATCACACTGGGGATCTGCATCAGTAAATTTGAAATGCCTGACGCTGAAAAGTTCAGACTTTCTCAGATCAGGCACTTCCTTCACACCCTTTGGGTAGACAAAACGCCCCCCCCCCCAACCCCACTATCTATGATCAGTGGTGCTCCAACCTCATGGATCAGAGAGGTGGCATTTCACTCATATATGCCTTATTGGCACAAAATAAGAACTCACCCTCATACGCTCGAGCTTAGGATTTGAACCTGGAACTTCACATAGAACTTGAAGATTGGTTCCAATGCTTATACAAAGGTATATTGAACACTGGACTAATTGAAGCGAATGTCAAGCTACTCACCAGATGGTATTATGTCCCCACAAGACTAGCGAAGATTTATCCAGATGCTTCACCCCTTTGTTTTAGGGGCTGCAATCACAAAGGCTCCATGTATCACATTTGGTCGCATCCAAAGCTTCTGAAATAAATTCTTCCATCTGGTGAGGAGAGTCACAGGGCTAGCAATCTCACAAGACCCTAAAACACCTCTTCTGAATCACAGAATAAACAACCCCCCTAAACAAACACAAGCTTTGATTTTCTTCATGTTCCTAGGAGCCAAAATTTCTTTGGCGGGGGCCTGGAAGAAGCCCAGGGTCTCGATCCAGGCGACAAAATGCAAATTCTCCTTTATAATGACCCAAGAACAAATGACTGCAACACTCTTATGCCCCGTACACACGGTCCGATTTTCCGACGGAAAATGTGTGATAGGACCTTGTTGTCGGAAATTCCGACCATGTGTAGGCTCCATCACACATTTTCCATCGGATTTTCTGACACACAAAGTTTGAGAGCAGGCTATAAAATTTTCCGACAACAAAATCCGTTGTCCGATCGTGTGTACACAAATCCGACGCACAAAGTGCCACGCATGCTCAGAATAAATAAAGAGATGAAAGCTATTGGCTACTGCCCCGTTTATAGTCCCGACGTACATGTTTTACGTCACTGCGTTCAGAATGATCGGATTTTCCGACAACTTTGTGTGACCGTGTGTATGCAAGACAAGTTTGAGCCAACATCCGTCGGAAAAAATCCTAGGATTTTGTTGTCTGAATGTCCGATCAATGTCCGACCGTGTGTACGGGGAATAAGACAAAATTCGGAAGGTCAAGGCCACATGGGAACCTTGGGTGTTGTATACCAAGGTCCCTCTCTACCCAGGCCATATTTCACCCTAAAAAGAAACTCTACTGGATGTCTCCCCCTTCTTCTCTCTCTACTTTCCCTCCTATACTATCACTCTACTCTTACTATTCTCTCATCTATGCATCCTTCCCCACATGTTCCTGACAAGTTTGAACATTAAGGGGTAATCAGATTTCATTTACGGCACATATACAAAATCAAGAAAGTCCACTAATACCCAGCTGCAAGCGCAGATCACATATACCGTGCACGCTAACAATGATGGAAAATATGCGCTGCGCTAGAGTGAACACAATATACTGTATTATCTCTAGAGTGCGAGATATATATAAAAAAAAATTTTTTATGAATAAACAACCAATAAATTAATGCAAATTCAAATCTGGTATATAAGTGAATGAATACCAAAAAACAATTACAGTGAATCCATACAAATAAAACATGTAAAGTGCTATGTGCATAGAAATAAATATATATATTCTATATTGCCGAATATATAAGTGCATAAATAATTGTAAAAGTGCTTAGTGCTCTATAATGATCATGAAGGGTATCCTAGTACATGATCCCAAAGTGAAAAGTCCCATATAACAGCATCCAATTAGTGCGTATAAACAGTGTCTATATATGATGTAATCCAACATGCTCATAACTCTCCAGTGCTGCAAACCATGCTCCTGTGCACTTCAGTGGCCCCCCTAGGTTAATGTGCTCACCTCAGAGCGTGTGACCCAGCTGCTACACTGAGTCCAAACACGCTTTGGAGCCACCCCCGGACTCAGCACTGATTTACCAGTCGTTAATCTCCAGCTTGGTTCAATGCAGCTCCGTGGAAATGAACAAATGCACATATAGTTATACTTTGACAAATTATTGCAGATGTACATGGGATGCATCGTTACCTCAACACAAGGAATAAAAGCTTCCCGAGGGGCCAGGGTAGTGGGTCGCATTACAGCCATGTTTATAAGATGAGAGGGGTACCAAGGCGCCCATCCGGCCCAGGGCGAGCCGAGCGGGCCACAGCGTGATCCCTTTGGGGTTACCTGCAAAGCCCTCTGGGGCCGCTAAGGTTTGGGAACGTCTCCACTGCCCTCTCCAGAACCAACCCTATATGCTCCAAACCCCTGGTTCATTGAGAGTTTCTCGCTTTTCTCTATTGAGATTCTCCAGGTGCATCTGTTTGGACAAATATAATAGATAACACTCTGTTCATTTTAAGCATGGTAAGTCTGGAGCACGGCAGTACGGAGACTCTCTGGCACAAAGCAGCGGTCACAAGGTTTCTCAGGAGGAGCATGGACCTGAGCAGCAAGAATTTTGTCACCCAAAGAAGAAGTAAGACTGCTGCAAACCGTAGCCAGAATACAATCAGGAGGAATCACAGGAACCGGAACCAACTCCAACTTGGAAGTGGAGGAAAATTGTTGTGACAAGGCGTCAGCCCTTACATTCTTAGTACCGGGTAAGAATGAGACAATGTAATTAAAACTCGACAAGAAAAGAGCCCATCGCGCCCTTCTGGGAGAGAGGTGCTTAACCTCAGACAAGAATGTGAGATTCTTATGGTCAGTAAGAATGAGAACCGGCACAGTGGTACCTTCAAGGAGATGTCTCCATTCTTTCAGGGCTAAAAATGATCGCCAACAGCTCTCTGTCACCAATTTCGTAATTGCACTCTGCAGGTGACAATTTCTTGGAAAAGTAGCCACACGGATGCATAGCGCTCTCAGAGTTAGGACGTTGAGACAGAAGGGCGCCAACTCCAGTCTCAGAAGCATCAACTTCTAGGATAAAAGGCAACGTAGGATCAGGATGTGCCAACACAGGAGCAGAAACAAAGGCAGCCTTGAGATTCTTAAAGGCCTGAATGGACTCCGGAGACCATCTCTGTGGGTTACTGTCCTTTCTGATAATAAAATAGAAGGAACAGCGCTCGCAACAAAAATTGGTTGTGCTAAATGCTATCGCTGCTGTAACAAAGTGTAAAGCTTTAAATAAAATAATAAATGGTTACAGCGCTGATAGTCATGCAATACCGTGCTAAGTGCTGAAAAATGTTATACATGTAACTACTAATTTCCACAATGTGAGTGATATATCAATCAGTGTTACCTGATTAGACACGACTTGAAAAACGTGTTGGTGAATGATTATCAAATCAGATATAATAAAATAAAAAATATATGAAATATTAGTGAACTCTAATTACAATATACCAGTGCAAAAAATATTAATAATGGTATAGTCCCGAACCAACTAGCCCCAGCTGGGCATGGAACTCAGACAACCAACTCGATGGTATCCCAACGGTTCCTATGTGAACAAGTCAATCCATACTCTGATCCAACATCAGGTGTTTCTATCTGGATAGGTGGATACTTAGACTGATACTTCAATTTATAGAGCCATATATCTTGCAAACGATCACCCAAAAATGAAAGGAGAGAAAATATATATATGGTGAAGTACTGCGGGATGTAAGAGCCAATCGCACCACAAACCGCTACTCACGCTTTCCCTGGTGACAGTCAGGCATAACAGGCATATCAGATGCTTCCACGATCGCCGCTTGGTAGCGTGCGCTCCACGAAGCCAGGAAGTTAAAGGTTAAAGACATACAACCTGGCAGCATTCCAGGAGGACTGAACACCTCCAGACTCCTGTGCTATTTTTGTGGGAACTGCAGCCCATACAAGCTAACCCGCTTACCTCTAACCATCAGATGTGATACACATTTGGGAGGCCTTTGCTCCTTGTTTGCTGCCCATTCGACTTCTTTTCAGATATATATATTTACTTCTGATCGCTGACAGCGATGCATTGATTAGATTCACTATTGTGAGCATTTTTCTTTTCTTCATATCCATTTGAACCTCTAGCTCCTGAAGAAGCGTTCCTTGTCAACGTGAAACATGTAGAGCAATTAGAGACTACACCACTTTTGGAACACCAGACCTGCAGCATTCTCTCAAATTCAACTTTACAGGGGAAGTGTACCCTTTATTCTACCCGTAATTACTGGTTATACAGTTTATACACAATTATAGAGAATTATCTAGGAGACTGCAGGATAGGATTCATTATGGTGTATGTAACTGAGTTGTATGCCTATATCTGATGTGTTTTTAACCTTCATGTCTGTTCTATGTGTTTTTTACGCTATTAATAAAAATTAAGTTTTTTATATATTTTTTGTTAGTTTATTATGGTTGTGCCCTCAAAGTCCCACTATTTAGCCTCTTGATGTCTTCTAAAGTGTAAACCCGGCCATGAGGGGTATGGCACCAGGTTGAAGGTCAATTGCGCAATCATAAGACCGGTGTGGAGGCAAACTACCGGCTTGACCTTTGTCAAAGACATCGCTAAAATCGCTGTACTCCTCAGGCAGGGAGGAGAGTGAAGAGGTGCACAGGACCTTGGCTACCTTCTGGAAGCATGTCTCACTGCATTGTGGTGACCAGGAGAGAACCTCAGCACGGAGCCAATCAAAATAGGGGCTGTGCCTCTGTAACCAAGGATAACCAATAACCAGCGGAAACCTAGGTGAGGAAATAACTTGGAATTGGATTATCTCATGGTGAAGAGTCCCTATGGCCATGGACAACGGAATCGTCTCATGAGTCATATGGGCAGGCTGTAGAGGTCTCCCGTCAAGAGCCTCAATGGCAAGTGGAGTGTCACGCAGCTGCAGCGGACTCGAGTGCTGCTATACAAAGGCAGCATCAATGAACAGGCCTGCAGCCCCAGAGTCGATTACAGCCTGTATCTCGATGGACGACTCAGCCCAAGAAAGCGTGACCAAAACCAGGGGCTTATCCTTCTGGATAACTGGGGACGAAATAACGCCACCTAAGGTCTGTCTATGATAGGACCTCAAGGTTCGGGCATTCCCTGGACGGGTAGGACAAGACTTCAAAAAGTGACCTGCCTGGCCACAATAAAGGCACAATTTCTCCCTCCTCCTAAAGGCTCTCTCATCCGCAGAGAGACACGTGAAGCCTAAGTGGGTTCATCTTCACTGACCGACTCGGTACCAGGAGGCATGGGAGGTGAGGGAGGCACGGGTGGGACTGCAAAACTCTGAGGCAAACATACAGGAGGCAAACATACAGGAGGCTTCCGCAAGAGTCAGTGAGGATGGCAAACATGATCAACCTCTCCAGCTCAGTGGGTATATCTCGGGCTGCTATCTCATCCTTGATGGAATCCGAGAGACCATGAGCAAAAGCAGCCACGAGGGCCTCATTGTTCCAGGCAGCCTCTGCTGCCAGAGTACGGAATTCAATGGCGTAGTCGGCAACAGTTCTCGTACTCTGTTTGATGGACATGAGGCACTTGGCAGCAGAAGCGGAGAATGCGGGAATGTCAAATACCCTTTTGATGGAGGCCACAAAGTCAGGGTAGCTCAAGACAACAGGTTTTTGCGTCTCCCATAGAGGGTTTGCCCAGGCCAAGGCTCTCTCAGAAAGCAAAGATATCACAAAACCTACTTTGCTTCTGTCCGTGGGAAACGCCTGGGGTAGCATCTCAAAGTAAATCTCAACCTAGTCGATAAACCCTCTGCATTGAACTGGATCGCCCCCAAAACGCTGGGGAAGTGGAGCGGAACCAGACATACTTCTTATAGAGGTAATACTCGAGGCGGGTGACTGCACAGAGACTGGAGCAGCAGCAGGGACGGCCTGCAACTCAGGTTGTACCGGAGCAGTCACAGTGGGAGTTTCCAGGTGTGCCGTGCAACTCAGGAGTGTTTGTAATGCTATGGCAAACTGATCCATGTAGTGGTCTTGCTTATCCAATCTGGAAAAAATATTACCAACAAGTGGATTGACTGTATCTTCTGAATTCATGGCCTTCGCCTACTATCAGGAACCATGAATCAGACCGAGACAGAAGTACAATTAAATCACACTTGTTTATTAATAATAATAATAATAATAACAATATGGTAAACAGAGTAAGCGTAGTCAAAACAAGCCAGAGTTCAGTAACCGGATCGGGTAATCAGCCAAGCAAATGTCAGAGAGCCAGAGATAAACGTAGTAGTACAGCAAGCAGGATCAGGAGCCAGAAGGAACGTCAGCCAAGCGAGTCTTCAACAGGAACGCAGGAGAAAGTCTCTGTGATTTTGACAAAGGCAAAGGCAGAGATCAAGTGAGCTGGATGGCTTTAAGTAGGCAGGACTGACAGGCATAATCAACAACAGCTGGGTAAATGTGGAGAGAGATGGCAGCTGGTAATTAGCCGACAGCTGAGCGCCCAGCTCAGAGAAGGAAGGGCTGAGCCCTGACACAGACACCACGAGGCATGAGGAGCAAGATGGCGGAGTATGCTCATGAATTTCCAGCACGGACCTGGTTGCCTGAGCTGCAGGAGCGGACACTGGTTGACACCAGTTTCTGATTGGAGCATCGCAGGGTAATCGCTCCCTGGATGATCGAGGGGATGGAGCACCTGTGCCTGCTTTGTCCAGAATGCCAGATACCAACCGCGGTGGTCAGTGCATGTATCCGGTGTGATCATTGCGGCGAACCACTTACATGGCTTGCATCCAGCCAGCAGGAGCCACAATCCAGCCCTGCACAAAATGACATTTCTAAAAGGAAAAAAAGTCATTTAAAAGTACTTGCGTCTATAATGAATTGTCGGTCCCGGAAATACACATAAAAGTAATTGAAAAAAATGGCATGGGATTCCCCCACAGTCCATTACCAGGCCCTTTGGGCCTGGTATGAAAATTAAGGGGAATCCCGAACCAAAATTTAAAAAAAAAATTGTGTGGGGGTCCCCTGAAAATCCATACCAGACCCTTCAGGTCTGGTATGGATTTTCAGGGGAACCCTGCGTCAAAATAAAAAAAAATGGCGTGTGGATCCCCCTGCAAAATCCATAGCAGACCATGCAACCTGACAGGCCGCAGGAAAAGAGGGGGGACGAGAGAGCACCCCCCCTCCTGAACCGTACCAGGCCACATGCCCTCAACATGGGGAGGGTGCTTTTGGGTAGCCCAAAGCACCTTGTTCCCATGTTGATGGGGACAAGGGTCTCATCCCCACAACCCTTGCCCGGTGGTTGTGGGGGTCTGCAGGTGGGGGGCTTATCGGAATCTGGAAGCCCCCTTTAACAAGGGGACCCCCAGATCCCGGCCTCCCCCCTTGTGTGAAATGGTAACGGGGTACAAATGTACCCCTACCATTTCACAAAAAAAGTGTGAAAATGGTAAAAATGGCATGACACAGCTTGGGGACAAGTCCTTTATTAAAAAATAAAAAAATATAAATGTCCCACGAAGTCCATTCATCTTCTTCTTCTCTCGCTCTGACAGACCGAAAAAAAAAAAAGCCACACGCCGCCACCGATCTGCCTCCATGGGAGGCACCCACCGTAATGACCATCCTCTCAGGTGACAGTTCTTTTATAACTGAGGGCGGGGCCACACGGTGACATCACCAGGTGGCCCCACCCCCTCTGACGCTACATGAAAGCCAAAGGGTTGTCCCCGTGCATCAGAGGGGGGGGTGGGGTCATTATAGCCGCGAGTACTTTTAAATGACTTTTTTTCCTTTAGAAATGTCATTTTGTGCAGGGACTGTTGTAAACATGGGAAACATGCGTCACTTTACAGGCATACTATAGATACCCCCCAGGTACGAAATTTAAAGGAATATTTCACTTTTATTGTTTCACTTTAAGCATTATTAAAATCACTGCTCCCGAAAAAACATCCGTTTTTAAAACTTTTTTTGCATTAATACATGTCCCCTGGGGCAGGACCCAGGTCCCCAAACACTTTTTATGATAATACCAGGCATATGAGCCTTTAAAATTAACACTTTTGATTTCTCCCATAAACTTTTAAAGCGTGTTCCGTGGCTTTCGAATTTGCCGCGAACACCCCAAATTGTTTGCTATACTTACGTTCGACTTGAACATCGGGCTCATCCCTAGTGGTGGTCATGAGTGCAGGACAGCCTGCCAGGAGCCACTCTGTCCCCATCAGAGAAGAAGGGGGTGGTAGGAATTGACTGCCTGACCTGCATTTCTATGACGGTGGCAGACTGCGTTTCTTTTTTTTTCTGATTATTGCAGGACTAAGGCCGGTCTGCCACCCTGATCAGAGCCAGTTGGATGAACGTTCCTGCTGATGAACTCTGGGTGAGGTCAAACTTCTGTCCTTAACTCTTTAAGGAGCCTGATAGTCCGGGGAGGGGCCCCTTCCACCAGAAACTCCAAAGAAAGCTGTTCACTTCTTGTGCTGTGTTTTTTTTCCTCTATTGTTTCTGTCAGCAGGATGCTAACACCCTCCTGACAGAACAAAATGAAAGAGATGTCTTGAAGTGATGCATGTGGTTGATATTATTTCTGTCAGCAGGATGCTAACCCCCTCCTGACAGAAAATGCTGTAAAGCATGTGTAGATAGTTGTTAGAGGTAAGATGTTGTATTCTTCTGCACTTTCCGCTGCAGGGTTCCAGCATGGATGGCTGTCTATTCGGTTCTTGGAGGAGTCAAGGATTCCTGTGGGCAGAGGGCTTCCCTTTGGGGGGTGCTCTGGCCCATGATGTACAGTGTTGTTGAGTGTTAGCTATAGGGATCTGTAGTTAGGAATGTGTATATATTGTAAAACGAAATGCCTATATTTTTTTATCTTCTATCTATCTTATCTGTATCTTTATAGGGTGCCCTTGCTCCTGGGCCCAAGAGCCAATTTTTGTAAATTTCCCAGCTAAGAGACTAGCTGGACATTGGGGGGGGTGAGTGTAGCACCCTCTAGTGGTATTTGGAAGTGTACAGGGTTTTCTTTCTGAAGGTAAATTACCAGGCTTGGCTGGCAGGGTGTGTTTTTTTTCTGGGTCTGTGTTTGAGTGACTCAGGGATGGCTGGGTGACTCACAGGCAGCATCACTGAGAACTCCCACTTCTTTCCAGAACATGCTGGAATCTTCTTGAAAGGAAGAAGGAGAGGAGATGTGGAGCTGCCTGGAGTGTTCTGGGGGGACTGTCCAATCCCCAACTAGGATTGGCAGAGGGCAGGCCCCCTAAAATACTCACGGTCAGCCCATCTTGGGAGGACTTGGTGATCGGGTGGAAGATGGAGATAGGGTGTTAGGCTGTCGAGGCCTTTGAGGGAGCTCCCCAGTCTGGGGAGGGGGGGTGACCTTGGGCCTGGGCTCAGGTACTGACTGGACCCTCTTACAACCAACAGAGGTGTCCTGACCAGGAGGCACAGGAGGTGCAAGAGAGGACAGCAGGAGAATACTGACGGGAAAATCTCCAAGAGTTCCACAGAGACAGCCAGGAGGGCTGATGAGTGTTCACTCAGTCAGGAGGACTGGGGAGGCAGAACTTCTGCTCTGCTTGCCTAGGTGAGCAGAGCAGAAATGGGAGTGGGTACCTGTCAGAAATAGATACCCACTCCTAGAAAAAAAAACCTCCAAAAGGGGTAGGGGAAGAGGGGGGAGGAGATTGAGCAGAACATCAATTTTCATGTGAAGCTCCACTTTACTTTCAAGCATCCCTGAAGGCCCCAATAAAGGCTTCAATGCTCACCATCATTCCAGTGACACAATGTCCATGTGTTTCCTAGTTTACTCTGACATCTTTTCCCTGGCTTTGGCATCTTTAGCCATTTTGAATGGCTGTGCCAGGATAACATAACTCCCCTGCATAAGCACAGGAGCTCTTTCATCCTGGCACCAAGAAACGCCAAGAATGTGCACTGAGCGGAGAAGGTCTCTTCTGCAATAAAAAGCCTGACTGCTTACAAATTTTTGTTTAGGGGTAAAGTTCCTTTCAGCCAAACAGGTTAAATATTTGGGATTTTGAAGATATCAAATTTAGAGGGGAAAAAAATGCTGGTGGTTTTTTTTTGGCTTTTTTTTGGCCTCTGGAGGGCAACTACAGCAGCCAAATGCAACAAAATGATTTGAGAGAGAGAGAGACCTAACAAATTTTTAAAGAACATAGGAAAAATGTGTTCAGCAATGGGGAGAGGGCCATTTTATGAGACATTGTGGGCAATTCTTTCAATTTACAGCTTTGATGGGTCCCTTGATGTTCTACATGCCGTTACCGGGATCACTAAGATTAATTTCTTGGATTTCCAATAGCGACGCTGAAGGTTAGAAGCGCATATTTTGCTGTATATGTCCACTGTTTTTTTTTATATCTTTGTCTGCACAAAACATCATGACCCAAAAATAATTTTTAAAGAGATTTCAGTCAAATGAAAGGGCTTTTTGTAGTATAATCTTCAACTGGTGTCCGTTTAACCAGCGGTATTAGAAGTGCATTGGTCTGCTCCCCAAAAAAACCTTATTTCACACGGTTGGTGGGCAAAAGTTTGTTTCCTGAGTAGTTATAAGAACTAAAATCAGAAATGGATTTCATACCTTATTTTCATGGCATGACATTGTAAATCTCAAATAGCGGTCTTCATAACAAAAAATAGTGTCAGCCCTTGGGTACAATTTTTAAATCACCCCAGCCATGGTACCACATTTGGATGGCAGCACCAACAAGCTTGAAATGTCAGGCAGAAGGCCCTCAGAAGTGTCTTTAAAAAAATGTTTTTTTCAAGTCTTAAAATGTACCTCTTTTGTTTTAATTTTTATTTTTTAATGTATTTCTTTCACTATCTATATATTTATTGATGGGGGGGGGGGGGGGGGGGTAGGAGATTGAACTGGGTTGGAAGGAGAAAGTAGGGTATACCAGGAATTGGCTAAGGTGGAACTGGAACTGGTATTGATGACCAACACCAACCATTTGAAATCAGAATGTTTACAGATACACTGTAGTCAGAGGTAGTAGTAACAGTAGCAGCACCACTACCCAACAGAAACAGTGTGCGCTCCTAAATTTGTAAATATATGCTCTGTCATGGACAAAGCAGCCAGGGACGTGGAATGCATCTGAGATCCAAGCCTGGTTCATTTTGATAATGTTCATCCGTGTCACAATTGCCTGTGGGCAGGCATATGTGTCTACCGGTCATCACCCTTCCAACTGGGCTAAACACATTTTATGATAAGATACTTCCAAAAGTGCAAGCCAGCACCTCTAGCACATGTTCTGCAAGCTCTGGCCACTGGTCCATCTTAGACACTCAGTAGTCCATCGGGGTCTTTCTTCAATTCTTAGGTTGTTGCTATCTGAACTGAAACTCTTTGACTACCCTTAACAAGCTAAGGCAGTGAGCGCTACCTGGAGCCAGGCCTGCCTACAGCTGCCTGAAGAAAGTTTACAGTGCCTCTCTTAGAGGTCTCCTGCTGGTGGTAGTTCTACCGCTGCTGCCTGCCTGGGTAGAGGAGCCACGACAGGTAGCAGAGACATCCTTGCTGCCATCTGGAAAGTCTTAGTACAAGCACTTTAAAGGCCAGTCCTCCTAGAGATGCATTTTTTTCTCTTGTGTGATGAAAAATAATCAGCCATTTTGGTCTTTTAAGTAGAACCAAGAGGGTGGCAGAATGCTCCTTCACCAAAAATGAGACAGGCCTCAGATAAAAGGCAGAAGGCCCTTCAATTATTTTATCATAATTAATAAATACATTCATTTAAATTAAGTGAATTAATTAAAGCTTGCAATGTTTAAATCTACATTTTTTAAATGTATCGCTTTCATTTATTTATTTATTTATTTATTTTCTGTTTTTATTTATATATATATTCAGTATTTTAATTGGTGAAACATGCCAGGGGTAAGTGCTACCCCAGGCCAAGCCGCCCACTCTCAATTAGCTGCTGTTGGAGGCCCAGGGCATTAGCCTGCCAAATTTTTCTGCTAACATTACAGTTGTTCAGTTCAAGCTTTCCCAAATGAAATATGCGGTTTTCAGTAAGAATTTCATTTTCACCAGAACACAAAAAGCAACACTAATAATTACCATCTAGTGCAAATACTGTAAAATGAATGGTAAAGGTTCATGTTTCAGCCTGGCTGTTTAGTGAGTCTCTGTAGATTTGTATTGCAGACTGGTGTAATTACTGTACATCTACTCTCTGGTGCCTTACGTTTATTGCTATATACTAGATGTGCTTGATTTCATTGCAGTATACCTCTGAGCTGCGTAATTAGTGCACATTAACTCTTGGTAGAATCTTTAACAATGCTGCATGAAATAAGTATTCTGTAATTCTACACTTGAATTACATAGGGCAAGCACAAGCATGTTAAACATTCTATTTACTCCAAAAATAGATTTGTTTTTAGCCAAATATGTGCAGCTTTGTTCACTGATTTGCATGATATCAGACCGGCGGATCTCAGTAGACGCATGCGTACTGTTGTATGCATTAAGCAGTAAGGATATAAAGGGCAAACATAGCGTTGTCATGGGACAAGAGTATAATAATAGCAATTATGCTACATTTTTCAGCACAGGCAGTCAAGTTTATCTTCAATTTTATTTCTCTGGAGTATTTTTATAATACTGGCTGACATGGTATGTAGATCTTTACAGAGAAACATAAAACCAATAAGGTCGGATTCACAGTTCCACCAAAATTCACGCATTCACATGTTTTGAATGGCACCCCAATAAACCAAATCACCACAATAGACCCACATTTTAGCACACCACAACCACAGTGAATGGGTAATGGACCTTCAATGCACTTTTGTCAGCATACCCCAATGCACAGATTGTTCACATCTACTATGCATTTTGGTGTGCTGAAAAAAAAACAGTTGCAGGGGCAATAAAAGGTCTGTTGTGGTGCTTTGGCAGCCCATTAAAAATGAATGGGTTCCCTTACCATAATGCAGGATAATGCTCAAAATACAGAAGCCGGTATTTTCACATTAAAGCTGGCCATAAATGGTTCGAATTTTGAGCGATTCAGCAGTGATCTGCCGAGATTCGAACCGCCTATGGGCAGGCTGATTATACCCAAGTAGATCTATCGATCAACCTGGGTACAACCGGCATGTTGGATAAGCAAGTGCGATTATTGCCAGCGGCTATAGCCACAAGCAATAATCATTGTGTTTTCCTGGCAGGGATGGCCTCCACAAGAGCTCATCAGGAGGGATTTTCCCATCAACACTGACTGTGTTGATGGGGGAATTGGTGGATCATCTATTGCCTGCCTAAGAGACCAGCAAAGGCAACCTCCTAATTCCCTGCCTAAAGATTTCCCTTGTCATTGTTCTCAGCCTTATGATAGCTTTACTTCTTATATCACAACTACAAATGGGCTCAGGCATTCTCCAAACTCATCTCTATCTGAATTTCAACTTTGTGCTATTTTCTAATCCAATTAGCTTCAGCCCAGGTCATTTAACCGCCACATGTAAACAAAGGGGTGGGATGCTGTTGACATCAGTGCACTTTTATAGACACACGCCCATATTTAGTCAGTATCATTGACTAATGCCGCATACACACGACCGGACTTTCCATCAGAATAGACTCCGATGGTCTTTCCGACTGAGTTCTGCTAAAACGAACTTGCCTACACACGATCACACCAAAGTCCGATCGTTTAGAACGCACATACGTCGGGACTAGAAAAAGGAAGTTCAATAGCCAGTAGCCAATAGCTGCCTTTGCGTCGTTTTAGGTCCGTCGGACTAGCATACAGACGAGCGGTTTTCCAGATAGGAACTGATTCCGTCTGAAATATTTGAAACATGTTCTATTTCTAGGTCCGTCACAATTTTAGAAAAAAAAAGTCCGATGAAGCCCACACACAATCGGAATGTCCGACGGAATGATACCGTTGGACCTTTTCTGCTGGAAAGTCCGGTCGTGTGTATGCGGCATAAGGGTTTATTCATGTAGACTGCCGGGGGAGTGGGAAAACAGGGTTTTGGGTCATGACTAGTCTTCAGTACAGGAGGACATGTTACCTCCACTAATCATCCCTAGTAGCCACTGTTTCCTCTAAGCTCCAAAACCACCAGCAATGGGTATTTTGGTGATGACTATGATGAAGGAAGGAGCAACAGAAAAATTGCTGGAGAGTCGAGTATTAGTGAGTCAGGGGTTGCCTGAATGGGCAAAGTGCCTGTGTCTCTTTAAAATCATGTACAAATGGAGAAGATACAGAGGTTCTCACCAGGATCCTAAGGGGCTAGTAACCCAAAACTTTATTTTTCATGATCATAATCAAGATGTATGTATATAAACTTAGAAAACAGGCACGTTTTCTGCATCTCAATTCCTTTACGCCATACAACAAAAATCCTTTAGTGTTCTGCCACACAACAATAATTGTATTGCATTCCTCTAAATTGAGCCAAGATATAAATAGTTAATCAGCTGCACAGCTGGATATGGCAATTGGATCTAGCATATAAGAAAAACAAGAGACACATGGGTCAATGAACAGGGCTACTGCTTACATCTGTATCTAGAAACGAGCAAAGCAGAGCTGCAGGTGCCTCGCATTGTGAAGCTTATTAGCAAGACCACGCTGTGTGAAAATAGTTAATGTTGCAGTTATTGATGTCTTGCAGTTTAATACACAAGACATGATTTCTCCAGCTCGAGCTTTGGATAGAGAGGTAGAGGGGTGCCACATTTGTCTGATTTTATTATCTGTATTTCTGCATGGACTGATCCTGTGAATCTTTCCTTTATCTTTTTTTTTGCTTTCCACATCACATAGAAGATGCGATACTAAACAATTCCAGCAGCTTTCACTTTATTCACCATTCTTTAATCTAGCTGTGGTGTCATCTAAGAGCAGCAAATACCCTGGAAGAGTAGTAAAATATCTATTCATTATAATTGCTATGTTTCATAGCAAGGCTACACAGAACCAGCTCTGGTTTCACATAATAATTTGGCAAAGCCTTTCATTTAACTCTTAATGCATATATACATTATACTGATATAGCTCTTCCCTGTCTCCAGCTACAAGAGATCACTGCAATATACAGTATATCTATCTATATCTCGCACATTGAAAACTCACATTGCATGGAGTGATCTATTACTACAGAGGTAAATGGAGTGGCAGCATCGGGTCTTCCATAACTAGCGATCAGTAAAATTAAGAGTTTTATATTCCCAGAATTTTTGCAAAATTAGGGAGATTTCTGTGAATTATTGACAGTTTGGTGAAATGCCTTGGGGGTCAATGTGGAGGGCAAAATTAAGGTGATTTGGTGGTGAGTACAATGAGCTTTAAATGGCTGCTGAGGGTTACACAGACTCTGTTTAGCTATCCTGTTCTTGTGATTGTGCACAAGATCAAATACACACACAAAAAAAAAAACTATAACCAGGGCTTTTTTTCCAGAGAATAGGTGCAGAAACTTCCCTTTTCAGAGTCACCCCTTGTGTCCACCCCTACCCACCTCTGAGCACTGTTCCTTGGTTCCACCCCCTACCCACCTCCCAGTACCACCCCCTTTAGAGAATACGGAAGCACGTAACATTTGTGGTACTAAGTAATTTGTATCGAATTTGTTAATGATAATAAGAAAAGCAGCAAAATAGATCTCCTGCATTCAGCAACAATAGACCCCCCACCACTAGCAATAATAGATCCCACAATCAACAATGGACCACCCGCAGCACAATATACTCCAGCAACAATAGACCCCCCACCAGCAACAATGGATCACCCACAACACAATGCCCCCCCCCAGCAAGAATAGACCCCCAGCAGCAACTATAGATTTCCCTGCAGACAGCACCAATAGACCCCCCAGCAGCCAGCAACAATAGACCCATCCCTCAACAGCAGATCCCCCAACAACATAAGACCCCCTGCAGCAACAATAGACCCCCCTGCAGCAACAATAGACCTCCCCAGCAACGATAGACAGCCAAGACCCCCAACTACCACTCCCCTGCCCACCGCTACCCCCCTAGCAAAATTGTTTAGCAGAAACACAGGATCAGTACCCTCCCCTCTGGCAGAACGACAATCTGCCCTGTTTATATAGGCAGATTGTCATTCTACCTCTGTACTGTGTAATCGGTGGTCGCTGGCGGACATCGAGCCCGTGGTACCCGGCGCTGGGCTCCTGCTGTGTATAATCACAACGGGAGCGGGTCGCCGGCAGCACATGTGCGCCCGAAGTCAGGAAGTGTCAGATCACGTGGCACAGAGCGGCTGCCCTGCCACAGTAAATGTACGTGGGGCTGTTTGCAAGTGGTTAATATTATAGTGTGAGCAGCGCTGGTCTACACACCTATCATAAATTATTATTATTATTATTATACAGGATTTATATAGCGCCAACAGTTTGCACAGCGCTTTACAACATGAGGGCAGACAGTACAGTTACAATACAATTCAATACAGGAGGGACCAGAGGGCCCTGCTCGTTAGAGCTTACAATCTAGAAGGTATATCTCCTATTTGGAAAAAAAAAACATAAATACATAAAATACATCTTATAACAAATATCAAGTGCAAATGAATATCCAAAAAGTGCTATAGTGCAAAAAAATCTGTGCAATACAATCAGTGCACAATTCTTATATGAACAGTTCTATATTTAATAAAGTGCTATGGTGCAAAAAATTAATAAATCCTTTACTCAGATGTGTATCCTGTAGTTAATCAAACAAACGTTCTTCAAAGAATACAATTATATTAATAGAATTCTCAATAATCTTCCCATCCAGTGCAGTGTCCAAAAACAATATAAGTTCACAAAGATAGCTCACAAAGTGCAGTATAACACCCAGGTGTGAGTTTGTCACCGCTCACTCTAAATCAAACTCACCGGAGATATAGGCTGGTCACATTATAAACCAGCGCAAACTCTCAATGATTCCAGATATGTCCAGTAGCTTTGCTCCTCTCCGGACTAGAATCCATATAGCAACATCTCTCCTATGCCCTACACTCAACACAAAGGGCAAAGAGAAGGAAGAAAGCTCTCGTCGTGTCAGATCATCAGAACAGGTTTTATTTAAAGTGCTAAAGTGCTACACTCATATGTGAAAGTGTCCACCCAACACTGGGGTACAACACATAATCCTCTAAGCCGTTCTTCTCTGGTTTCAGCATGAACTACGATTCGGCCAACACGTTAACGTCAGAGTCCTAGCCCCCATCCTACGCGTTTCATCATTAGATGTCTTCACGGAGCGGCAGGACGTCTGAGTATACTGCTTCATCTTTATAGAGGGAAGTTTGCCCCTTTGTGTATAAACAATACCATCAATATTAAAAACTATTTAAAAAAATAAAAAATCATATGGATCTCGCCAAAATATCTCATGTAGCAGACTGTGGTGTCCTTTTATGAAACTGAGATCAGCGGCGATCCCAAGTCTCACCGCTGATCTCAGCTCATTACCAGTTTATGAAACTGAGATAATCAGCGGAGAACATGTTCTCCGCTGATTATCTCAGCACAGTGAGAATTCACAGAAACGGCCAGTTTATGAAGGTGCGATCTCGGCACCTCACTGGCGATCTGTGACAGAATTCTCACTTTCTGGTTCACCATTTCAGAAGTGGAGAATCAGAGTGAGAAGCCTGAAACTGGCTGATATTCTGGAGAAAGCAAGAAGTCTTTTGACTTCTTTCTTTCACCAAACAGTCATAGTACATCGTCCCCACCATTACACACCCCAAAACCAGCAGGATAGGAATTTATAGTGTGTATATATATATATATATATATATATATATATATATATATATATAAATATGTATATATATATATATATATATATATATATATATATATATATATATACATATAGATATATATAGATATATATCTATATCTATATAGATATAGATATAGATATATATATCTATATCTATAGATATAGATATATATATATTTTTTTAGATGTTCATGTCTCTGGCTGGGTTCACACTTGTGCGATGCGTGAACCAGCGTGATTCCTGTGCGGGTTTTCACATCGCACCTACATTGACATCTGCGCACCACTGCGGGTGTCAATGTAAAGTTAATGACACCCCCAGATCATTTCACAGATCGCAGTGCGAACTATGTAATGGTGCAGGAATCGGATCGCATGCGTGTTCACACCCATGCGATCAGATTCCAGTGCGGATCAAATAAAGGGTCCTGTACCATTTTGGTGCAAATGCAATATGGTTTAGGGCCAGTTCCCACTGCTGCGGTGTCCAAGATCGGATGTGATTCGCACCGCACTGCAGTGCAAAATCACATCCGATCTCTGTGCGATGCGATTTCAGCCATACAGATAGTATTGCTAAATTTGCATTGCCCTCGGACCAAACTCTTACAGGACCCTTTTTTTGGTCCACAGCAGAATCGGATCGCATGGGTGTTCACACCCATGCGATTCAATTACTGTCCGAGTTTGCAGATCGCACTGCGATATGCGAACTGATTTGGGGGTGTTGTTAACTTTTAGGCCCAGTTCACACTTGTGCGATGCCGGACATCGCACAGGCATCGCATGTTATTCGCAGCACACTGCCATTCACATTACATGCAATGTCTGTGCGGTGCGATATCAGCTGTACAGATAGTATGGCTGATATCGCACCGCATTCGGTGCAAACACGCACAGGACCCTTTTTTCTGTTCGGACCAGAATCGGATCGCATGTGTGTTCACACATATGCGATCCGATTCATGTCCGGACTGTCAGTTCGCAGTGCGATATGCAAGCTGAACTGGGGGTGTTGTTAACAATGTATTGACACTCCCCAGCGATTCGCATATGGCAGTGTGAACTGACATGCGAGTTGGTGCGATGCGGGAACCCACAGTGGATTCGCAGTGTTCTCGCATTGCACCAGTTTATCAATTTTTATGTATATCAATTATGAAATATATTTTATTTTAATTTATTAATACATTTTTATACTTGTATACTTTATTAAAAATTTTTTTTTAATGATTATAAATGTATTTTGCATTTATATGAATGGTGTATAGCTGCATTACATATGTGCATTACATTCATTTACTATACACCATTCACATTTAAATAGGCATATGTATGATCTTTAAATATTGATAAGTGTAAGGCTGACCGCAGGTCAGCCTGTTATTGTAGGAGGAGTCAGGCTGCATAAAGCCTGCCCTCCTTCTTCTCCTTGCTTGTGGTCATAGGATCTCGTGTTGACAGGTCACTTCCGGGTTAGGGCAGGTCACAGCAGATCACTTCCTGTTTGTGGCTTGCAGGACGGCAGCATGGTCGGCAGCAAGGTTTTCTGTTTGGATCTCTCTCCCGGTGGTCGTGGCAGGTCTCGGCAGCGTTACCATGCGGCAGGGTCTTGTGTGCTGCGGGCGCAGGGATAGGGGTAGTATTCTTCCATCCGTTTTCACTTTACTCCGGTCAGCTTGGGGTTCAGATACCACCATGTGTTGGGGTGGCAGGTTGGGGGGAGTGTGTTTGGGGGTTTTCAGGAGATGATGGCAGAGTCTCATATGTCACAATGTCCCGCCTCTGTCATTAGCACTGCATAGCACGTTTGTATTCCTGGAATACAGGTAAGCAATCCAATTTTTTTTTTTCTAGCAGGGATCCATGTTTGTCCAGTTGTAATAGTGTAGGTCATTGCATTTAGTCTTTGGTATTTGGGTCTGCTGTCACCACTATTAGGTTACAGCATAGGTATGTATGGGCAGGGTCTCCTCTCTCCCTAGCCTCATGGTGATCCAAAGTGTGGAGTTGTGATCCCCAGGACAGGAGGGGTGAATGTCACCGGTAGGAACCACACCTACACCTCCAGGTACTTTGATTAGTGTTGACCATTTGTGTCCCCTATCACGGGATTCCCTTCACTTCCTGTCTGCGGCAGGGGGTTATTGGTGGTTGCATGGGCTGGCGTTTCCCATTCACCCCTGTTCTGGTGATGGTGCGGAGTGTGGAATCATGCCTCCTATTGATCGGTTGCGGTTTCGTATGCATTTCATGGTTTCTTGCTATTTGCGATTTCCCTTTCATTTTTTGCGCTTTCTTTCAATTTGCGGTTTCTTATGCATGGTGCAGTTTTTTCAGGTGTTTTTGGTTGCTCGTGCTTTTTGCAGGTTTGCTCATGCGTTTTGCAGTTTTCTCATTAATTTTGCGGTTTTCCCATGCGTTTTTTTTTTTCGGTTTCCTCATGCATTTTACGGTTTTGCACGTTTTTTACAGTTCTCATACAATTTACGGTTTCTCATGTTTTTTTCATGGTTTCATGCAGGACGGGTTCAGGAGGATTTACGGTACGCATGTGTAAGCACAGGGTTCAGGGGATAATTCAGGCTGGGGGGTTGGCAGGACACTTGCTCATTGCCTGTCCTCTCGTTATTTTTCTGTGAGGGTCCTTTGGGGGTATGTAATTTACAATTTCTCATATAATTTTGGTTTCTCATGCGATTCACAGTTCTCATGGGTTCTCATGCATTTTACGATTTATATTTACGGTTTCTCATGTATTTTATGGTTTCATGCGATTTACGATTTCTCATTTATTCACGATTTCTCATGCATTTTACGATTTACATGCGTTTTACGATTTCTTATTCGTTTTTACGGTTCCATGCTATTTACGGTTCGCATGCATGTTAGTTTCGCATACGATTACGATTCTCATGCATTTTACGGTTGTTGTGTTTTTTACGGTTTCTCATGCGAGTTATGGTTTCTCATATAATTTATGGGTTCTCATGCATTTTACAGTTTATGTTTTTTACGGTTTCTTGTGGTTTTACGGTTTCTCAGGTTTTTTACGGTTCTCATGCATTTTACGGTTTCTCATGCATTTTACACGTTTTAAGGCATTTCACGGTTTTATAAATTGTGGTTTCTTATGCATATTTTTCCATCTTTTATGCTTTGTTATGGTCAATTTACATTTTCTTATGCAATTTATGTTTCTCATGTTATTTACGATTCTCATCATGCAATTTATGTTTCTCATGTAATTTACGTTCTCATGTAATTTACGGTGTTCTCATGCAATGTTCGTTTTCTTATGAAATTTGTCATTTCTCTTGCCTATTCATGTTTCTTACATTTCTCGTTTTTCCCATGTCACTCACGCCTTACATAGTTCTCACGTGTTCTCTTGTTTCGCACGTTTTCCATGTTTCTTACGCTTCCCACGTTTTCCATGCTTCGCACGTTTGTTCATGCTTACGTCTTCCCATGTTTCTCACGTCTTCCCATGTTTCTCACGTTTTCCCATGTTTCTCACGTTTTCCCATGTTTCTCACGTTTTCCCATGTTTCTCACGTTTTCCCATGTTTCTCACGTTTTCCCATGTTTCTCACGTTTTCCCATGTTTCTCACGTTTTCCCATGTTTCTCACGTTTTCCCATGTTTCTCTTGTTTTCCATGTTGCTTTCGGGTGTTTTCATGCAGTTACAGTGTTTTCATGCAATTTTCACAGTGTTTTCATGCATTTAAGGTTTCTCGTGCTATGTGTCCCTTCTTATGCCTTTTTCATGTTTCTTACATTTATCATGTTTTACTTTTTGTATGTTTTCATGTTTCTTTTCCCTTGGTGTTCACGTTTGTTTCTCTCGTGTTTCCTTGATTCTCACGTTTTCCT
Organism: Lithobates clamitans; assembly: GCA_037952925.1. NCBI lineage: Eukaryota > Metazoa > Chordata > Amphibia > Anura > Ranidae > Lithobates > Lithobates clamitans. Next base: position 647,750 of record JBBGZY010000261.1, read on the forward strand.
CTGATTCTCGTTTTCCATTGCCTCTCTCGTTTTCCATTGCCTCTCTCGTTTTCCATTGCCTCTCTCGTTTTCCATTGCCTCTCTCGTTTTCCATTGCCTCTCTCGTTTTCCATTGCCTCTCTCGTTTTCCATTGCCTCTCTCGTTTTCCATTGCCTCTCTCGTTTTCCATTGCCTCCCATGTTTTTCTCGTTTTTCCCATGTTTTTCTCGTTTTTCCCATGTTTTTCTCGTTTTTCCCATGTTTTTCTCGTTTTTCCCATGTTTTTCTCGTTTTTCCCATGTTTTTCTCGTTTTTCCCATGTTTTTCTCGTTTTTCCCATGTTTTTCTCGTTTTTCCATTGCTTCTCTCGCTTTCCCAGGCTTTTCTCGCTTTCCTTGCTTTCCTTGCTTCCCTCGGGTTCCCATGTATTTTACGTTTATGATATATGGTTATGTCATATGTTTGTCACAGTTTTTCATTCGCTGCATTTCTGTTAGCTAGTGCTCATATTCAGGGTCTGTCACGTCTACAGATCTGTACAGGCTGAGGTTTCGTTTTTTAATTGATTGTTGTCCCACAATCTTCTCGCCTGTTTCCATACGTCATACGTGCACGTTCATCATTACACTTTTACTTTTACCCACCTCTGTCTGTGGGTATCTTAGCCCTGAGTGTTCGTTTTTAATTTCCTGTCCAGGCGCTGCAGGTTGCTCGGGCTCACTCACTGCATACAGTAGGGGGGTGTCATCATTAGGTTCACATTCTTGCGCTATTGGTCTTGCCATTCCTGCACCCACATCATCATTATCAGGTACCAGGGGTATTATGTCTTGGGGCTGCTTGTTATGTATGTTATTTGGTTGCTGTCAAACAGCTAGGTTGTTCATGTTCTACCACTGTTGAATACCCATCACGTCTATGGGTTGACAGATTGAGGTGATCGTTTTTAATTGGCTTGTTCGGTGGCAAGTCTCCTCATCTGTTCTTACGCTGTTCATGTATTTCATACAAACTCACGTTTCTCATGCAATTTACGTTTCTCATGCAATTTACGTTTCTCATGCAATTTACGTTTCTCATGCAATTTACGTTTCTCATGCAATTTACGTTTCTCATGCAATTTACGTTTCTCATGCAATTTACGTTTCTCATGCAATTTACGTTTCTCATGCAATTTACGTTTCTCATGCAATTTTCGTGTCTCATGCAATTTACGTGTTGTTTTTTTTTTTTTATTTAAATTTGTTGTTTCTATGATCTCACTTATGTTTCTCTCGTTCTTCTAGGTTTTCTCATGTTTTCCCAAGGTTACTCTCGTTCTCATGTTTCTCACGCTGTTTATCATTCACGTTCTCGTGCTACCGGGGTTTTCATGTAGTTTGCGGTTTCTTGCAGCTTCGGTGCTTAGGCTGCTTACGGTTTGTAGCTCGCATAATACATGTGTTTCGTTCTTTCATGCAGCCACGTTCCTGACGCAGGTTCTCGGCATGCTCATGTTCTTTCGTAGTTCATGTTGCTGTCCCAGTGTCATGCCACTTACGCGGAGTAGGTTAACCAGGGGACTGGTTTTTCTCTCTGGTATGCACACGACCTTTTATTTCCTAGTTACTTTTGGCTAGGATTGGCGGAAGCATGGAACTATATTAAGTCAGCATGGCAGCTCCAGCAGCTTTTACAGGCTCAGGGGGTTAGTGGATTCCGAATATTCTCAAGTCTCTAGGTCAGGATCAGTAGGCTTCCTACTTGGTTCGGTTTTTGGCCCTTTTATCACGTATCGGCATGGCATTGTCAGGGCGTTTCTGGTTGGGCTCAGCTTTTCATGTTGTTGGAGACCCCGGCAGACTTTCTTTATTTGCTGCGCATTCTATTAGCATCCTCAGGGTTCTTGAAGAGTAGCACTCCTGCTGTGATCAGCGGACTTCTCACCATGGGTCAAATTTTCCCGTGTGGTATCTATCACATTCTCATGGTCTCCTTCATGTTGGGTACCAGCTAGGTGCTCAGGGCAGGCTTATACCCGGTTTGGGTCATAAGTGATAGGAGCAGGTTCGGTGTATTTGTGCCAGGGACCCCAGCCCGTTGGGTAGGTGGAGGTCGTCTGGTTTCTCTGGGTTTGGCCCAGAGCCATTTTTGAGATACCATAAGCATTTGTTATTTGTTAGTTTATACGTAATTTCAGTGGGCTATAATTTGGCATCATATTCATCCTACTGGTCATTTTTGCCCCCTTTTAGGCATACTGACCATTTGACCAGGGCACAACGCAGGTCTATCTTCTTGTTGCTTTTTGTTCCTTGTTACACTATCACAGATTGACTCCGAGTACAAGTGTAAGGCTGACCGCAGGTCAGCCTGTTATTGTAGGAGGAGTCAGGCTGCATAAAGCCTGCCCTCCTTCTTCTCCTTGCTTGTGGTCATAGGATCTCGTGTCCCACCCACCCATTCCCTTTTTCTTTTCTATTTTTATTTTATTTCAATTCATACTTGGGTATGCCCCCTTTTAGGCATACTGACCATTTGACCAGGGCACAACGCAGGTCTATCTTCTTGTTGCTTTTTGTTCCTTGTTACACTATCACAGATTGACTCCGAGTACAAAAACAATGTTTTTTTTTTATAATTAGGTTAATGTATATTATGTAGGGGGAATTTAACTTTATTATTTTATTAATATGTTGGGGAATAATGTGTGCTGAATTGTGTTAAACTTTTGTATTTTATGGTTCCTCATACTGTAATCCCGCTATATCACGCGAGATTATAGTGAGAGGAGCCGTTTCTCAGGAGTTCCTGGCATTTGTAGATCGCTCCTCAACTCAACATGAGAAGCGATCTACACACTTTCATAAACAGGCACTCAGAGGAGAGCGATCTCCTCTGAGAATGCCTGAGAACTGAAAAGCGGTATTTTACCTCACTTTCATAAAAGGACACCTGTATTGGTTCTATCCTTAATACAGAGTGATTAAAGTAAGGATAGAACCAATACAGTCTGCTACATGAGATATTTTGTCGAGATGCATATGATTTTGTATTATTATAAATTTTTTTTTTAACCCCCCTCCTGCCCAGACCATTTTTCAGCTTTCAGCGCTCTCACGCTTTGAATGACAATTACTCAGTCATGTAATACTGTACCCAAATGAATTTTTTGTCCTTTTTTTCATACAAATAGAGCTTTCTTTTGGTGGTATTTGATCACCTCTGGGTTTTTGTTTTTTTTAGCTATAAATGAAAAAAGACTGAAAATTTTGAAAAAAAACACATTTTTTTTGGTTTCTGTGATAAAATTTAGCAAATTATTAATTTTTCTTCATAAATTTTAGCCACAATACTGCTACATATCTTTGGTAAAAAAAAAACAAATTAGTGGATATTATTTGGTCCGGAAAGTTAGAGAGTCTACAAGCTGTGGTGCAAATCATAAAAAATTGATCACACCTGATGTACTGACAGCCTATCTCAATTCTTGCGACCCGAACAAGCCAGGAAAGTACAAATACCCCCCAAATGACCCCTTTTTTGAAAGTAGACATTCCAAGGTATTTAGTAAGATGCATGGTGAGGTTTTTGATGTTGTCATTTTTTCCCACAATTCTTTGCAAAATGAAGATTTTTTTATTTTTTATTTTTTCCCCACAAAATTGTCATTGTAATAAGTTATTTCTCTCACATAGCATGTGTATACCACAAATAACACCCCAAAATACATTCTGCTACTCCTCCTGAGTATTACGATACCACATGTGTGGGACTTTTTCTGGTACAATGTTTTTTATTGAAATATAAGAAAGGGAAAAACCCAGATAACAAATTCCCACGCAGGGGACATGTACAAAAACATTGGAAAAAGGTTTACATGAAAGTACATAATGAACATTTTTTGAGTGTATTTTATCAACTGACATTGACCTGTCAGCCAGGGCCGGCGGTCAGTGTGCTAGGCCCAAGGCATGAGGCCCAGGGGCTAAGGCAGACAAGGGTGAGCGGAGTTGTCCGCAAAACAGGGTAGGGGGAGACAAACAAACACGAGAAGAGAGGAAAGAAAAAAAAAAAAGGGGGAAAAGAACACATATACAACAACGGAGGGGGAAGGAGGAAGGGATATAAGAGTAGAACAGAGAGGCGGGCGAGAGGCCCAGAAAGAGAGGAAATGGGAGGGGGAAAAAGGGGTCCCCCAGGCTGGAGGCTAGTTCAAGTTGAATCTACAGACCTAGACTAGTCGGATTTAGGTTGGGGAGTGTGTAGGACCACCACGGGGCCCATGCCTTAAGGAATTTTGCATGGGAGTCGTGGAGGATGCTGGACATTTTCTCGTGGCTCATGAGGGTCATCAAGGAATTCTTCACCTCTGCGAATGAGACAGAGGGTTTTTTCCAAGCCCTCGCTATTGTTCGTTTGGCGACAATAAATAAGTATGTAGCTAGTTTTTGTTGATGAGAGAAGAGGCCCGGGAGCGGGCAATGGAGTAATGCAAATTTGGGGTCTTTGTGGAAGGGAGCATGAAATAGGGAGGAAAGTAGACCAAAGACCCTTGACCAGAAGCCTACAAGACGGGGGCAAGACCACCATGTGTGCAGTTCATCTCCTCGTTGACCACAACCTCGAAAGCATCTGTCATTGCATGATGGCTTTGATTTGGCGATACGGGCTGGGACCCAGTACCAGGCCAGGAGGACATTATAGGCCGCCTCCAACGTGGCAGTGTTAAAGGAGCATTTTGCTATGCTGGACCAGGCTTTACTCCAGTCTGCTAGATCTATGGGGGACAGGTCGCGTTCCCATTTAAGCACATAGGAAAGCGTAGTGGAATTGTTGCCAGCAGTTAGTAAGGAGTATATCATGGAAATGGTGCCGCGAGCACCTGGGCAATGTTGGCAGGAGTGCTCAAAGGTGTGGGACTTTTTCACTGCCTGGCCACATAGAGAGGCCCAACATGCAGGGAGCACCATCAGGTGTTCAAGGAGCATAAATTACACATCTAACTTGTTGACTACCTATTACACTTTTGAAGGCCCTGGAGCACCAGGACAATGACACGTGACACTGATGTGGCACTGATGACAGATGGCACTGATACGTGGCACTGATGACACTGATGTGGCACTGATGACAGATGGCACTGATACGTGGCACTGATGACACTGATGTGGCACTGATGACAGATGGCACTAATACATGGCACTGATGACAGATGGCACTAATACGTGGCAATGACAGATGGCACTAATACGTGGCACTGATGACACATGACACTTATGACAGATGGCACTTATATGTGGCACTGATTACTGATGGCACTAATACGTGGCTCTGATGACAGATGGCACTAATACGTGGCACTGATGACAGATGGAACTAATACGTGACACTGATGACAGATGGCACTAATATGTGGCACTGATGACACGTGACACTGATGACAGATGGCACTGATATGTGGCACTGATAACACGTGACAGTGATAACAGATGGCACGTGACACTGACAGGTGGCACTGATGACAGATGGCACTAATATGTGGCACTGATGACAGATGGCACTGATACGTGGCACTGATGACACTGATGTGGCACTGATGACAGATGGCACTAATACATGGCACTGATGACAGATGGCACTAATACGTGGCACTGACAGATGGCACTAATACGTGGCACTGATGACACATGACACTTATGACAGATGGCACTTATATGTGGCACTGATGACAGATGGCACTAATACGTGGCTCTGATGACAGATGGCACTAATATGTGGCACTGATGACAGATGGAACTAATACGTGACACTGATGACAGATGGCACTAATATGTGGCACTGATGACAGATGGCACTGATGACAGATGGCAGTGGGGACAGATGGCAGTGGGGACAGATGACAGTAAGGACAGATGGCACTGACAGGTACTGTGTTCACTTTTTTCCATTTTTTTTTCTGACATTTAGGCTGCAGTAGTTCACTCTCCCTCCTCACACGCTGTCTCTGTGTGAGGAGGGAGAGCCGGCGATGAGAGATGATCTCATCGATGATACATATGAGATCATCTCTCATTGGCACCGCCGATCGCACTGTAAACGGCTGCTGTGATTGCCCGTTTACGGTGATCTGTGACTGGCTGTGTCCAAGGGACATGGCCAGCACAGAACTTCCCCGATGCGTGCCCGTGGGAGCGCGCATCGCAGAAAGTAAACAGCAGGACGTCCAGGGACGGCCACCCGGCAGTTAGCGTCCGCGCTGCAGCCGTCTTTCGGCTATAGCGCGGGCGCAAAGTGGTTAATAATGATGGTATTGTTTACACACGAAGGGGCAAACGTCCTTCTAATAAGCTTGCGCGATATACTCAGACATCCTGCTGCTCTGTGAAGATGTCCAATGATGAAATGCATAGGGAGGGGCTAGGACTGATGTTGCTGCATTGGCCAAATCGTAATCGTGGTTCATGGTGAGACCGGAGGCTTAGAGGATTATGTGGTGTAACCCAGTGTCGGGCGGACACTTTCACATGCGAGTGAAACACTTTGTTTTTATTTCAAAAGTTTTTATTGAAAAGTATTTAGAACATAACAAAGCCAAAGAAAGCGAACTTGCGGACGCAGCCGCCAGGCACAGAATATAGAAGACAAAGCAAATACAGTCATATGTATGCAGGAAACTTTTAAATAATAACTTAGGATCTCACGTGTGTCGAAGGAAATAGCAATTCTAGTGGATGTACATGTTGAAGTACTATCAGTCATCAGTCAGGTATGAGAAGCATAGTCATTGATCTGCTGGAACTGAAATCATAGGGGGTTCGTGAGAATCCAGGTTCGTGGAAGAAGGCAATTGGATACCCAAGTATGTAATGGAACGATTGTTCCATTTAAATGGAAAGTTAGTTGGGCTTTGTGCTTAAGTCAGGGGGTAGTGTAACATTAAGGGCGTCAGATTTCATAAAGTTGATTTTGAGGTTCGTTAGATAGTTGAAAGTATGGAAGTCTTTAAGTAAGTTCGGGAGTGTGGTGAGAGGTTCAGTAAGAAAGAGCGCGTCTCATTAGAAATTGTAAAGGCATTCGATAGGTGGCCGTTTACTCTGACTCTAGCAGTGGGATTAGCATAGAGGGCGAGTATGAATTGTAGCATACGTGGGGGGAGGCCCAAGATTTGATTTGTTTTCTTTTTTCTCTACGACGCTTGGTTGCGGCCGCTATTAGGATACCCCTTATTACGCATTTGTGGGCTTCCCAGGTGATAAGAGGGGAAGTGTCCATGGGCTTGTTCTCTGCAAAGTACTGTTTGATGTGGAGTTCGACTTCCGCCATCACTGCCGGGTCCGTGAGCAAGGAGAGGTCCAATTTCCAATATTGTGGGCGGGGGTGTACTTCCGGGAATGCTATGGTCATTGAAATAGGATGGTGGTACGATAGAAACATAGGGTCAATCCTGGAATATTTATTGTGGGGTGCAGAGAAAAAGGTGTAGTCTCTGCCGTTGGGGTTTAGAAAGCACCAAGAGTCATGTAGGAACAGCAATTGGAGTTGGGATTTGATGGATCTCAGAGCAGCGTAGGGGAGGGAGGATGTATCTGTAGAGGTGTCTTGGATTGGGTTTAAAGGGACGTTAAGGTCTCCACCCAGGATGAGAATGCCTTCTTGGAATACAATGAGAGCATTGGTGATGTCACGGAAGAATTTTACTTGGTGAGAATTTGGGGCATATATATTTGCAAGCACCCCCTTAAGGAAGAGGTAACGGCCTTCCATGTCTGTCAATGTGTCTGTGAGTTGGAAGGGGCAATGCTTCGATAGAAGTATTGAGACACCCTTTGATTTGGAGGTTTGGGAAGTTGCATGAAACGTAGTAGGGTAGTATTGGTTCTGTAGTTTTGGCATCGCGTCCGTGCGGAAGTGCGTTTCTTGTAGGAATATTATGTCCGCTTTGCTGCGTTGCATAGTAAGGAGGAGTTGGGAGCGTCGTTCTGGAATATTAAGTCCTCTCGCATTTAGCGAGACGATCTTGATAGGGAGCTTGTCTGTAGTAATATTTGTGGGGGCCATTGTTAGCAACGTAACCAGAGCCCCATGAACTGAGGTTATGGAGGTCTCGAGCGCTGTGCTAGAGATGAGGGAGAGGAGAGCAGTAAGTAGAGGCTCTGGATAGTTGGCGTTTGTTTTAGAGCATTAGAGTCAGTTGTTACGAGTCGGGGCGGAGGATAAAGGGGGTCAGTTGAGCGGGTATGGGGGGGGTCAGGGTAGATTCCGGCGACAGGTGAGAACCGTCTCACTTGTCCAAGTAAGGTATCGTCCGCAAACGCGGAGTAGCCGAAAAAGATCAGTGGGGTAAAAAGTAGGTCACTATAGTTTTATAGTTAGCGTCGGATATTACCACTGTGTGGGAAGTGGTTTGTCGTTCGAAGAGGAGTCTATGTGATGAGATGAACTGACAGACGGAAAGCCAGTTAGAGCATGCGTTCGGGTGCATGTGGGGAGCATAGTGCTGCTTAGGGCGTGTGTAGATATAGGTATTGGGCTGAACAACCTGCGTGGCAAGGGCCTTGGTATCCACGGGGGGGTCAATTGCCATGCAGCCAGTATGGGAGAGAAAGGTGTCGGGAGGGAGAAAAAAAAAAAGGGTAGGATTTGAGTCTTGGTCTGCAAATGCATGGGTGCAGAGGAGGTCATCTGTGGGGGTCGAGTGCAGAGTAGGCAGCTACATAACTTTTCAAATGCATTTCTGTAGTACTTAAGCACCGGAGATTAACATCGTGAACAGAAACAATAACATGTCAATATGACAACAATATTAAAAGATAAACCTTAACAGCTCTAAAGTAGCGAGCAACCATAAATGTAGAACTGACAGGAGAAGAAGAGTGAAAGGTACCCAGGAGAGCCTAAAGTCACTCATAATCTAACATTTGAACATAGCCATGTAAGCATTGCAGCTCCTGTGTTTCTCATGTAGGTGTGCAAGCATTAGGGAGGGGGTTACACTGATGGTGAAGCTAGGGGGCAACATTCTGGACATGCCATGCATGACCGACAGAGTGTGTTATATGGTGGCGCAGCGTCAGTAAGGAGCTGGATAGAATGTACGTTGGCATGCTCGGCGAGTATAAAGAAATTGTCTCCTCTTGTGTGAGAATCATATTGGATAAGGGCCACACATCTGGAGATGTAGAGTCTATCGCATATGTCTCGTGTGTATCAGTCGGACATCGGTATGGCTCGCTCAGCGGAGATCCGTGTGTGTCCGTAAATGATGGATCGTTGAATAGACAAGCACGCACGCAATGGGGTTCTGGTCATTCTCCAAAAAGGGGAACAAGTAGTAGTCTGATATACATGTACATGGATGCCAGGAGGGATGTGTACGTGTGACCCTATAGGTTTAAGATTAGAGAATCCTCAGACTGACATGGATGGGGAGATCAAAGGCACAATTGGTCTTTGAGAAGCCCTATTCTCGGTCTTGGCAAGCAGACTAGTGCAAGCAGAGAAGTTTGCGAGTGATATCCGGTGGCTGTAGAGGGGTGAAATGTGTCAGCCGTACAAGAGTTCAGTCAACTATCCTGGAGCAGTAACCCCCGCCGTGCGTGTAGCTGTAATCTCGTCTGCGCTACATAGCATCTCAAGAAAGGTCATGAATAGGTAGGCTGACATGTGGGGGTATCATGGTAATACACAAGGGGGAGAATGCGTGAAGGGAAAGAAAGCTAGCAAGAGAGAACAGGAGGCAAAGTCACTTATCTGGCAATCCTGGGTATACATGACAGGAGGATGGCTTAGCGGTCCCTGTGTGCTCTACGAGGTAGGGGAGTCGTCATGGTGTTCAGAAGCTGTTGATGGGACATCAAAGCTGGGTTTGATCTGGGTGTGGATGGGGAGCGCCGTCTCTGAAAGCGGGTGTCTTGCGTCTCCATCGATTCCTCTCTGGCTTGGTGACGGTACGGAGTAGGGATGTCGAAGTCCGCATACCAATTCGGAACCTCTACGAGCGGGATGTCCAGAGTCAGACAGAAGTCTTCCAGTTTCTCAGGGACTCGCAGGAGGGCAGTGCATCCTTGATGGGAGGCCAAAAGACCGAATGGGAATTTCCATCGGTATGGTATTTCCTTGGCTCGCAGCACATCAAGCAGGGGACGAAGATCCTTGCGGTGCCTGAGAGTGATGGCTGAGAGATCTTGATAAATGTGAATGCTGTGGTCCTCATATAGCAGTGGTGTCTTGGTGCGGGCCTTCCGAAGGATGTCTTCTTTAATCTTGAAATCATTTATATGGCACACAATATCTCTCGGAGGATCAGAGTCTCTGCTGCACGGTCTAAGGGCTCTGAGAATTCACTCCATAGCGATGAGCGTTTGGCGGAGTTGGTTGAACAGCTCTGTCACCGTCGGTAGCACACGATCAGAAACAATGGATTCGGGGAGGCCTCTAACTCTCAGGTTGTGACGTTGTCCTCAGTTGTCCAGGTCCTCCACATGTCTCTGGAGGTCCCGAAGCTGCAAGGTATGTGTGTCCACTTTATGGTTAACTTTGCAGATAATTGTGTGTTGTTGTGCGGCAGAGCGTTCCACTTCAAGTACCCTGCCCGCTATTGCCTGTATTTCATGGCGTAGATCCGTGATGGCCGCAAACAGCGTATTCTTGATGTCGGCGGCCACTGTGTGGAGGTCATTCAGGCTCGGTTGTTGGAGCGGTGGTTGGGTGCCAGCAAGTATAGCAGGAGGCTGTTCGGTGGGAGTGAGGGTGATCCCTGTGAGAGTCTGAGCAGGAGTCGCGGCTGAGGAAGACACCGCCATGTTGGATCTCTGTGTCCGGAAGATCTCCGGGATGTTCTGGCTTATAGGTCCGTGAATGTCTCTCAGAGAGCGGGATCTAGATGCTGAGGATTTGCGGGAAGATGTTCCCATAATTGATTGTGAGTTTGTAACTGAAATCCCCAGGGAAAGCGAAAATTCGGCCTCGGTCTGTTGGAGCTAGAGGGTTAAGCAGCCATCTTCTCTCAAGGCAAGCCACGCCCCCCTCAACACTTTGTTTTTAAATAAAACCTGTACCCATGCCCGCTGAGCTTCTTCTCCCACCCCTGCACTCAGGAATGGTCACAGTGAACTAATGTACACAGTGTTAGAAATTCTGTGTATAGCCCTACAGAACAGACAGACAGTATACAATTCACATGGGCTTTACTGCTTATCTGCAAACAGGAAACAGGAATTTTATTATAGAGAAAGGACATAGGGGTTGATTAACTAAAGACAACTAGACTGTGCACTTTGCAAAGTGCATTTGCACTCTGTAAGTGCAATTGCTCCAGCTTAGTAAGTTAGGTAAATCTTCACTTTGCAAAATACCCAATCACATGCAAGGAAAATTTAAAGAAAAACAGTATTTTTGCTTGCACATTAGACAAAAAAATTTGTTCGTTTGCATTTCATTTGTTTTTTGCTTTTTTTGGAAAGTTAGAAAATTCAGAAATTCAGAAATTAGAAAATTCAGAAGTCCGAAAATTTCCGAATTCCAAATTTTTGGAATTTTCAGATTTCCGAATTTTAAAATTTTAAAATTTCGAATTTTCGAATTCCGAAAATTCAGAAATTCAAAAATTCGAAAATCTGAAAATGTAAAAATCTGAAAAAAAAGAAAGAAAATCAGTAAAATTCAAAATAATAACTAATAATAACTATTAAATTATAGGTATTGGAATTTCCTTTCAAATTTAGCTGTTTGTGAACGTAACAAATACAAATTTATCTGAAGTTATGAATTATCCGAAATAACAAATGCTGCATCTAAACAAATGGAATGTAACAAATTAATAATAAATAATAATAATAAAAAGGTTTTATTATTATTATTGTTATTTATTATTATTAGATCATTACATTCCATTCGTTTAGATATGGCATTCGTTATTTCAGATAACAAATAAATTCGTACTCGTTACGTTCACTAACAGCCAAATTTGAAAGGAAATTCCAATACCTATAATTTAATAGTTATTATTAGTTAGTTATTATTTCAGATTTTTGGGTTTTCAAATTTTTGGATTTTCATTCTTTTGAATTTTCATTCTTATTTTCAGATTTTCACTTTTCCAAATTTTTGAATTTTAAAATTTCCGAAATTTCGAATTTCCGATCTTTTGTATTTCCTGATTTCGAATTTTCGAAATTTCGAATTTCTGAACTTCCGAATTTTCCAATTTCCGAAATTTCGAATTTCCGAATTTCCGAAATTCTGAATTTCCCAAATTGAAAGATTTGGAAATTTCAGAATTAACAAATTTGTCAAAATTCGTTAGAAAACAAATTCGGAACTAAACGAATTGCACATGCCTATTGCACATGCATAGGCGTGCACACGGGGTGTGCCGGGTGTGCACCCTAATCCCCCCTGTGACAGCCAGGGCTTTTTTCTAGGGAAAATGCTGGTTTTGCTAATTGACACTCACTGGCAGGGACAGTGCTGCCAGTGAGACAATTTTGATTAGTAAGTATACCCCCTAGACTCCCCTTATGAGAACTGCAGCCGCAGAGTAAGCTGACAGCTGGCCTCATTTCCCGATGCTCCCTATATAGTTCTGGCAAGTGATCTCTTACTGTAGGCGGCGGAGTGATACAGCTGCACTCCGCCTGCCCTCCAGTGCCTCTTCTACTGCCATAGGATAGAAGGTAAGCAGCATCTAGTGGGGAGCATGGATGAATCTAGGAGGGTAGATTTCACTATATTTAGAATGCTCTGCCAGCAGAAATCCCCCTCCTCCCCACCACCCACCACCTGAACAGGAGAGGAGAAAGGGCTCGATCCTCTCTGGCTCCTCCCATTCCCTTGTCTGCCCCGCCCACACTGCAATCCTTGTGTGCAGCCTGTGTCTGAGAAAGGAGATGTGTGAGGGGCGGGAGAGTTTATGTACAGCAGCTGGAAGATCCGTGAGGGCTGCTACACTGATTGTCCTGTGTGATCCTATAGATACCAGCCAGGTGAGTGAGCAGTCCCTCATCTCCCTCCCCTCTCTCCCCCATCTGCCCCCCCCCCCCTCCAGGAGCTGCCAAGTTGCTTTCTTGTCCAGCTAGCACATAGGGATGACTTAACTGTTAAGTCAGGGGGCACTGTGCCATGCTCTGATGTCAGGGGGCACTGTGCCATGCTCTGATATCAGGGGGCACTGTGCCATGCTCTGATGTCAGGGGGCACTGTGCCATGCTCTGATGTCATGGAGCACTGTGCCATGCTCTGATGTCATGGGGCACTGTGCCATGCTCTGATGTTAGGGGGCACTGTGCCATGTTCTGATGTCAGGGGGCACTGTGTCATGCTCTGATGTCAGGGGGCACTGTGCCATGCTCTGATGTCAGGGGGCACTGTGCCATGCTCTGATGTTAGGGGGCACTGTGCCATGTTCTGATGTCTGGGGGCACTGTGCCATGCTCTGATGTCAGGGGGCACTGTGCCATGCTCTGATGTCAGGGGGCACTGTGCCATGCTCTGATGTCAGGGGGCACTGTGCAATGCTCTGATGTGAGGGAGCACTGTGCCATGCTCTGATGTCAGGGGGTACTGTGCCATGCTCTGATGTCAGGGGGCACTGTGCCATGCCCTGATGTCAGGGGGCACTGTGCCATGCTCTTATGTCAGGGAGCACTGTGCCATGCTCTGATGTCAGGGAGCACTGTGCCATGCTCTGATGTCTGGGGGCACTGTGCCATGCTCTGATGTCAGGGGCACTATGCCATGCTCTGATGTCAGGGGGCACTGTGCCATGCTCTGATGTCAGGGGGCACTGTGCCATGCTCTGATGTCAGGGGGCACTGTGCCATGCTCTTATGTCAGGGGGCACTCTGCAATGCTCTGATGTCAGGGGGCACTGTGCAATGCTCTGATGTCAGGGGGCACTGTACCATACTCTGATGTGATGTAAGGGGCACTGTGCCATTCTCTGATGTCAGGGGGCACTGTACCATGCTCTGATGTGATGTAAAGGGCACTGTGCCATCCTCTGATGTGATTTTAGGGGACACTGTGCCATGCTGTGGTGTAAAGGGGCACTGTGCAATGCTCTGATGTCAGGGGGAATTACTGTGTCATTAGTACAGTGTACAGTATTATCACTGACACTGATTTCACTAGTGCAGTGATAATACTGTACACTGTACTAATGACACTGGCTGGGAAAGGGTTAACATCAAGGGGTTAACTGTGAGTCTAACTGAAAAAGTGTGCTGCTTTTACTTATGTCAGAAAGAGGCAAGTACCAGTCTCGCCAATATCGCTGCCTTCCTTCACACATGCGTGGTAGAGCGGCACTCCGGCGCATCCCTGGGCACAATACAGCAAAACGGCTAATGCGCGTGCGCAATTCAGCTAAACAGCTAATGCGCATGCGTACCCCCTGTACCATCTCCAGGAGTGGAGTGCGCTAAGTCACAAGAGGTTACCGCTCTCAGCATCTTGGCCTCGGTGAGTATCCTTATCTGACAGAACAAACCAGCCTCTGTCAGATAAGGGTACTCACCGAGGCCGAGATGCTGAGAGCGGTAACCTCTTACGACTAAGCGCACTCCACTCCTGGAGATGGTACAGGGGGTGAAGGGCACAAAGAGGCATGAGTCACCAGCAGGCTGGGCAGGTCTTGCATGAAGGTCACCGGCAGGGATAGAGCTGTGCAGGACTGGAAGATGCTGAAGCTCAAGAAGGAGGATGAACAGCTAATCCAACAACAGGCCGGGGGTCAAACACGGTTGACTAGTAAGAGTCTCTAGATAGGCAAAAACAGTCTAGTGCAAAGGACTGTTAGCAGGTCTGTCAGCAGGCTGATGACTAGTACTGAAGATTGATAGCAAAGTCCGTAAAACAGGCCGAGGGTCAAACACAGGTAACTGGAAGCAAAGTCTGTGAGCAAGCCAGGGGTCGAGCACCGAAGACAGTAGCAAAGTCCAGGAGCAGGCTGAGGGTCAATCACTGGAGACAGGAAGCAATATCCGTAGACAGGCCGAGGGTCAAACACAGTAAGCAAGTGGAGAAGTCCGGGAGGCAAGCCGAGGGTCAGATGCAGGAAGAGATCAGAGCAGGTCAAGGTCAATCCAGGTCACAACAGGTAATCAAGAATCAGAATACAAGCAGGAAACACACGGGGAGCTGAAAGACGAACCAGCAATCTGGTCATGGCACAGAGTGGCTTTTATAGGCCAGTGGGAGGCTCATGTTGTGTGCGCGCTATTGCGTATGCGCATTAGCCACTTCGCTGAATTGCACACAAACATTAGCCGTTTTGCTGTATTGTGCCCAGGGATGTGCCGGAGTGCCGCTCTACCACACATGTGCGAAGGAAGGCAGCGATATTGGTGAGACTGGTACTTGCTTCTTTCCTGACAACTTACTAGTCTGGCTGTTTTTTCTCCCTGCTCTTCAGGGTCAAGAAATATATATATATATATATATATATATATATATATATATATATATATATATATATATATATATTCACGTGTGTTTGAGCTTCTGTTTGGGGTGCACACCCAAATGACTGTGCACATGATTGGATGATGGAAGTCAGCTGAACTTTTGCTCATTTAATAAGATCTGGAGCAACTGCAATTTGGAAAGTGCACAGTCTAAATCAGTGTCCAGTCCTCAAGGCGCCCCAACAGGTCATGTTTTCAGTCTCTCCATTATTTTGCACAAGTGATTTGATCAGTTTCACTGCTTTAGTGATTACCCCACCTGTTTCATCTGAGGGAAATCCTGAAAACATGACCTGTTGGGGTGCCTTGAGGAATGGAGTTGAGAAACACTGGTCTAAATCAACCCCATAGAGTTCTATCATAGGTGCAAGCTATAAACACTGCCATCTACTGGTTGAAAAATGTATCTTTTCTGAATACTTTTAATGATAGTTGTTGCACAAAAAAAAAATAACAATGTATTCTAACACCCCCACTCAACAACTACTGCGACATGAAAGTTTTTTTATTTTTTCTCCTATACCTCTCAGGTGTTCAACCATTTCCAAGGTGTACCTTATGTAATCCTGCATATCCTGGCCTTTCATCAGCTTGGTTTTGTATAGCTTTCTAATCAAATACAATTTAATGCTGAGATTAGCTCTTTCATGCACATTTTGTAATACTTCCCACATTTTTTTAGCAGTTTCACACTTACATATGTGTATGATTTTATCATCTTCTATGCTAAGAGAGATTGTGCTCTGAGCGGTTTGGTCTTTCTCTATCCAATCATTTGAAGGGTGTTCTGGCCTGACCTCTATTATTAAGTTCCACGTACCTTTTCTTATTAGCAGCATTTTCATCTTGAATTTCCAAGACTGGTAGTTCTGCTTTGTCAGGTTTGCAAAGGAAAGCTTTGTTGCAGCTGTGTTCATGGTCATTTTCTTTTATATTCTGTTGCAGTCTTCTTTCTGTTGCTGTATCTTGCACTTATCTGTTGTAGATGGCTATGGCTGGTTTCTCAGCTTTTCTCTGGGTGTCTGGGCTATGCCTGTGTCCATAACCTGTTGAAAATTCTTTATATAGCCCTACAGAACAGACAAACAGTTCACAGTCCACATGAGGTTTGCTGCTTAACTGCAGACAGGAAACAGGAACTTTATTATAGAGAAAAGACATAGAGTTCTATCATAGATGCCACTACATACCTACTGTATATACACTGCCATCTACTGAAAGAAGAATATATCTCTACTATATTTTACTGGTAGTTGTTGCACAAAAATACATAAAGGCCTCTTTCACACATACGGACCGTTCATTTCATCAGTTCAGTCACGTCAAAACGGATGAAGTATGCATCCGTTTTTTATCAGTTTTTCATCCGTGCTCATCAGTTTTGCATCAGTTTTTTTTACATACACTACCAATGAAAAAACAGATGAAAAACTGACCGTTTGTCCGTTGGGCTGCCATGCCTGAGTTTCCTGCAGAAAAAAAGGTACATGCATCATGTAATAGGCCGTGCACACCTGTGCCCATCAAGCAGTGAAATACAGCATTTTCTGTCCATTCTGTTTTTGCACCAGACTTACCTGAAGTTCCTGCACCGGTAAGCTTGCTGCATTTTTTGATGTTTAGGCCCTGCTTTTAAAAACACAGTGCATTTGTGTGTGCAGGAACTGCAGGTAAGTCGCATGGTGCAAAAGCAGAATTGATTTCAAGGCCACTGAATTTTTAAAATGCTGCATGCACCTTTTTTTTTGCAGGAAACGCAGGCATGGCAGCCCATTCAAGTGAATTGGCTACTGAGCCTGCACAAATGTAGGTCGACAAAACACATACAGTGGAACCTCGGATTACAAGCATAATCCGTTCCAGGAGTATGCTCGTAATCCAAAGTACTCGCATATCAAAGCAAATTTTCCCATTGAAGTCAATGGAAACGAAAATAATTTGTTCCGCATTGACTTCAATGGGATGCAATACCGCATGCGGCCAGAGGTGGGGGGCGTCGGAGAGCCTCGGAAACAGCCGAAAAGGCCCGAGGACACTTCGGCTGACCTCTGCAAACCTCGGAAAGACTTCTTACCCGAGATATGCTGAGGTCAGCCGTGCTGTACTCAGGCCTTTCCGTGCATTTCTGAATGTGACGTTTGGCTCTGCTCGGCTTCGGCGCCCTCCCACCTCAGGCCAAAAGTGGTACTGCACACCGCTTTGGCCTGAATCGTGCTTGTTTTGCGAGACAACACTCGCAAACCGAGTTACGATTTTTAAAAATACAGTGCACGTAGTGCGAAACGCTCGTTAACCGCGTTACTCGCAATCCGAGGTTCCACTGTACATGTGAACCAGCCAGGCCCAAAATAAACCCATCAACATTGGCGTACGCACAGGGTGTGCCAGGTGTGCCTGGGCACACCCTAATCATCCCCCATGTGCATCGCTCTGCCTGGCCCTGCCATTTCCGTATGTGTTCCCGACTGCAGAGAGGAGGCCATCTCACAAACCCTGGGCACCTCTGCTCTACAGCTATTTAACCACTTGCCGACCGCCTAACGCAGATATACTGCGGCAGAGCGGCACGGGCAGGCAAAATCACGTACCCGTACGTGATCTGCCTCCCGCGGGCGGGGGGTCCGATCGGACCCCCCCCCGGTGCCATCGGCGGTCGGCATCTGACTGGGAGCGTCGGGAGGCGAGGGGGAGACCATCCGATCGTGGCCCCCCCCTCGCGATCGCTCCCAGCCAATGGAAATCCTCCTCTGCCTGTGTGTCGTTTCACACAGGCAGAGGATGTGATGTCATCTCTCCTCGGTCTGGCAGTTTCCGTTCCAGCGCCGAGGGGAGATGACATGTAAGTGCACACAACACTCACACACACAGTAGAACATGCCAGGCATACTTTACACCCCCGATCCCCCCCCGATCGCCCCCCGATCCCCCCCCAATCACCCCCCCCCCCCCCTGTCACAAACTGACATTAGCAGTATTTTTTTTTTTTTTTTTTTTCTGATTACTGCTGTGTCAGTTTGTGACAGTTAGTGTTAGGGCAGTGAGTATTACCCCCCTTTAGGTCTAGGATACCCCCCTAACCCCCCCTAATAAAGTTTTAACCCCTTGATCACCCCCCCTCACCAGTGTCGCTAAGCGATCATTTTTCTGATCGCTGTATTAGTGTCGCTGGTGACGCTAGTTAGGGACGTAAATATTTAGGTTCGCCGTCAGTGTTTTATAGCGACAGGGACCCCCATATACTATCTAATAAATGTTTTAACCCCTTGATTGCCCCCTAGTTAACCCTTTCACCGCTGATCACCGTATAACCGTTACGGGTGACGCTGGTTAGTTCGTTTATTTTTTATAGTGTCAGGGCACCCGCCGTTTATTACCGAATAAAGGTTTAGCCCCCCGATCGCCCGGCGGTGATATGCGTCGCCCCAGGCAGCGTCAGATTAGCGCCAGTACCGCGAACACTCACGCACGCAGCATACACCTCCCTTAGTGGTATAGTATCTGATCGGATCAATATCTGATCCGATCAAATCTATACTAGCGTCCCCAGCAGTTTAGGGTTCCCGAAAACGCAGTGTTAGCGGGATCAGCCCAGATACCCGCTAGCACCTGCGTTTTGCCCCTTCGCCCAGCCCAGCCCACCCAAGTGCAGTATCGATCGATCACTGTCACTTACAAAACACTAAACGCATAACTGCAGCGTTCGCAGAGTCAGGCCTGATCCCTGCGATCGCTAACAGTTTTTTTGGTAGCGTTTTGGTGAACTGGCAAGCACCAGCCCCAGGCAGCGTCAGATTAGCGCCAGTACCGCTAACACCCACGCACGCACCATACACCTCCCTTAGTGGTATAGTATCTGAACGCATCAATATCTGATCCGATCAGATCTATACTAGCGTCCCCAGCAGTTTAGGGTTCCCAAAAACGCAGTGTTAGCGGGATCAGCCCAGATACCTGCTAGCACCTGCGTTTTGCCCCTCCGCCCAGCCCAGCCCACCCAAGTGCAGTATCGATCGATCACTGTCACTTACAAAACACTAAACGCATAACTGCAGCGTTCGCAGAGTCAGGCCTGATCCCTGCGATCGCTAACAGTTTTTTTGGTAGCGTTTTGGTGAACTGGCAAGCACCAGCCCCAGGCAGCGTCAGATTAGCGCCAGTACCGCTAACACCCACGCACGCACCGTACACCTCCCTTAGTGGTATAGTATCTGATCGCATCAATATCTGATCCGATCAGATCTATACTAGCGCCACCAGCAGTTTAGGGTTCCCAAAAACGCAGTGTTAGCGGGATCAGCCCAGATACCTGCTAGCACCTGCGTTTTGCCCCTCCGCCCGGCCCGGCCCAGCCCACCCAAGTGCAGTATCGATCGATCACTGTCACTTACAAAACACTAAACGCATAACTGCAGCGTTCGCAGAGTCAGGCCTGATCCCTGCGATCGCTAACAGTTTTTTTTGTAGCGTTTTGGTGAACTGGCAAGCGCCAGTGGCCTAGTACACCCCGGACGTAGCCAAACCAGCACTGCAGTAACACTTGGTGACGTGGCGAGTCCCATAAGTGCAGTTCAAGCTGGTGAGGTGGCAAGCACAAGTAGTGTCCCGCTGCCACCAAAAAGACAAACACAGGCCCGTCGTGCCCATAATGCCCTTCCTGCTGCATTCGCCAATCCTAATTGGGAACCCACCGCTTCTGCAGCACCCGTACTTCCCCCATTCACATCCCCAACCAAATGCAGTCGGCTGCATGAGAGGCATTTTTATGTCCTCCCGAGTACCCCTACCCAACGAACCCCCCCAAAAAAGATGTCGTGTCTGCAGCTAGCGCGGATATAGGCGTGACACCCGCTATTATTGTCCCTCCCCTCCTGTCCTGATAATCCTGGTCTTTGCATTGGTGAATGTTTTGAACACTAGCATGCACTAGTTGAGTATTAGCGTAGGGTACAGCATTGCACAGACTAGGCACACTTTCACAGGGTCTCCCGAGATGCCATCGCATTTTGAGAGACCCGAACCTGGAACCGGTTACAGTTATAAAAGTTAGTTACAAAAAAAAGTGTAAAAAAAAAAAAAAAACACAAACAAAAATATAAAATAAAAATAGTTGTCGTTTTATTGTTCTCTCTCTCTCTATTCTCTCTCTATTGTTCTGCTCTTTTTTACTGTATTCTATTCTGCAATGTTTTATTGTTGTTATGTTTTATCACGTTTGCTTTTCAGGTATGTAATTATTTATACTTTACCGTTTACTGTGCTTTATTGTTAACCATTTTTTTGTCTTCAGGTATGCCATTCACGACTTTGAGTGGTTATACCAGAATGATGCCTGCAGGTTTAGGTATCATCTTGGTATCATTCTTTTCAGCCAGCGGTCGGCTTTCATGTAAAAGCAATCCTAGTGGCTAATTAGCCTCTAGACTGCTTTTACAAGCAGTGGGAGGGAATGCCCCCCCCCCCCCCCCAACATCTTCCGTGTTTTTCTCTGGCTCTCCTGTCTCAACAGGGAACCTGAAAATGCAGCCGGTGATTCAGCCAGCTGACCATAGAGCTGATCAGAGACCAGAGTGGCTCCAAACATCTCTATGACCTAAGAAACCGGAAGCTACGAGCATTTTATGACGTAGATTTCGCCGGATGTAAACAGCGCCATTGGGAAATTGGGAAAGCATTTTATCACACCGATCTTGGTGTGATCAGATGCTTTGAGGGCAGAGGAGAAATCTAGGGTCTAATAGACCCCAATTTTTGCAAAAAAGAGTACCTGTCACTACCTATTGCTATCATAGGGGATATTTACATTCCCTGAGATAACAATAAAAATGATTTAAAAAAAAAAAAAATGAAAGGAACAGTTTAAAAATAAGATAAAAAAACAATAATAATAAAGAGAAAAAAAAAAAAAAAAAAAAAAAAGCACCCCTGTCCCCC
This sequence comes from Lithobates clamitans, assembly GCA_037952925.1. NCBI lineage: Eukaryota > Metazoa > Chordata > Amphibia > Anura > Ranidae > Lithobates > Lithobates clamitans. The sequence continues at coordinate 669,107 of JBBGZY010000261.1, forward strand.
CTGCTCTCGCGCTAAGGTGAACGCAAGCGTTGGTCTGGCGTCAAATGTAAACAGCAATTGCACCATGCATGTGAGGTATCGCCGCGAAGGTCAGATCGAGGGCAGTAAGTTTAGCAGTAGACCTCCTCTGTAAATCTAAAGTGGTAACCTGTAAAGGCTTTTAAAGGCTTTTAAAAATGTATTTAGTTTGTCGCCACTGCACGTTTGTGCGCAATTTTAAAGCATGTCATGTTTGGTATCCATGTACTCGGCCTAAGATCATCTTTTTTATTTCATCAAACATTTGGGCAATATAGTGTGTTTTAGTGCATTAAAATGTAAAAAAGTGTGTTTTTTCCCCAAAAAATGCGTTTGAAAAATCGCTGCGCAAATACTGTGTGAAAAAAAAAAATGAAACACCCACCATTTTAATCTGTAGGGCATTTGCTTTAAAAAAAATATATAATGTTTGGGGGTTCAAAGTAATTTTCTTGCAAAAAAAAATTATTTTTTTATGTAAACAATAAGTGTCAGAAAGGGCTATGTCTTCAAGTGCTTAGAAGAGTGGGTGATGTGTGACATAAGCTTCTAGATGTTGTGCATAAAATGCCAGGACAGTTCAAAACCCCCCCAAATGACCCCATTTTGGAAAGTAGACACCCCAAGCTATTTGCTGAGAGGCATGTCGAGTCCATGGAATAATTTATATTGTGACACAAGTTGCGGGAAAGAGACAATTTTTTATTTTTTTTATTTTTTTTTGCGCAAAGTTGTCACTAAATGATATATTGCTCAAACATGCCATGGGAATATGTGAAATTACACCCCAAAATACATTCTGTTGCTTCTCCTGAGTACGGGGATACCACATGTGTGGGACTTTTTGGGAGCCTAGCCGCGTACGGGACCCCGAAAACCAAGCACCGCCTTCAGGCTTTCTAAGGCCGTAAATTTTTGATTTCACTCTTCACTGCCTATCACAGTTTCGGAGGCCATGGAATGCCCAGGTGGCACAAAACCCCCCCAAATGACCCCATTTTGGAAAGTAGACACCCCAAGCTATTTGATGAGAGGTATAGTGAGTATTTTGCAGACCTCACTTTTTGTCACAAAGTTTTGAAAATTGAAAAAAGAAAAAAAAAATTTTTTTTTCTCGTCTTTCTTTATTTTCAAAAACAAATGAGAGCTGCAAAATACTCACCATGCCTCTCAGCAAATAGCTTGGGGTGTCTACTTTCCAAAATGGGGTCATTTGGGGGGGGTTTGTGCCACCTGGGCATTCCATGGCCTCCGAAACTGTGATAGGCAGTAAAGAGTGAAATCAAAAATGTACGCCCTTAGAAATCCTGAAGGCGGTGCTTGGTTTTCGGGGTCCCGTACGCGGATAGGCTCCCAAAAAGTCCCACACATGTGGTATCCCCGTACTCAGGAGAAGCAGCTAAATGTATTTTGGGGTGCAATTCCACATATGCCCATGGCCTGTGTGAGCAATATATCATTTAGTGTCAACTTTGTGCAAAAAAAAAAAAAAAAAAAAAAATTTGTCACTTTCCCGCAACTTGTGTCAAAATATAAAACATTCCATGGACTCAACATGCCTCAAAGCAAATAGCTTGGGGTGTCTACTTTCCAAAATGGGGTCATTTGGGGGGGTTTTATGTCATCTGGGCATTTTATGGCCTTCAAAACTGTGATAGGTAGTGAGGAGTAAAATCAAAAATGTACGCCCTTAGAAATCCTGAAGGCGTTGCTTGGTTTTCGGGGCCCCGTACGCGGCTAGGCTCCCAAAAAGTCCCACACATGTGGTATCCCCATACTCAGGAGAAGCAGCTAAATGTATTTTGGGGTGCAATTCCACATATGCCCATGGCCTGTGTGAGCAATATATCATTTAGTGACAACTTTTTGTAATTTTTTTTTTTTTTTTTTTTTTTTGTCATTATTCAATCACTTGGGACAAAAAAAATAAATATTCAATGGGCTCAACATGCCTCTCAGCAAATTCCTTGGGGTGTCTACTTTCCAAAATGGGGTCATTTGTGGGGGTTTTGTACTGCCCTGCCATTTTAGCACCTCAAGAAACGACATAGGCAGTCATAAATTAAAGGCTGTGTAAATTCCAGAAAATGTACCCTAGTTTGTAGACGCTATAACTTTTGCGCAAACCAATAAATATACACTTATTGACATTTTTTTTACCAAAGACATGTGGCCGAATACATTTTGGCCTAAATGTATGACTAAAATTGAGTTTATTGGATTTTTTTTAGAACAAAAAGTAGAAAATATCATTTTTTTTCAAAATTTTCGGTCTTTTTCCGTGTATAGCGCAAAAAATAAAAATGGCAGAGGTGATCAAATACCATCAAAAGAAAGCTCTATTTGTGGGAAGAAAAGGACGCAAATTTCGTTTGGGTACAGCATTGCATGACCGCGCAATTAGCAGTTAAAGCGACGCAGTGCCGAATTGTAAAAAGTGCTCTGGTCAGGAAGGGGGTAAAACCTTCCGGGGCTGAAGTGGTTAAAAAGAAAAAACATCCCCAATTCCCATTTTTTTACCTGCCTGGCAAGGCCGAAAGGAGACTATTTAACCACTTTCTGGTGCAGGCAAGGTGGTCTACTGCACTGCGGTTCCCGACAATTAAAGTCCCAGCTTCTTCTATAACAATCCACTGGGGCTTTAATCTAATTGCAAGGAAAGGCTGTAGCGGATTACTCCACCTGCTCCCTAATGTGGATAAATAGTCCCTTTCGGCCCCAGACTCCGTTGCCCAGCTCAGTTCAGTGTGGGTCAGGGAAGCTGGATCCCAGTGATCAGTGCTGTGCCTCGGTGACTGACATGGAGCAGCGAGTGCAGGGCATGGATGGCTGTGTCGATCCCGCCCGTGTGTCCCTCCCTTCCGGTGCCGACTCACCCTCCCCTGCCAAGCTGATGTGCTGCAGGAAGAGACTGGGCTCTGCTGTTGGCTGCCAAAATTGTGAGTACCAGCTTCCCCCTCCATGCTGATTAGTACAGAGGGCTGGGTACCTCTGACATTGCCAGGGGTCTCCGATACTGTCCTCTCCTTTCTACTCCTCTCCTGAACCTGTGTGGGAGCCCTCTTCTCTTCCTGTATCTCTCATCTACCCTGCACTCCTCACCCTATACTGATCTAATCTATAGAACCCCCCCCCACCCATACTGACCACCCTGTACAACACTGTACACCTCACTATACACCCTCCCCCCCACAGAACCCTGCACCCCTCACCCCATACTGATCTACTCTACTGAACACTGCACTCCTCACTATACGCCCTTCCCCCACCTTATAGAACACTGTACCCCTCACTATTCACCCTGCCCCCACCTTATAGAACACTGTACCCCTCACTGCTCACCCTACCCACACCCCGTAGAACACTGTACCCCTCACTATTCACCCTGCCCCCACCTTATAGAACACTGTACCCCTCACTGCTCACCCTGCCCCCACCTTAAAAAACACTGTACCCCTCACAACTCACCCTGCCCCCACCTTAAAGACCATTGTACCCCTCACTATACACCCTCCCCCACACAGAACCCCGCACCCCTCACCCCATACTGATCTACTCCACAGAACACTGCACTCCTGACTATACACCCTTCCCCCACCTTATAGAACACTGTACCCCTCACGTTCACCCTACCCACACCCCGTAGAACACTGTACCCCTCACTATTCACCCTGCCCCCACCTTATAGAACACTGTACCCCTCACTGCTCACCCTGCCCCCACCTTATAGACCACTGTACTCCTCACTGTTCACCCTGCCTGCCTCCACCCCGTAGAACACTGTACCCCTCACTGTTCACCCTGCCCCCATCTTATAGAACACTGTACCCCTCTGTATTCACCCTGCTCCCACCTCATAGAACACTGTGCCTCTTACTATACTCCCTGCCCCCACCTCATAGAACACTGTACCCCTGTCAGGTGGAGGGAGCTTTGTCAGGTAGACTGTATGGGGCCCATGATTTCTAACAGCAGCCCTGTCGCTCTGTGTGCTTGTGGGCTGATGGGAAAGCTCTCTTTCACTATGCGGGTGGGGAGCTGAGATGGATAGATATACTAGATTTTATATATATATATATATATATATATATATATACACACATACTCACATGTGTGTTTGAGCTTTGGGGTGCACATCCGAATGTAATAGGCCGCGCACACCTGTGCCCATCAAGCAGTGAAATACAGCACTGTCTGTCCATTCTGCTTTTGCACCATGTGACTTACCTGCAGTTCCTGCATTGGCAAACTTGCTTAATTTTTGGATGTTTAGGCCACGATTCTAAAAACACAGTGCGTTTGTATGCAGGAACTGCAGGTAAGTCGCATGGTGCAAAAGCAGAATGGATCTCAAGGCCACTGCATTTTTAAAATGCTGCATGCACCTTTTTTTCTGCAGGAAACGCAGGCATGGCAGCCCATTTAAATGAATTGGCTGCTGTGATTGCGCAAATGTGGGCCGCCAAAACACATACATGTGAATGTGTGATGTGACAATAGCTGCAATGTAATTGGGGTGCTGTAATGTGTAAAGGGGCACTATGACATGAAGGGGACAGTAATGAAATGGGGGCGCTGTGATGTGATAAGGGGCACTGTGATGTGTAATGGGGCACCATAATGTGGAAATGTCTGCAATGTAATGGGGCGCTGTGTTGTGAAGAGGCTGCAATGTAATAGAGTGCTGTGACATGAAAAGGAACTGAGGACACAGAGGGACTGCTGTGAAGGGGGTCTGCAAATGCGATTTAAACACTGCTGAGATGTGTTATGGTGCAAACATGATATTCAGACCTCTGCCATATGAATATTTTACCAACTGGACCTCCATAAATTTTTATTCAGGACCCCTGTAAATTGGACATTTTATAGATAGGCAACTCCTATCCTCAGATCGATTAGTGGTTCCAAATTAATAATAACTACTGCAGTAGGGAACAGACACAAAAGATACGCTCAGCATCTTTCCAAATAACTGTTCTGCTTTATTATGACGTAATTGAAGGTTTTTATACACATGATTACGTAGGTATCACATTAATAGTACAATTGTACGTTTATGGTAACAAGGGGCGTTACATAGGCAGGCTAATTCTAATCAGGACTCGAAAGAATGTAAACATGTACTGAAAACATTATTGGTGCCGTGTGCACAGTGAGGGCAGTGTGCAATACATACAAAACAGAATACAAATATATACAGAACTTACAAATTTCCATTACACCTGGTATATATACAATATATTCTTAGCTATAAAAAAAATCATTCTCTTGCTCTCAGCTTCCTCCAAAACTCCATTTTGTGGGTGATTTCGCTTTCTGTTATGCCGCGTACACACGGTTGGACTTTTCAGCTACAAAAGTCTGACAGCCCGTCCGACAGACTTTCGACAGACTTTTGGCGGACTTTCAACAGACTTTCTAATGACCGGACTTGCCTACACACGATCACACCAAAGTCCGACGGATTCGTACATGATGACGTACACCGGACTAAAATAAGGAAGTTGATAGCCAGTAGCCAATAGCTGCCCTAGCGTCGGTTTTTGTCTGTCGGACTAGCATACAGACGAGCAGATTTCTGGGTCCTGCGGAGTTACGACGTAAAGATTTGAAGCAAGTTCCAAATCTAAAGCCCGTCAGATTTGTGACTGGAAAAGTCAGCTGAAGGTCCGGTGAAACCCACACACGATAGGATTGTCCGCCGGATTTGGTCCATCGGTCGAAAAGTCCGACCGTGTGTACGCGGCATTAGAGTGTTATAAGTTCCTCCTTCATGGTCCTACTGTACTATATGAAGGAATGTAGCCACCCTCTTTTGCTCACTCCTAAGATGGACTATTGGATGTGTATTGTACATAGAGCAGTGTACATGACTGTAACTAACATGAGAGGGAAAAGGAGAGGTTTGAGAGTCTGGCATTTTACTACTGAATGCTACAACACATATATGCATTTATTATAAGGTAATAAGAGACTGCACAGAGCATAATTTATTTTTATAATGCAGGTGTCAGTCATATCTATTTTTTGAAAAGTGGTGCACAGAAGCAAAAGAAGAAATGTATTTTTCAATGATGGCTTCAGTGACTGGAAACACGCCAGTGAACGAATTTCATCACATAAACAGTCTCAAAACCATATTCATGCTGTGATTGATACAGCCAAATATTCTAAACTGGAGGGTCGGATTGACCATAAAATGCAATAAGAGATTGAAGAGCTGACAAGCTATGGTCAAAACCTAGTAAATCCGTTGCTTAGTGTCATCCTCTTTCTTGCCGAAAGAGGATTGGCTTTTAGAGGAGATGACCAAGTTATTGGATCCAAACACAATGGCAACTATCTTGGAATTTTGGAATTACTGTTGGAGTACGATGCTTTCCTAGCACAACACATCCAAACCAAGGCAAACAAGGGCAAAGGATGTACAAGTTATCTATCAGCAAATGTCTGTGAAGAACGTATAAAGATTACAGGGGAAAAGATTTTAGAACATGTCATCAACTGGGTTAAAATGGCAAAGTACTACTCGGTATCTGTAGATTCATCTGAAGATTATTCCCGTACTGATCAGCTCACAGTGATTTTAGGATACTTAGAAGGAAACCATGCTGTGGAGCGTTTTCTAACCTTCTTACTCTCAACGGGGCATAAAGGAGAAGAAATGGCGAATGCGCTCCTAAAATTCCTTAATAATGTTGGACTTTCCATACAAGAATGTCGTGGACAGAGTTACGACAATGCAAGCAACATGTCTGGTCACTACAAACATTACAAAATTGTTAACCTGAATAAATATGCAAAGTATATACCTTGTTTTGGACACTCACTAAACCTTGTTGGAAAGGATTCTGCAAATTCATGTAGTGAGGCTGTCAAGTTTTTTGATTTCATACAAGCTCTGTATGCATTCTTTACTGGCTCAACCAGGCGCTAAAAGAAGCTTAAAGACAAGCTTGATGAGAAAGACCTCTCTGTGTCCATGCCGAAAAAGATAAGTGACACACGTTGGTCATGTCGTGCTGATGCTTGTCAGGCACTAGTCCATGGCTATCAAAATATAATGGACATTTTGTTGGAAATTTCAGCTGACTGTGAAGAGAGGTCAGAGTGCCGTAATATGGCAAAAGGACTGTTTGATCAGATGAGCAAACTTGAAACCGGGATTTTTGCAAAATTCTGGAACACTGTTTTACAGCGCGTCAACAGCAGCAGCAAAACTTTGCAGTCCGTTCAACTCAACCTAAATTCAGCAATTGGCATTTTGAAATCATTAAAAGATTTTATGAATGAACAACGTACTAAATTTGATGCATTTGAAGAAGCTGGCAAGCGTCTCACAGATACTGAAGAATATACTGTGGAACAGGGGCGTAACTAGAAATAGCAGGGCCCCATAGCAAAATGTTGTATGGGGCCCCCCTGCAAACAGCCCCCCCCCCCCAGCTGCCCTAGTGTCAATGCAGCGTGACCTGTGCCACATACAGTGTGACCTGTGCCACATACAGCGTGACCTGTGCCCAATGCAGCGTGACCTGTGCCCAATACAGCATGACCTGTGCCCAATACAGCGTGACCTGTGCCCAATACAGCCTGGTCTGCCTGTGCACCATACAGCCCCACCTATGCAGAGGAAGAGGCAAGCCACCCGGATCAGCAGAGAGCGGGATTGCCCGCTGTAATACCTTTTATTTGAATTTCCTGTCTTCCCGGGGCTCATCGTCACATAGCCCCACCTCTTGGCCCGATGCCTTTGATGACGTCACATGTCCCGCATTGAATCGGCGTTCTGTCTATTAAAGGCGCCGGGCCAAAAGGTGGAGCTATGTGACGTGAGCCCCGGGAACACTGGAAGTTCTAATGAAAGCTCTTACATCGGGCAATTCAGCTCTCTGCTGATACGGACAGCTCGCCTCTTCCTTTCCTCTCTCTTCCCCTGGCTGGGAGACTGTGCTGGCGGTACTCTCATCCTCATTGGGCCCCACTCGGCTGCGGGCCCCATAGCGCCCGCATGGGTCGCTATGGTGGTAGTTACGCCCCTGCTGTGGAACATCATCATCTTCAATGCTGGAATGTCCGTCAGCAGCCACTTGACTATGGACACAGTGAAGAAGCACACTTAACACCCAAGGAGACCTTTTATGTTAAGGCCTTTTTCCCATGTGTTGACAAACTTTTATGCCTCGTACACACGATCGCACATTCCGACAACAAAATCCATGGATTTTTTCCGATGGATGTTGGCTCAAACTTGTCTTGCATACACATGATCACACAAATCTTGTTGGAAATTCAGAACGCCAAGAACACGGTGACGTACAACACGTAAGACGAGCTGAGAAAAAGGAAGTTCAATAGCCAGTGCGGCTCTTCTGCTTGATTCCGAGCATGCGTGGCACATTGTGCGTCGGAATTGTGTACATACGATCGGAATTTACGCAAACGGATTTTGTTGTCGGAAAATTTGAGAACCAGATCTCAAATTTTGTGCATCGGAGATTCTGATAGAAAATGTCCGATGGAGCCCACACACGGTCGGAATTTCCCGACGAAAGGCTCCCATCGAACATTTTCCGTCAGAAAATCCGACCGCGTGTACGAGGCATAAGTGTGTCTGGAGCATCGACTAGGAGCTTACAGTGAAGTGTGTGATTTATTTGGTTTCTTTCTAAACTTTCCAATGATGGACTTTGATTTAATTAAAATTGCAGCAGAAAAGTTGTCCGCTTTCTATAAGCATGATCTGGTCACAACCTTTGGTGACGAGCTAATTCGGTTTCGGTCATTCATTTCTTTGTTTCGCGATAAAAAAACAGATGACTGCAGCATAGAGCAATTTATGTACAATACTATTTTGACAAGGATATAAAAGGATATAAAACCTTTCCCAACAGGGAAATTGCTTTAAAAATGTATCTCACTTTAACTGCTTGCCGACCAGCCGCTGTCATTATACGGAGGCAGGTCAGCACGATCATGCGAGCCGTCGTAGCTATACGTCGGCTCGCGGAATTGGGACAGCAGGCGCGCACCCGCTTTACTGCAGGGGTGCCGGTGCTTGTGGGCGACGGTTGCGATGACCGCAGGCCGCGAGCGATCGCAGGCACCAGAGGCAGAACAGGGATGTGTGTGTGTAAACACACACACATCCCTGTTCTGTGAGGAGTGACAGATCATGAGTTCCTAATAGCTTGGAACCGCGATCTGTCATTTCCTCTAGGTCAGTCCCCTCCCCCTTCAGTTAGAAACACACAGGCAACACAGTTAACCCCTTGATCACCCCCTAGTGTTAACCCCTTCCCTGCCAGTGACATTTTTCCAGTAATCAGTGCATTTTTATAGCACTGATCGCTGTATAAATGCCAATGGTCCCAAAAATGTGTCAAAAGTGTCCGATGTGTCCGCCATAATGTCGCAGTCCAAAAAAAAAAAAACGGAGCTTGCCGCCATTACTAGTAAAAAAAATAATAATAATAAAAATGCTATAAATCTATCCCCTATTTTGTAGACAGTATAACTTTTGCGCAAAACAATCAATATACGCTTATTGCGATTTTTTTTTACCAAAAATATGTAGAAGAATACATATTGGCCTAAACTGAGAAAAAAATTGCTTTTTTTAAAAAAAAATGGGGATATTTATTTCAAAATTGTCGCTCTTTTTTTGTTTATAGCGCAAAAAATAAAAACCACAGAGGTAATCAAATACCAAGAAAAGAAAGCTCTATTTTTGGGGAAAAAATGATGTCAATTTTGTTTGGGTGCACCGTCACGTGACCGCGCAATTATCAGTTAAAATTATGCAGTGCCAAATCGCAAAAAATGGCCCGGTCATTCAGCAGCCAAATCTTCCAGGGCTGAAGTGGTTAATGATCACTAACTGTTCAGGTGAACAATCTTTTTCAAAAATGAAACGGATCAAAAATCTACAACGCACAACCATGAGCCAACATCATCTCACCAAACTGTCTATAATGTCTGCTGAATCAGATATACTTCGCAGTCTTGACTTCACCAACATTACAAAAATATTTGCTGCTTAAAAAAGCACGTAGACTGGTGGTATAAACTGCATCAAAGTATTTCTGCACTTTTATATTTGTGGTTGACAATCAATTGTCTGCTATACTAGCAGCTGTTGCCTAATAGGAATGTTAACATACCGGGATTTTCCATAAGGCTGCTATACGGAAAATCCTGTTTTGTTTTTTTTTTTGGTTTGTTTTGAGTTTTTTGTGGACCGAAAGCTGATGAAAGGGTGGTTTTATCACCCTTTTAGCACAGAAGCACATAGCTTCCAGATTTAGTGTAGTATGTTATGTTACTCTGCTACCTGTTACCTATTCTCTAAATTGGAGTGGAGCATATGCACTTTGTTTTGAATGTTTGATTTTGGATTCTATGGGTTGTAAGTTTTAATATTGTTTATTTAATTGCTATGTGTTGTTGTTAATTGTTCTATTATTTATAAATATTTATTTTTTTGTTACTAGACAACATGGCTATTTGTTTTACACACAAAACATAATGTTGATTTGCACTTTATTACTGAAAGTTATTAGGATATTAACATATAAGTGTTACCACAGTTGGCGAGTATGTACTGTTACAGATCTAGCTAAAGACTTGAATGTGTTCACAGGAGGGTGTGTATAAGAGTCAGGCTGTGATTGGGAGGGGGTGTGTGCCAGAGGCAGGTTGTGATTGGTTGGGGGGCATTGTGACTGAACAAACTACAAAATACAGGCATGCTATGGGTCAGCCAAAGGTTGAAAAGTGGCAACGCAAGAACAGATCAGCTTTTGTGCTTTTTGTGGTCAGGTTAGAACAAGGAAGAAAGGTGGCTGGCAGGATCAACCTGGTACTTCAGATGGAAGAAGTGGTGATTGACACTTTTTTTTTTTTGTACAGTAGGCTTCAACAAAGCTGCTTAAAGTTGGCTGAAAGCTTTGAAAATGCTTTGTAAAACTTTGCTGTACATGCTAAAGCACATACCCTGTTTTCCCGAAAATAAGACCTAGCGTGATTGTCAGTGATGGCTGCAATATAAGCCCTACCCCCCAAATAAGCCCAAGTTAAAGTCCTTGTAGGTCTTATTTTCAGGGTAGGGCTTATTTTCAGGGAAACAGGGTAGGGCTTATTTGGGGGGTAGGGCTTATATTGCAGCCATCACTGACAATCACGCTAGGTCTTATTTTCGGGGAAACAGGGTATATTCAAGGTCTTAAAGTAATACTAAACCCAGAAACAAAAATGTACTATGTTTGAGTCTACCAATCCTTAGATGTGGTGGCTGTATTCGTTTTTTTGGCTTTTTTTTAAACTTTTATTAACCTGGTGATATGGACAATAACACACTTCCTGTCTTAGGGTGTCTCCCCACATCAGAGACTTTGTCAATTTGAGCTGAGGGTAATGTTCGATGTACTAGCAGATCTAGATGGACTTGACCAACAAATTAAAGTTGAACTCCAGATAATACTTTTGAGGCAGTTACAGAGACGTTTTGTTTTTTCTTCTTTTGGGATAAAGGTTTTACATACATGAATAAAAGCTGACCATTGTAAGCCCCGGTTCACACAGGGGCGGCACGACTTGCAGGTCGCCTCACCGAGGCGACCTGCACACGATTTCCACGGCGACTTGCAAAACGACTTCTGTATAGAAGTCTATGCAAGTCATCTCAAGTCGCCCCCAAAGTAGTACAGGAACCTTTTTCTAAGTCGGAGCGACTTGCGTCGCTCCTATTAGAACAGTTCCATTGTACAGAACGGGAGGCGACTTTTTAGGCAGCTAGGTCGCCTGACAAGTCGCCCCTGTGTGAACCGGCACTTAGCACCTCTGCCAGTGGTAGATGGTTTGTCTCAACTCCGTAACTGACACCTTTGCTGGACAGCTTGGTCTGTTAACAGAATTTGACAAATAACAGACTTACTGGCTGAATCACAAAGTGAAAATAAAGGGAAAATTCCAAAAAAGAAACGAATACAGCCACAACATCTAAAAAACTGGTAAGCTGCAATTTAATACATTTTATTTTTTATTTATTATTTGCGTTGGGTTTAATGCCGCGTACACATGATCGGACTTCTCGTCGGAAAAAGATATGACGGCCTTTCTGACGGGATTCCGCTCAAGTTTGCCTTGCATACACACGGTCACACAAAAGTTCGCTGAACTTACGACCGTCAAGAACGCGGTGACGTACAACACTACGACGAGCTGAGAAGATGAAGTTCAATGCCTCCGAGCATGCGTCAAATTGTTTCCGAGCATGCGTAGGGATTTTGCGCGTCGGAATTGCCACAGACGATCGCATTTTCCCGACCGAAAAATTGAGAGCATGCTCCCAATATTTTGCTGGCTGGAATTCGGCCAGCAAAAAAACGATGGAGCGTACACACGGTCGCATTTTCCGATGAAAAACTCTCATCGGTCTTTTGGGGCCGAACTTCCGATTGCGTGTATGGAGCATTAGTGTAATCAAAACTACAGAGAGCTTTGCAGCAAATGTTTTGTAGCTAGTATAGTGCATCATTTTGGAGGGTCTGGTAAAGCAAATCTAAAACTATATCTAAAATTACATTTGGTTTGGTTTTCTAGAAAATACCTGCATGGTACCAAAAAAATACAAACATTCTAGCAAGGTTCGAGCTACTTTTTAAGCTGATTAGGTTGGGGACAAAGACAGGCATGCCTACTGCTCTAAAATGTTAAAGTGGAAGGGTTGCCTATTGTTTATGAATGTAGAAAAATCCTCTATCAAAAATACTAAAAAATATATACAGTATAGTATTATATAAGTTTTAACTAAGCAATTAATAACCAACTTTTATCAGTTATTATGTGACATTTACAGTAATGAATGGTTATCTGGGATTGGTTCATTATAATTACTAAACATTATCATTCTTGTACTGTTGGCTACAATATACAGTTACGTTGGCTGGCAGCAATTTTAACATTAACATCCTTTCAAAAACATGAGAATTAAAAAATCCATTAACTGCTTACCTCTTCAGTCATTTCTGCAATAAAGTGATGAGAGAGATAAAATTAGTAAATGATTTTGCAGAAGTTGCTTCAGGGACCGAAGACACTGGGATGCTATAAACAGGGACAACAGAGTACTTAGTTCAGTAAGTATTATATCATGTGACAGGAGCAGCTCCTAAGCGCCCTGCAGGCTCTAAGATGCAAATGGCTGCTGATTAGGTTTGCATACAAAATGTAGTGGTACATTAATGGGTTTGAGCATCTGTGCCAAGGCCCTGCCAGCGATAAGTCTGCCAGGATGTAAAACCTATGCGTGAATACTTCTCCTCTTGCTCCGTGAAGTGAAGATCTGACTGTCAATGTAAATTAATGTATATAAAATAGCACCCAAGATACAGGAATAACACAACTGGAGAATTTTTTTTTTTTTTTAAATACAGAAACGAGAGAAAGGCTATATAAAACAAAACAGGTATAAATACAATTGGCTATATAGGCAAAGTCAGTGGTAGAGCCCATGGGGGTTGATTTATTTACTAAAGACAAATAGGTTGTTCACATTTCACAAGACCCCTAACGCCACTACCCTGTTTCCCCGAAAATAAGACCTAGCGTGATTGTCGGTCGTGGCTGCAATATAAGTCCTACCCCCCAAATAAGCCCTACCCTGTTTCCCTGAAAATAAGCCCTACCCTGAAAATAAGACCTACAAGGACTTTAACTGGGGCTTATTTCTGGGGTAAGGCTTATATTGCAGCCATTACCGACAATCACGCTAGGTCTTATTTTCAGGGAAACAGGGTAGAAAGTGTTTGCTTTATGGCACACACATCCGAGAAAAACATTTCCTTAGCCTACACTAGACATGTGCATTCATTTTCGTCCGAATGCATTTTCGTCCGAATTTCAGGTATTTTCGTTATCGTTTTAACAAACGATAACGAAAGTGCAGAATCCGAAAAATGAAAGATCCGACATAAACAAATGCTTTGTTTTCGTTGCTACAACAGTTCGATATAGATAGGAGATTCGACATGATGATGACAATACCAATCTGTGTCCATCAAACCTGTGGTCGAATGTGCCTAACCTTAGCTCTATTAGTCCAAGATTATTCTACATAGAGAGAAAAGATTTGACGTAGGGGAGAAAAGATTTGACGAAGGGGAGAAAAGATTTGACGAAGGGGAGAAAAGATTTGACGTAGGGGAGAAAAGATTTGACGAAGGGGAGAAAAGATTTGACGAAGGGGAGAAAAGATTTGACGTAGGGGAGAAAAGATCGCTGCTGGAATTGGGTGGGGGAATAAAAATAAAAATTATGATGATGAATGTTATTGGATGATTGTAACCAAAGAGGAGGAGCAGTAAAATAGATAGAACTGCCGTATTTATCGGCGTATAACACGCGACGGCGTATAACACGCACCCCAAGTTTAGGAGGGAATTTTAAGGAAAAAAACTTTTAGGAGGGAAGTTTAAGGAAAAAAAACTTACACTAAAATGCCCATCAATGCAGCCTTATCTGTCCATCTGCAACCTTGCCCAGTGTCCATTGCAGCCTTGTCAGTGCAGCTTTGCCCCAGTGCAGAATTGTCAGTGCAGCTTTGCCCCAGTGCAGAATTGCCAGTGCAGCTTTGCCCCAGTGCAGCCTTGTCAGTGCAGCCATGTCAGTGCAGCTTTGCCCCAGTGGTCAGTGCAGCCTTGCCCCAGTGGTCAGTGCAGCCTTGCCCCAGTGGTCAGTGCAGCCTTGCCCCAGTGGTCAGTGCAGCTTTGCCCCCAGTGTCCATTACATGCTTGGACAGATCGCTTGAAAGATCGCCGCCGACATAGACATAGCATGTAGTTTTAAATATGGCGCCGCAGAGTTCGGAGGGACTTGGTGGAGCTGAACGAGCGCCAGCGAGATACACACACATAGTCGAGTGTACTCGGCTCTTTCCGGCGCCGCTCACAGTCCCGCCCTATGATGGACATAACACAGGTCCAATGGCGGGACTGGGCGTAACTGTGAGCGGCGCTGGAAAGAGCCGAGAACACTCGACTATGTATATCTCGGCGGCGCTCGTTCAGCTCCGCCGAGTCCCTCCGAACTCCGCGGCGCCATATTTAAAACTACACGCTATGTGAATGTCGGCTGCGACCGCGCGATCGCTCCGATAGATCACAGATAGCGGGGATCGGCCTATAACACGCACCCACGATTTTCCCCTGATTTTAAGGGGGGAAAAAGTACGGTAAGTACACATGTACTTTGGCTTATGGTGTCTGTTGAAAGTTCTAAGAAGATTCGACGGAGCAGGTAAACTATACGGCGCCGTACAGTTTAGCTGCTCCATCGAATCTTCTTTGAACATTTGACAGACACCATAAGCCTTCAATGACAGATTCAACCTTAATTTGGATTTTCGGACGAATGCAATTTTTAACGAAAAACGAAATAAATAAAAACAAATTTCGGGAGTAACTAAATAAATTTATTTTTTGGGCGAAAACAAAATTTGCAAAACGAAATATTTCAGTGTGCACATGTCTAGCCTACACCTGGTTGCAAGCCTCTATTCCTCAGGAACCTAATAAACATAAATAATTTTGGGAAACAGCCTTAAAAATGACCTTCACTAAGGATCAATGGCTACAGGCCTGTGTGTTTGCCCATAAATGTACTATCAGCACACGACTACAAGAAACCTCGTTCAAGCCTTTAAAGAACTGGTACAACACACCAATCAAAATGAATAAATGGTTCCCTAGTGTCCCTGACCTTTGCTGGTGCTGCAACCAGGAGAAAGGCACCTTACACCATATATGGTGGGAATGCTCTCTAATACAGTCATTCTGGAGGCAGATGTGTGACATTATAAAACTCATAACAGAAACAACGAACCCATTAAACGTAGCATGCTGCCTATTACACATCACCAATTGTTCATTACGAAAATGCAAGCGACCACTTACCAGATTTCTACTCACAGCCGCGAAGACAGTGATACCCAGACACTGGAGAAATACCACCGCACCCACGACCAAAGAATGGTTAGAAGTGGCTCACCTCCTCTATAAAATGGAAGAGATAAAGGCGATAGCCCACGAAACAACTAAAAACTTTAATAAGATTTGGCAACCTTGTATCATTTTCAAGTACTCTAAAACCTAGGAATCCCTGACAGAGATATAAATCCAGACAATTGTTTAGGACTCTGGCATACTATGACCTTTCCTATCACCTCCTCCCTCATCACTTCTTTTTCCTCCCTGTATTTCCCTCTTTGGGTATTTTGTCTTCCTTCTTCCTACAACGACTTTTTGTGCAATCTACACGTAATTAGAGCACACTTTAGCTTCTGACAATGGAATATGTTCGGCTGGCCATATCAGTTTGCTAATTAAAATGGACAGCGCATATGGTTTTCACACTGAGTTTTGTAAAGGCAAGAATATAGCCTTAGGTTTGAATGATTACCATCACATGAGCTCTAAAGTGAGGCCCGGAACGGAAAAGAAGAAAGAAGAATAGTGCAGGGCCGGGCATGACAGGGTGTTGAGGGGAGACAACATAAGGGTTAATAGGTAAAGTGCTGAGAGGGGAGGGGGACAGAGAGGAAAGTATGAGGGGGAGTGGTGGTATTTAGGATAGAGGTGGCACCAGGCTGGGGAACAGTAAGCTGAGGAAAGAGAAAGGAGGAGGCAGTTTTCCCACCCGCCCTTCCTATATGTTTTTGGTGTGTGTCTGTTTGTGTGCTTTTCTTTCTTTCAGGGGCGTTGGAAGATGGTCGTCATGACAGCTGTGGATTGGCGGTGTTTTGTTGGTCTTCGACGGTGGCAGTAAACATATGTGATGGAAAGGGGTGGGGGGCTCATCGGTAGTATGTGCCCCTCTGGTGTATTCCAGCAGAAAGGTTGATGGAATACTGTAATGGTTGCACTGTGGGAATGGGAGTTGTCTCCGATCAGTTATACGGCTGGAGGCCTATCATGTTGAAAAAGGTCCCGCAGTGTATTGGTGGTATATGTGTTGGGGTTCAGGGGTGCCATCAAAGACCAACAGACTGGGGTTAAACAAGCTGGATGTTATATTTTGATATCGGAGTTGTTAAAAAATAGGCTGTTATGGCCATTTATACTCCAAATTAAGGTGTGGTCTCATCATTTGAGGAGGGTAAGAAATGGAGGTGTTGGAGTACAAGTGGTATAGCAGTAAGAGGTAGGTTGGGTACCTCTGGACTACACTGGTCATGGTGTAACATATTTACTCATCGCTGAATGTACTGTGTTCAAACTTTATATATAAAGGTTATGATAACTGTACAATTGCTACTTTTCTGATTTTATTGATGTAAAAAAAAAAAAATAGGTTGTTCACTTTGCAATAGAAATCTGCCACCAATGTTTAGCGAATTAGGTGAAACTTTACTGACTTCCATCATCCAATCATGTGCAAGCAAAGATGTTGCTTTCTTTTTTATTTCCACTGCACGTGATTAGGTATTATTTGCAAAGCGCAGCATCACCACATTCACTAAGCTCTGGGGAAAATTCCCTTGCAAAGTGTCATTTTCATTCTACTGTAAAGTGAACAGTCAATTTGCCTTTAGTAAGTCATCCCTCATTTCTCCTAGGATTAGCAATAGCAGAAAGTCAATTGATAACAGTGTAAGGCTGTTTTGGGGAGATATGATTGTTTTAGATTAGTCTGTGCAGTCTGGTGACAGGATGCTGATTAGTGGAAAGTAAGGGCAAATCACCATCACTGAGGCTCCTGTGGCAGGGTATTATCCAGCTAGTAGATAGTTCCATGGAGATACAGTCAGAGTGAAAGTGGACCTCTTTTATAGAGAGTGATAAGGTGTCCTGGGAGCTGGACATCAAGTCAAGACCTGCTGTATGTTAGTGAATGGCAGTCTCAGCCTGGACCCCCACTAGGCCATGCCCCCCCAAACATTTCACTCCGCCCACAGGAGCTTACTCATGGGAACCTCTTTTATAGTCCTTTTTGGACTACATAATGGACACCTATATTGTGAAAGATATAAAGGCTGCCATTGCTGACCCTCTTCTAAACATGCTGTTTGCTTGGCGATCTCTGGCTTTTATGCATGTCTGCAGGGCAGGACTTAGGGTGGTGGGGGCCCCTGGGCTTGAGTCACTTTTTGGCCTACCTTCTATACATTACTTTAAATAGAACAAAATGTTGACTGGTACCGTAGACAGTGTTACATGTTACAAAAACTTAATAGTCTATTTACATGACCACTGATTGAAGCTTGAAAAACGTGACACTGATGACAGATGACACTAATGTGTGGCACTGATGACACGTGGCACTGATGACAGATGGCACTAATACGTGGCACTGATGACAGATGGCACTAATAGGTGGCACTGATGACAGATGGCACTAATACGTGGCACTGATGACAGATGGCACTAATACGTGGCACTGATGACAGATGGCACTGATAAGTGGCACTGATACGTGGCACTGATGACACGTGACACTGATGACAGATGACACTAATATGTGGCACTGATGACACGTGGCACTGATGACAGATGGCACTAATACGTGGCACTGATGACAGATGGCACTAATACATGGCACTGATGACACGTAACACTGATAACAGATGGCACATGACACTGACAGGTGGCACTGATGACACGTGACACTGACAGGTGGCACTGGGGACAGGTGGCACTGGGGGCAGGTGGCACTGGAGGCAGGTGGCACTGATAGGTGGCACTGGGGACAGATGGCGATGGGGACATTTGGCACCGATAAGTGGCACTGGGGACAGATGGCACTATGTTGTGTAGTGTAACTGTAACTAGTGTGAGTGTTCACTCACCGCTGCAACACGGAAGCTCTCCCTCCTCACATGCCTGTGTGTGAGGAGGGAGAGCCGGCGATGAGAGATGATCTCATATGTTTACATATGAGATCACCTCCTATTGGACACTCCGATTGAGTGCTAAATGGCCGCTGTGATTGTGAAGGGACACGGCCAACACAGAACTTCCCCGATGCGGCGCGCAGAGGGGAAGTAAACAGGAGGATGTCCAGGGAAGCCCTCCCGGCAATTGGCGTCTGCTCTGTAGCCATCTTTCGGCTATAGCGCGGGCGCCGCGGGGCCCCCTATTGGGCCGGGCCCATGGGCTTGAGCCCAATAAAGCCCAATAGTAAGTCCGGCCCTGCATGTCTGAGTAACTTTCCTACAACAAGCATGCAACCAGTGAAGTTAAAACTGATGTACATCCTTATTCCAGGTCAGTGACTCAGAAAGTAGTAAAGCCAACAAATCAGAAAGACAGCTAGGCAACTAGTATTTTTAGAAGGAGGGGACCGCATTGGCATCTTTCATATACCTCCCAGTACAGATTCCGTTTATTTGTTAATTATGGAGTTGTGAGCGTTTTTTTAAAATACTTTTTTCTTGGAGATTTTTTTTAATCATTTCAGAATACAATGGCTCTTACATACGGTTGCAGACATACATTGTAGAATCCGGGAATACATTATAGAAGAAAGCATAAACATAAGAAAGAACTAAATATAATAAAATAGGTAAGAAGTGAACCATGAATCCATTCAAAAGGGCAAACTTGAGTTGAATTGGTGCAAGGTTATCTTTTATCATAATTATAATTATGGCCTGACCACCAACATGCCCCAGAGTGCTCCCACCGAATCCGCCCACTAGCCCGCCAAGTCCTTCGGTGCACACACTTTTATTTTACCACTCTTAGTGCCGGTTCACACTGGGAGGACTTGTCAGGCGACTTAGCAGCCTGACAAGTAGCGTCCCGTTCTGTACAATGGAACCGTTCTAATCGCGTCGCTCCGACTTAGAAAAAGGTTCCTGTACGACTTTGGGGGCGACTTGAGGCGACTTGCATTGACTTCTATACAGAATTCATTTTGCAAGTCGCTGCTCCTGTCGTGTGCAGGTCGCCTGAGGCAGTCGCGCTGCAAGTCGTGCTGCCTCAGTGTGAACCAACACTTACAACGTCATATGAAAATGAACAGTGTATTATAAGTCATCAGTGCTTTCAAGATTTAACAGTAACAAATTGTATTTTGCTCAAATAAGACATCCCAATCCAACAGCTGTACGCTTGCAGCCCCCCTACACCTGTACACTCGCAGCCCCCCTCACACGTGTACTCTCACAGCCCCCCTGACACCTGTACACTTGCAGCCCCCCGACACCTGTATGCTCGCAGGGCCCCCCAACACCTGTACACTCGCAGCCCCCCTCACACGTGTACTCTCGCAGCCCCCCTGACACCTGTACACTTGCAGCCCCCCGACACCTGTACGCTCGCAGGGCCCCCCAACACCTGTACGCTTGCAGCCTCCCGACACCTGTACGCTCGCAGCCCCCCTTACATGTGTGTGTATGTATGTACACACACACACACATGTATTTGTCCAGGTCATGGTGCAACTAGTAGTATTTGTTCACAATCAACTAAACCTGTTCTGTAATGTTAGATAGATATTGTGTGGCTTGAAGAAGCTGCACACAGACATGTACACACAGATATGTACACACACACACAGACATACACACACACAGACATGTACACACACACAGACATGTACACATACACACAGACATGTACGCACATACACACAGACATGTGTACACACACACACAGAAACACACAGACATGTGTACACACACACATACACACAGATATGTACACTCACACAGATATGCACACACACACAGACATGTACACATACACACAGACATGTACACATACACACACAGACATGTGTACACACACAGACACATACACACAGACATGTGTACACACACACACACAGAAACACACAGACATGTGTAACACACACACATACACACAGATATGTACACACACACGGACATGTGTACAAACACGCAAACATGTACACAAACACACACGTACACAAACACACACAGACACAGACAGACACCCCCCCCCCCCCGTCAAGCTGCTTTGGCCCCTTACAAGTGTATGCGCTGTACCTCCCTGCTAGCAGCCCTGCCTGCGGTACCATGTACTTGTGTGAGAAAGTATCCTGTTCTCTTTGTATTGCTTCCTTTATATGAAATCCCTGGTGTTCCTGCTAGTCCCCATGCTTTACTAATAAAAACTGACCACACTAAGCAGGAGAGCACAGTGTGGTCAGTTCTCTAGCTATGCTGGGAACTCAATGCGCTCTCCGCCAATGATCAGACTTTTCCTGACACGCCCCCCACTGCACAGCCTTTCACTGGGAATCTCAGTGTGCTGCTGCTTCTCCTCCCCCAGCTCCTATGCAGTTGAGAACCATGGGAATGTGATCACTTATAAAAAAGGGAAAAAAGGTATTTATAATGTTTTTTTTTATATATCTATACACAAATGTTTTGCCTTTCATTTCTATTTTAAACTGAATGGGTTGTTTTACTAGGTGATCTTTAATTTATAAAGCGGAAGTGTTTGGTCAATGAGTGCTTTCCAGAAATAGGTGAATTAACACAAAAATCATTTGTAATAATGTTTTACCTCCACTGTCTACAAAGGACCCAAGTCCCTTATAAGCAGAATATGATGTTGAAAGACCAAAAAGTTTATTTTTTTCTTAAAATACCAAATGACATGTGAAGTGAGTGAAGGACTGTACTTTGGAAATTTGCCCAACCTGTGGAGTTTCAGGAAGTATAAAAAAAATTCTAAAAAATATTTTATTTGTATATGTCTGCCCTTAGAGGAGATTCATGTATAGGGGTATGAAAAAGAGAAATCTTTCCAATCATCTTCCAATCATCTTCTATCAGTTTAGAAAACTCTTCTTGCCATTTAAGTTTTAAAGCCCTGAATTTATGGTTTAATCTAGCTAGAAAGTGCATAATATTAGTTTGTGATGGTAAGGACGGAGAGAAAATGTAGAATTTACGCCACTGAGACCATATTGTGCTGCAGCAGTATGGCTCACCTGAAAATAATGATAATCCCAGTTTATTGGGACATTAAACTCATGTTGTAGTTTATGGTAATGAAATGTTTTAGAAGTGTCATGATCATAAAGCTGATGTTCATATTTTCCGGAGAGTCCAAAGCTTCCCATTTGAAATCTTATCAAGTTCCTGTAGCTGAGAATGAGGAAAATTTTATACCTACCTAATGGTAATTTTCCTTTCCTGAAGCAAAGCATGACGGCATATACTTATGGGTAGGCTCCGCCCCCTGCCCTATGTAAGGACTAGTTATACTATATAAGTAAGTCTCCTCCCTGCCTGCAGCATTCTCATAACTTAGTATCCCTTTTCGGGGGGGGGACCTATATGCTGTCATGCTTTGCATCAGTAAAGGAAAATTACCGTTAGGTAAGTATAAAATGTTCCTCTTACCTAACACAGCATGACAGCATACGTATGGGATGTAGCAAATCACCAGACAAGAAGGGTGGGCAATGCTGTACTATTTGTGTATATATATATATATATATATATATATATATATATAATTTTGCTTATGTCGTTCCCTCCAATACCGAACAGCCAAACTGCACTGTGGTTAAGGCCGCAGGGTCCACTTTATAGTGGCTCAAGAACGTATTGAAGGTCGCCCACATTGTGGCTCTACAGATTAGTTCAGTGGTGACCCCTCGGAAATCCGCCCATGATGCCGCCATCCCCCGGGTGGAGTGAGCCCTAAGCTCCACTGGGGGTACCAGATTCTTTGCAGTATAAGCTCTCCGTATGACCTTAACAAGCCACAATGCCAGTGTCCTTGTGGACGCTGCCAGCCCTTTTCTACTTCCTTCTGGAATGACAAACAGATTTTCTGTTCTTCTAAAGGATGCTGTCATCTTGTGATAGTAAGATCAATACTATTTGGAGATCCCATGGTGGAACAGATTGTTCTGTGGGACGAATTCTCGCACATGCCTTTAGAAACTGACAGATTAGATACCGTGAGGCCCACTTAACTCCTGTTAACGTTGTCAGGGCTGAAATCTGTACCTTCAGTGTACCTGTACCCTTTATCTAGACCCATTTGGAGAAAGTTCAGTACTTACGGTTCCGGTGGCGCCTGGGGTTTCTCCTGGGTTTCTGCAAAGGATTTGAACTTTTCCTAGGTCCTCAAGTAGGTCTGGTTAGTGGTGGGCACTCTCGCTTCTAACAGTGTTTTTACCACTGCTGCCGAGTACCCTGCTTCTTCTAACCTTCTCCCTTCAGCCTCCAGGCTGCTAAGTGTAGAACTCCTGGGTCTGCATGTATTACCTGACCCTGCTGTAGTAGGTTTGGTATGTCCGGAAGGGGCATTGGTGGTTCCACCACCAAGGTCTGCAGTAACGGGAACCACAGCCTGCGTGACCATACTGGGATTTTTGCTATTACCACTCCTGGTTGTGTTCTTATTCAGCTGAGTAGCCTGAAGATTAGCGCAATCTGAGGAAAGCCATATGCTAGTCTGCACTCCCATCTGGCATTAAGAGCATCTGCTACTTCCGCTTCCTGGAACCTTGCTCTGGACAGAAAACGCCTGCACTTCATATTGACTGCGGTTGCCATTAGATCCAGGTCTGGGTACCCCCACTGTTTGCATATCCAGTGGAAGACCGACTGTTTCAGGGACCACTCAATGGGGTCTAGGGATTTCCTGCTCAGGGTGTCCGCAAGAAAGCTTTGCAGGGTTGGGATGTAGATCAACGAAAGGTGGGTTAGGTTTTGTTGCGCCCACTCAATTATCGGTGTTACTTCGGTCAGTAGTGACCGACTTCGCGTCCCTCCTTGTCTCCTCACATAAGTGACTGCCGCCCTGTTGTCCATCTGGATGACTACATTTCTCCCTTGAATCTGTGTGTGAAATGCTTTTAGTCCACAGAGGGCTGCCCTCAGCTCTATCACATTGGAGACCCCCCTTTGCCTGTGTCTCCATCTGCCCTGGGCTAGGAGACAATTGTAGTGTGCGCCCCATCCTGATGCTGAGGCATCCGACGTGATCACTTGTGGTGAATCTGATACTAGTTGATGGCATTTGCGGAGATTTGCCAGATTCTAACACCACACCAGGGACCCTCTCATTTCCAGGGTTAGACAAATTTTTTGTCGGACTGACTGTTTTCGCCATTGGTTTAGGAAGCCTTTCTGGAATTCCCTGATCCTCCAATGGGCCCATCTGACCATCGGGATTGT
Source organism: Lithobates clamitans (assembly GCA_037952925.1). Classification (NCBI taxonomy): domain Eukaryota; kingdom Metazoa; phylum Chordata; class Amphibia; order Anura; family Ranidae; genus Lithobates; species Lithobates clamitans. Next base: position 693,297 of record JBBGZY010000261.1, read on the forward strand.
TGCAGGCAGTATTCCCAGGGGACTGAGGCAGCGTGATGCCGAGAGATAAGTCATCTTTGATGTTTCTTCTAACTTGGTCAGTGTCAGAGAGCGTACCTCGGCGGGCAGGGTGCTCGCGGCAGTGTGCGCACGTTGGCGCGCGCGTTCCTGTGGACCCCGCTGTGCACGTTCCTCGCGGTGCTGGTGTGTGTGTCCGGGGTCATCCTGTTGTGCACGCTGGCGTGCGGGGGCGCGCGTGCGCGCGTGCGGGCGTTGGCGGGTGCGCGCGCCTGTGTGTGCTGGTGCGCGCGCGTGCACGTCGTTTGGCGCCAAAAGATGCATTTAAGCCGGCGTCCCTCTGTGATCAGTGCTGCCTGATCAACAGCTTGCCGTCCTAGTGCCTGACCCTGTATCTGAACTGTTCCTGATTACCTGTCGACCCGGCCTTGTCTCCTGGACCTCCCCTTGAACTCTGCCTGTACCTGACTTCTGCTTGTTTGACCATCCGTTTGCCTGCTCCACTGTACCTTTGCCGTCTGTCTGTTACCGAACCCGGCCTGCCTCCTGACCATCCGTTTGCCTGTTCCATTGGACTTCAGCTGCCTGTCTGTTGTCTACCCAGCCTGCTTCCTGACAAACCTGCTCAGTCTTGTTGCCTGTGTTCCAGCCAGCTTCAGCCTTCTCACCTGTTAACCCTGCAGTATCTGGACTGTGCATACAGACTCTCATACCACTCCGTACTCTCGTGCCTCCTGTTTGCTCTACCAGGGGCCGCGAGTCGGACGCGTAAGGGAGCCTACCTTCTGCCCGAGCGGACTCGCCGGTCTGGTAAGTAGTAGCCTGACAGTCAGGAGGGTTGCCATCCTCTCACTCGGGAGTTCTATTGTGTTTCTGTGGGTGTCGAGAATCGCACCCAAAAACAGTAGCCTCTGTGTAGGTTCAAATTAACTTTTTTTCCCAATTAATAAGCCAGCCAAACTCTTGTAACGTGTTGATCAGTATTTGTCGATGGCCTAACAAGACCTGCGGACTTCTTGCCACAAGCAGGATGTCGTCTAAATAATGAAAGGCTTGTAGGCCTTGTCTGCGTAAAATGACTATTACTGGTAACAGCACCTTTGGAGAAAGTTCTGGGCAAGGTTGACAGGCCAAATGGTAGGCACACAAACTGAAAATGCTGGTTTGACACTGCGAACCGTAGATATTTGTGGAAATGCGAATGCACCCGAACGTGCAAGTATGCATCCTTCAGGTCGAGAGACAACATCCAATCGCCCTTTGTGAGGTGTCACTGATTGCAAAGATTCCATTCTGAAGCTCTGGACCGAGATTGTCTTGTTCAGGTCTCTTAGATCTAGGACTGGTCATAAGTCGCCTGTCTTTTTCTGAATTAAGAAAAGTGGTGAATAGAAACCTTGCATTTGCTCTTGTATTGGCACTGGCTCTATCGCGCCTTTCTGTAGCAGCGTTTGTATGTATTCAAATATCACCCGCACCTTTTGCTGGTTGCGTGGTAACCGTGTGGGGGAAAAATGGGGGATTATGGGAAGGGATAGAAATTTCCAATGATGTCTGGACGGAGACATTTTCAAAAGGGTTTCTGTTGTGCAGAAGCCGTCCCTGTCTTTGGTATACAAGCCACCATTGTTTGGGGTGTTTTCCCACTTTTTCTATATTTTCGAGAGGCCTAAAAGGCCTAAAGTCTCTTACTTTATTTGGGTACTGCTTTCTTCCTGGGAAGCGTCTCTGCTGCTTTGGTTTCACATCCTGTAGGAGCATACCTGATTTGCCTCCAGTGACTTTTGAAATTGCTGTTTCCATTTTATTCCCAAACAGGGCAGTTCCGTCGAATGGGATACGGCACCAATTAATTTTTGATGAGATATCCGCCGTCCATGGTTTGGGCCATACTGCTCTCCTCGTCATTAAAGACGATTGCATGGCCCTTGCTGAGCAGCGCAAAGAGTCAATCGCTGCTTCGCTCACAAATTGCCTGAGTGTTTGATATTGCTGAGCAGTTTGAGGGTTGTTGCTATGTCTGCACCTGTCTGCAGATCTGCCTCTATCCTTTCAGCCCACGCGCTAATGGCTTTGGCCAGGGATGTAAGTGCCAAAACTGGTCTACATGCATTGCCTGCTGCTGTGTAGGCTCGTTTCATGTCTGCATCCATTCTCCTATCTAAGGGTTCTTTAAAGGGCACTGCATCGTCCATGGGGAGGGTTATGTGGCGTGCAAGCCTCATGACTGCCGCATCCACTAGAGGTGGTGTCTCTAATGAGTGCATACCTTCTGTCTTGAATGGGTACATTCTGTTAAATCTGTTGAATGGTGATAACTTTCTGTCCACCTTCTCCCATTCCTCTTGAATGACATCTTTCACCTCTTCTATAAGAGGAAATGAGAGTATTGCTTTCTTTAATTGGGGATAATACTTTCTTGCTTTAGCAGGTTGTACCACTTCTTCCTCCCACTTGAGTGCCTCTCTAACCGCCTTCACTAGAGGTTGTACTGAGGCATATCTGAACCCTACGCTGCTGTCTTCTTGCTGGGATTCCTCCCTAGAACTGGACCCTGGGGATGGTTCTCTTACTCTTTGGGCCGCGGTTAGGCCCTCGCTATTCCCCCTAGGTTGACTTGTTGTGGCCGTCAAGTCCTGTAGTGACTCTTTGACCGTCTGTCTGATCATCCAGACAATATCAGCCTTCTCAGCCTCTTTATCCGCCGCTGCTTCTAGCAGGCAGGTTTTACACAGCATTTATCCTGTAAGGGCCCTTTCCCCACATCCCATACAGAGCTCATTTGTGGGTTCCTCTTCCTGCTGTGTGTATTCTACTCTGTACCGGCTCAGTTGGCGGGCTTTAAAGTGTGTAGCTGACCTCTCAGAGCTTGAGCTATGGTGCTGTCACATCTCCTTGCTCTTGGAGGGGTGTTGCAGCTGATGGGTGCTGGAACAGATTACATACAGCCTGTCAGTTTTATGCACTCTTTTTTAGGATGTCATATAGACACATATACCTACCTCCCCTCACCTTAGAATACGTGGCTGGTCTCTAGGAGAGCTCATCTTGCATCTAGAATTTACAGATAGTGCTGATTTAGTCATATGTCACAACATTGATACTGAAATCTTTGACTTTGTATGTCTCCTACCTGTCTCCCAGACTCGATTCCTGTGGCACCCGACAGGTTCACACTGGTGCACTTGTGCTTTCGTTTGCTGTGCACTGCACTTCCTCTTCCTCTGTCATTTAATTGCTAGGGGTGGGTGAGTCTCCTCCTGAAGCTTCCTGAGACACCAATCACGTCCTTTCCACGACCGGAAGTACCTCAGTCGCCATCTTGCTACACCTGGAAGTCATTTCTTGAGACTTCCTATGCCATTCTGACCACTGGAAGTGGCGTTTCCGCCATCTTGCTCCACCCGGCGAAGCTGCTGGTGCTCTGTAAGGTTATTCCTTGTTTGGTGATGTTTTCAGATGGCTCTCCTAGGCCAGATGCCTGCACCTCCGCTTTCCTGGATCCTGAGAGGGGAGGTCTCCCCCATATAGGCGTTCATGTCTGCCTGTACAGCGGGGAGCTTCGACACAGGCACAGGAGAGGCTTGAACCTGTGCGGCTTGGCCAGAAGCGTCCGGCAAGGTGAGGAGAAAATAAAAATCCTGCTTTCAGCAGTAGCATAACCGCAGGGAGGAGACTTACTTATATAGTTTAACCGGTCCTAACATAGGGCAGGGGGCGGAGCCTACCCATACGTATATGCTGTCATGCTGTGTCAGGAAAGGTAATTTAGTGGAAAGTGGATCAGATATAATTTGGCTAGATTCATGAGGCGCTCATAGGAAGAGAAAATTGAAGCTTCTTTAACAGTGGATGCTTTATTTAACTGTAAAAAAAACACCCACCAATGCAAATAAATGAATTGCAATAGCAGAGCTAAAGGTTACGTAAAGCCAATCCAAACTCTGAATCTAGCAGCTGTAATGTCTCGGAGAACAGTTTAGCTGGGGAAGATGACCACAAAAATTTGAGATTTAAGCTTTAGTTATTTTCCTCCTGGTCTGGAGAGATTGCATGGATTTGCTCCACTTTCAGAAAAAGGCCAAGGAAAAATCCAAGGAAAATTCCAAGCTCTACTTACCGACCAGCCTGCGACCAACCAAACTGACCTGTCTAACAGTATGCCTTAAAAACAGGTGTTTAGTCTGCACACATTTGCAAATACATGCGTAAGCTACAGGCCCCGGCAAGGCACCCTGTTACCCGTAGTCCCTACCTTTGAGTTTGCTCCACTTTTCCCCAGGCCAATTTTACTTCTGTTGGAGAAAGAAGAGCCATTGACAAACATACTTAATGGAGTTGGGGAAAATAGGCACTTCAAAGTGAGCTAAAGAAAAAAAAAAGCCTGCAGGTGAAAAGTTTGATTATGTTGTTTGAAAAGCTTCTTTTTAGTAAAGTCCAGATATATTTGTATTATTTTGTTTGGTCTTTTTCTCATTAGCATCCTCCACAAGCTGGAATGAAGATACAATGAAATTTCAATGAAGAATAGTGATTGTGTAGGGGAGAACTGGCAGCTAGTGTTGGGTAAAAACTCCAATTTGACCTTATTTTCAGAAGTCCAATTGATCACGATTAGACAAGCTACTGCCACCCAAATGGCATTTGAGGCCTACCGACATCAGCCACTGATTTTTTTTGTTTTGTTTTGTTTTAAGTGTAGTTTTGCTTTTACAGCAAACATTCCCAAAAAGTGGTCCAGGGAAATACTTATTTTGAGAAGCATAGAAAAAAACACTCAGTCACTCTTCCAACCTTTTAAAAGGACAACACAGCCCCTTGATTCACTCAACCATCTCAGTGCCCAGTTAAAACACTCCCAGTGGTTACCGAGGTGATAACTTGATGTGGTTTAGCAGTAGGAACGGGACTTGGCAAATGACAAATCTGGTATCTTTCTGGCAAATCTTTCAGAATCAACTTTATTTGTCAGCCTCATGTCCAGGTCTTAAAGGCATTTTGAATTTTTTTTTTTTTTTCCTATAAGGACATTGTGCCCCTTGTCGTTTCTCAACCCATTTCTTCTTTGTTTTTATGGGTACAGGAAGAAACATCACAAAAGTAGATCACGGATAATCATAATGTAGTAATATCTCTACCTAGAGTACACAGTGATTCTAAAACGCAGTTGACAAATCTTTTTGTTACATTTCCTCATAAAGACTAGTAATAGACAAATTTGTTATTTTTTATAGCAGTGTAGCACCTAAGGTGAGCTTCCAGATCATGAAGAAATCATACATGAAAGTTATTGTAATGCCAAAACGTTTCTTTTCAATTTTGGGTAGAGTAGGGATAGGTTATAACCCTCATCAGATTATATTTTGCTCTATGTGTCCTGTTGGGGACATGCCCTTTCATTTCCTCTCTGAAAGTGGCAACATAAAATGAAAGGAAAAATCTCTTGAAAGTTGTCATGGAGAGAGTGTCATCGCTGCAAGATCTGCCCTCTATTCTTGTTGTGGTGATAATTGTGAAACTTTGGATTTCCTATCACTTTCTATCCCAGTGGCAATGCTGACCAGAACAAATAGAGAGGGGGAATCTTCCTATTCGGAACAGAACATAGATCACCTGACCTCACCCGGATATATAGGTTCTCCCAGCAGGCCAAGGGATTCAAGAAAACCCCTGCCCATTGGCTGAGATACCCCATTAACCAATAAACTGACCTTCGATTGCCCCTCTTGTATCTAGTACCCCCAAGTACCAGGCCACCTAGTGGTAGAAGAGAAAAGTGCAACCAGGACAAACTTAGGGAGAGATCAATCGATCTCTAGCAATTGACCAAGGTAACTACTCCTGGCAAGTAAATTTGTGAGGAGCTCCCTGACTAAACCCCAGGGCGCTGCATTAACAAGGAGCATGATGACATGAGGCATCAGCAGAGTGACAGAGATTAACTCATCAGTCTGCTGCTTATCCTTTCACTGTCCAGTCACAGGCTGGGAGAAAATAAGATCTGTATGTGTGTTACCTAACTGAAAAAGGCAAAACTCCGATCTCCTGCCCCACCAAACAGAGACAGAAATTAAAAAATTGGATAAATTAGATTTAAAGCATGCAAATGTTCTCCATCAATTTTAACACCTTATTCAAAAACTGTGCATGTTTTTTTAATACAAAGGTTATGTAGTTTTTAACATGTTTTAAAAAATACATACAAAAAAAGTGTGTCCTGAAAATTGATGCCAGACCTCCTCATTCCCCAGCCAAAAGAATGGGGTTTATACAGTATGTTCTTGATAGAAAAATTCTGCCAGAAATTTGGAACCCAGCAGGGTTAAACAATATCTTTTTGTTCACTTAATAAAAAGCACTGTTTATTCTGTATTTATTAGATTAATTAAATAAAACATGGTATCAAAAATAACCCGTTTAAAGGTAAACTATCATGGTTTCGTGGCATTTTATTTTGTTTTTAGCTTTATACGTTTTCAAACTACTGTTTTATAATTTTTTTAGTTTATTTTATTCTTTTTTTTTTTTTTTACAATTTATGTCAAATTCATAGTTTATAAATAAACATATCATTCAGAATACACCCAGGCCACAGGGTTTACAGAAAATTGTGGGTTTTCTAAAGAAAGAGTCCAGGAGGAGCTTACATTCGGACACATCGTTGGCATGCTGAGAATAGACCTGTTACATTGTCAGTAGCTCTCTCGTGGCCGGAGAAGATGAGAGCAATAAAAAACAGACAGGGGTTCTAATCCTTCCTTACATTATCCAATCTTAACCAAACAGTATTGGTTGAAAGAGAGGGCAGCTAGGACCTCTCCAATTGGGTCCTGCCTCTTTCAGAAAAAGGGAATTTGGGACTGTTGCGGTACCAGAGGGATATAGACAAGAATATATATAAAATCTTTTAGTTTATTAAAGAGTAAGACATTAAAAAGTCCAAATAAGGACACAATTATGGGTGAACAATGACATAATAACAAAGAAATGTTTACAGCAATGTTGACAAAGAAATTTGTGTTAGTAATGCCCGCACAGGTAGATCTTAACCAAAGATATTGTACACTTTAATTGTGTATGTATACATGTACTATGGCTTTACTTTATATGTGAACCTTCCATGCTATCCATTCAAAAGATGTCATATAACAGATAATGACAGGTGGCATAGATTCACTTTCCAACCATACACAGGGCAAACTTTGGAAGATTAGGTCTAACACAGCCTATTCTACCATCTTAATTGCCTCCCGTACAGCATCTGACAACTCCTTTCATGTAGTAGATGTTCTGTTGAAACAGGGCTCAATTATGTCAGCAGTCTGTCACTGTCATTCCGAAACTGTGAGGACAACAGATGGGTGACAGGTCCCTTTGATTGCGATATAAAAGTCTATAACGGAATCAGTTTTAAATGTCCTAGCTCTTCAGCAGCGCAGAAAATTTATCACATTCTCACCATGTTAAATCGTCTCAGCTTTTTCCCAGAGCCTTCAATGAGTCGTCAGCTGCCTCGCAGCCCTCAAGACATTTAGATGGTAAAAGAACGGCAGCAGAAAGCCTAGAGTTTAAGAAGAAAGCCGGGTTATATGACACTGGACCCTGCTGGAAGGAAAATAAGCAATCTAAAGATAATGTCAACACAAGCAGCCAGATCCATGGCAAAAGCAATGGAGCTTCTGCTGGGTAGGAGAAAAAAAAAAGAGATTCCCACTGATGTGACAGCGGAGGGCAAGACTGAAATGCACAAATGAAAACATATTAATTTTGGAATGCAGCAGGGAGTCTGAAGTAATGAGAACAACAAGAGATGTACACAAGTTAGAATAAAGAGAGGGACAAAATGTAGGCAGACAGATGATATGAATACATTGCACACTCTACTAATATGAGGTCCAGCCTGCCTACAAGGTTTTTGCTAAGCATCTTGCTATAAACGTAAAAAAAGGGGGTTGGGGTAAGTGGCACTCCCTAAGACGGGGTATCCTGTAGGGTGTATGTACTAAACACCTAAAGGTATAGTGCTGAGACCATGTGAAACCTGAACCTCTTAATAAAAGTGAAACAAAACTGATGAAAATATATGTGTCTCAATAGCTATTCAGATAAAACATATTAACACTACACATAATAAAAAAGTGTATATAGGAATGACATAATGGTCTAATTGCAGTGAGAGAAAATGTGACCATCAAAATCTTCCCCTGCTGACCCACATTAAGTAAACAGAAGAATATATAAACAAAAAGATTTTGACAATATAGTATAAAAGCGTGTAGTAAAAAACCACGTGATAAGTGTCCACTCCAGTGAAAATACAAAGCAATATTAAATGGAAGATCAAATATAAAAAACAATATTAAATGGAAGATCAAATATAAATTATAAATGTGAACAAGCCCATAAAAAATATAAAAACTATATATTGGGAACAAAAATAAAGATAAAAGTGAAGCTCCAGAAAAAATGTTCATAAGAATACGTGACTCTTGTGCTGAAATCAATATCCGGTGACTTCCGTGATCCCCCTCAAGGATCCCCACTGACCAGCTCCTTGTACCCCTGCAGGGGTGATAGGCATGTAACAGCAGAAGATGAAGGGCTTCCCGGGTCCAATGCGGGCGTCCACGCGTGTCCTCTATGCGACCCAGCTCCAAGCATTAGATGCTACACCAACTTCTTGCATCACAGCCTCATAGGAAAAAACAGGGCTCCCATAGTTTATTCGTTTTTAAAAGGCTTTATTAAAAGGTTTTAGAATAAAACAATCATAACTCCCCAAAAGGGAGGCAGCCAAAAACTCCACTACAACGTAAGATGGATAGCATAAAAAGCTAGCTAGCTAGCCATAAACATACCTACCAACTTTCTGAGTTACTTGATTTGATTGTAGCCGTATTAGTGCAATTGTGACAGAGAAAATTGAGTATTGTCCGTGATACTTTTTTTATTTGCACTAACATACAATTTTTCAGGACAAGCTTTCGGGGTATGTCCCCTTCTTCAAGGTCCAAGCAAAACTCACTTTCTGAGTTGAAAGGGAAGGGCACATTTTAGTATAAAGTATGTATGCAAAGGTCATACAACTAGGTGCACTCTTACAAAAGAGTTAATGATTGGTTCAATCTACAAATGCTTTATTCACTTCTACGTTTCCTTTGTACTGGCTTTACAAACAACCAAATGCATGACTATAGGAGTTTATAGGAGTTTAATGGAGGGTTGTAGCAGAACACTTTTCTTAGTTGAACAATGTTTTTTTTTTTGTTTTGTTTTGTATAGAGGTATATACATAAGATGGAAAGCTGGGGAGGAATGAGGGACAAAGAGATCTGGTTTCAAATGAAGGACAGTTGGGTTGTAAGCACTAATTTTGCAAATTAACCACTTGCCGGCCGCCCCACGTATATGTACTTCGGGGCGGCGGCTCCTACAGACAGAATGACGTACTGTATTCTGTGATTGGACACAGCAGGAGCCAATCAGCAGGACCCAATGTCCGCCGGGACCCGCCGATTATTTCCGACAGAGGCAGAATGGCGGTCTGTCTATGTAAACAAGGCAGATTGCCATTCTGTGACAAGGGAAGACAGAGATCCTGTCTTTCTGCTAAGCAGGAGCTCGGATCTCTCTTTTCCCACAGTACAAGCACACAGTTAGCAAGCCTTCCCTAGGGGCACATTTAAACTTTTGATTGCCCTGGATGTTAACCCCTGCCCTGCCAGTGTAATTCGTACAGTGACCGTGCGTATTTTTTAGCACTGATCCCTGCATTGGTGTCACTGGTCCCCAAAAAGTGTCACTTAGGGGGTTTACTAAAGGCAAATCCACTTTGCACTACAAGTGCACTTGGAAGTGCAGTCGCTGTAGATCTGAGGGGAACATGCAAGGAAAATTAAAAACAGCATTTTAGCTTGCACATGATTGGATGGTAAAATCACCAGAGCTTCCCTTCATTTCAGATCTACCCCTCAGATCTACAGCGACTGCACTTCCAAGTGCACTTGTAGTGCAAAGTGGATTTGCCTTTAGTAAATCAATCCCTTATTGTCTGATTTGTCTGCCACAATGTCACAGTCCCGCTATAAGTCACTGATCACCACCATTACTAGTAAAAATAAATAAATAAATAAAAATTCTATAAAAATATCACAGTTTGTAGACGCTATAACTTTTGCACAAACCAATCAATATACGTTTATTGGGTTTTTGTTTTGTTTTTTACCAAAAATATGTAGCAGACTACACATTGGCCTAAATTTATGAAGAATTAAGATTTTTTGCAGAATTGTGTTTTATAGCAGAAAGTAAAAGATATATATTCTTTTTTTCTAAATTGTCGGTCTTTTTTTGTTTATAGCGCAAAAAATTAAAACCGCTGAGGTAATCAAATACCACCAAAAGAAAGCTTTATTTGTGGGAAAAAAAGGGACATCAATTTTATTTGGGTACAGCGTCACACGACCACGCAATTGTCAATTAACCACTTAAGGAACTGAAGGATTTGCCCTCTTAATGACCAGGCAATTTTTTGCGATACGGCACTGCCTCACTTTAACTGACAATTGCGTGGTCGCACGACACTGTACCCAAACAAAATTTATGTCTTTTTTTCCCACAAATAGAGATTTCTTTTGGTGGTATTTGATCACCTCTGTGGTTTTTATTTTTTGCGCTATAAATAAAAAAAGAGCGACAATTTAAAAAAAAAAAAACAATATTCTTTACTTTTTGCTATAATAAATATCCCCCAAAAAATAAAAAAATAAAAAATTTCTTCCTCAGTTTAGGCCGATATGTATTCTTCTACATATTTTTGGTAAAAATAATCACAATAATCGTATATTGATTGGTTTGCGCAAAAGTTATAGCGTCTACAAAATAGGGGAAAGATTTATGGCATTTTTATTTTATTTATTATGAATTGATTTTATTTGAAAAAGATTTTTTAAATAATTTGTAATAAATCTTTTTAGTATTATTTTGTTTCAATGTCCTTCTCTTGTACCGCAAAAGTCTGTCACATCAGTCCTATCTTCTAAAGTAACGCATTGTCGTATCGCAAAAAATGGCCTAGCCGTAAAGGGGGGGGGGTAAACCTTCTGGAGCTGAAGTGGTTAATACACTATAACTCCGACACATCCAGACAGTGTCAGAACTTGTCTACTGCACCCATACATTCCTATTGGCTCACTGGCCAGTAGGAATGTGCAGAATTCTGAGGGGTCAAATACGCATCAACACTATCAGAAAGTCGCTGTAGTTTGCCAAATCAGCCCAGTGTTCAGGTAGAGCAGTGACACTTTATATCTGTCAGGAGATTTTTTTGGCTGTCATACATTTATTGTTTTTATGAGGCTCTAACAACTTTAAAGGGGGTTCAGTGTTAATAATTTATTTATTATTTATATTATTTTTTTGTGTATCTCATCTTTTCTTTAACTATACAATAAACTTTATTGTGGGAAAAAAAATGTATTAGCTATTACTCTAATTTATTTAAACCCCCTCCCTCCCCCTCACTTTTTAGTCATTTTTAGGATGGAAAAAATTGATATGTTTTTTAAATGAATCACAATTAAAAAAACAGTGGTTATCGCATACCAATTTTTCCCCACTTGCAGTGAAATACACCAATAAGCTCTGGTGTAACCAATTATCCTTAGAAGCCCCATAATTATTTGAAATAAATATACCTGTTTCAGAATAAATAGTTTCATTTGCATTTACATTTTAAAGTACAACTAAAGTCTCCTGAGGGATAGTCTAGACAAGTCCCAAATACAGTTGCTATGTGATGCACAAGTTTCATAAAGAGAACAAAAATGTTCTTTTAAAACCAGTTGCCGACCGCCGCACGCCAATGTACGTCCCTTTTTTGAGGACGGATATCATTGTTATGGCAACAGCTAGCTGCCATAACCCTGGTATCCTCGTTTTCGGCCGGCGGGCGGCTACAAGATAAAAGTGGTCCCTGCGGCGGATTCGCCGCGAGATCACTTTTATCGGTGGTGGGAGAGGGCCCCCCCTCCCGCCGCGATCCGGTGCCCTCCACCACTTACCGGGGCCGTTGGTAGCGGCGGAGGCGATCGCGTCCTATCCCTTGCTGTGCATGGAGACGAGTGAGGGTAAGATGGCCCCCACCCGTCTCCATGACACTGCAGGGTGGAAGCAACGTCAAAACGTCACTTCCCATGCCTCTTTAGAGCCCTTTCGCACCGGGCCGCCCATAGCGTCGGCGGTAAAACGCCGCTATTTTTAGCGGCGTTTTACCGTAGGATTAGCGGCGCATTTCAGCCGCTAGCAGGGCGCTTTTACCCCCCGCTAGCGGCCGAGAAAGGGTTAAAACCACCCGCAATGCGCCGCAATAGCGGCCTTTTGCCGGCGGTATCCCAGCGCTGCCCCATTGATTTCAATGGGGAGCAGCGGTGGAGGAGTGGTAAACACAGCACTCCTTCACCGCTCCAAAGAAGCTGCTGACAGGACTTTTGCTGACGTCCTGCCAGCGCACCGCTCCGGTGTGAAAGCCCTCGGGCTTTCACGCTGGAGACAATGCTGCAGCTGTTTGAGGGCGGATTGCAGGCGCTATTTTTAACGCTATAGCGCCTGCAAAACGCCCTCGGTGTGAAAGGGGTCTAAAGGCACATTTTTTCAAATGACATTTTTTTTTTTTTTTTTCTTTTTTATTGCATTTTAGTCCAAATATGAAATCTGAGGACTTTTTGACCCCAGATCTCATATTTAAGAGGACCTGTCATGCTTTTTTCTATTACAAGGGATGTTTACATTCCTTGTAATAGGAATAAAAGTGATCCAATTTTTTTTTTTAAAACAGTGAAAAAATAAATAAAATGAAGTAAAATAAATAAGAAAAAACATTTTTTTTTAAAGCGCCCTGTCCCGACGAGCTCGCACGCAGAAGCGAACGCATACGTGAGTAGCGCCCGCATATGAAAACGGTGGTCAATCCACACATGTGAGGTATCGCCGCGACCGGTAGAGCAAGAGCAACAATTCTAGCCCTAGAACCTCCTCTGTAACGCAAAACATGCAACCGGTAGAATTTTTTTAACGTCACCTATGGAGATTTTTAAGGGTAAAAGTTTGACTCCATTCCACAAGCGGGCGCAATTTTGAAGCGTGACATGTTGGGTATCAATTTACTTGGCGTAACATTATATTTCACAATATCAAAAAAAATTGGGCTAACTTTACTGTTGTCTTATTTTTTTATTAAAAAAAAGTGAATTTTTTTCAAAAAAAATTGCGCATGTAAGACCGCTCTGCAAATACAGTGTGACAGAAAGTATTGCAACAACCTCCATTTTAGTATTGCATTGACCGTCATTTTATTCTCTAGGGTGTTAGAAAAAAAACAATATAATGTTTGGGGGTTCTAAGTAATTTTCTAGCAAAAAAACCTGTTTTAAACTTGTTAACACCTAAAATCCAAAACGGGGCTAGTCCTTAAGTGGTTTAATGTCCCTGGCAGAGTCTCACACTATTCCCCTCCCAGGCACTGCAGCTCAGTGGGAGCGTTTCAGCAACAGAGGCAGTGCTGTCAATCCAGAAAACAGTGGGCAGGACTGGGCGTGACAAGGTACTACAAGCTTGTGAATTAGCATTGACATACTGATAGTCACCCTACTTGAAACATCTTCTCACGCCAAAGTGGTGCAAGTAAGCACAGCCTCTATGATCTATCCTTTATATGCAAGCAGTGTAGGTACCACAATTTGCAGTGCACTGTATAGCAGAGTTCAGACTGGGGGAGAGAGAAGCAACAAACAAAGCCAGACAGTTGTGTTGCAGTGCTCATATGTTAATATAGCAAAGTCTTTAGCCTCCTCCAGTCTAATGAAAACCTTCAGGGTCAAAGATAGCTGACATCCTTCTGTATGTGGTGGGTTGTGAGGCATAGTGGGTGCAAGGTGGATAAAGTTATTGGGCACCAGACACTTCTTGGATGTAAAAGATGTTTTATTTCTCTTAACAGACCTTTTTATATTTTAAGGGTGAAAGAGGGTTAGGGCCAGGACACCCTTAAGTAGTTGTAAATTCAATTGGCAGACTTCAAGACTTCAATAGGAGGACAGCCGTGCAGGGAAAGGCCCCAGCAAGGTGCCACATCTGCACATGCAGGAATACTGTCTCCTATGGCAACAGTCTTTAATAGTTCCTAACTCAAACGTAACAGTCCCTTCAGCTTCACTACAACTTCTCCTTGTAGTTTTTCAACACTGAGCTACCGGTCTCTCACTAGACCCTCTGATTCACTGACTCAGAATCCCTTGAGCTACTCTAATCTTTGCGGTGGTATCTTCCTCAAGCGTCACCCATGCTTCCCTGCTGGGTCCCTAGCGCAATCCCAACCCTGCGCTGCTCCCTTACTTCTGGATAGGCCCTCACACAGCCTAACAGCCAGATGCCCTGGGATTGGCCAAATCTCCGGCCTAGCAGCCCGGGGCATACGACACACGTCCACCCAGACAGCCGTCCAGGTGGCACAGAACATAGATCACCTGACCTCACCCGAATATATAGGTTCTCCCAGTAGGCCTAGGGATTCAAGAAAACCCCTGCCGATTGGCTGAGATACCCCATATACCCATAACCCGACCTTGGGTTGCCCTTCTCGTATCTAGTACCACCAATTACCAGGCCACCTAGTAGTAGAAGAGAAAAGTGCAACCAGGCCAAACTTAGGGAGAAATCAATGGATCTCTAGCAATTGACCAGGGTAACTACTCCTGGCAAGTAAATTTGTGAGGAGCACCCTGACTAAACCCAAGGGCACTGCATTAACCCCCCTAGCGGTATTCCCGAATCTGGCTCGGGGTGGATTTTTAATACCAAAAGCGGTATCCCCGAGCCAGATTCGGGATTGCATCGCAGGATCCAGGAAGAGTTTACTTACCTTGTCCCCTGGATCCTGCGATGTCTCTCCGCTGTGATCGGCAAGCCGCCGTGTCTCGCTCGATTCACAGTGCCGAGCTCCGTTCCCTGCGAGCGTTGCGACGCACGGGGACGGAGCTCGGCAGCAAATTCAAAAAGTGAAACACACAGTATAGATACAGTATACTGTAATCTTACAGATTACAGTACTGTATCAAATAATTACACATCCCCTTTGTCCCTAGTGGTCTGCCCAGTGTCCTGCATGCAGTTTTATATTATAAATACTGTTCTTTCTGCCTGGAAACTGGAGATTGTCCATAGCAACCAAAACTGTCCCTTTACATCAAAAGTGGCTTTAGAGCAGCTAGAAAACAGCAATAATAAATTAGAATCACTTGCAGAATTAAGTGATAGTGATTTGTGGGAAAATCCGTCATCAAACACTAAAAGTAATGAAAGCGACAATTCTGCAACTGAGCAAATTTCAGTGTTTATGATTTGATTACATTATTGAATAATTTTTATTATTATTATATTATTATTTGTTATAATTATTTATAGTTATTTATTATATTATAATTTTTTATTTCGTTTTTCAAACTTTATCATACCCGGGATGTCTACTAGACTCTGGTTTGGACAGATTTAAGTGAATTATTCCTAAGAATTACAGGCCTACAATATAAAACGCCAACTTTCTGTGCAAAATAATGGTACCGCTTTCAGTACCTAAAATCTGAAATAATCATACCGCCAGGGAGGTTAACAAGAAGCATGAGGACATGAGGCGTCAGCAGAGTGACAGAGATTAACTCATCAGTCTGCTGCTTCTCATTTCACTGTCCAGTCACAGGCTGGGAGAGAAGTAAGATCTGTATGTGTTACCTAACTGAAAAAGGAAAAAATTTGATTTCCTGCCCCACCAAACAGAGATATGCTGTGCAAATTAAAAAATTGGATAAATTTAAAGTGGTTGTATATCCTTTTTTTGTATTTTTACCTACAGGTAAGCCTATAATAAGGCTTACCTGTAGGTAAAATGAATATCTCCTAAACCTGTATGGTTTAGGAGATATTCACTTTGCATGCAGGCTCTGAAGTCAGTGGCGCATGCACTGTGAAGGTGAAGGTCCTTGCCGGAAAGAAGTCTCCCGCACGCATGCCACTCACAGTGCCGGAGCCGCGAACTGTCCAAGTTAAAGTATTTGCCATTAGTGATGATATCAGTGCCTGAGCATCACTAATCACAAATACTTTAACCTGGACAGTGTAGAAGACTGTCTCCATGTCCTTGTGCGCTTCTTTGTAAATGTTAAACATCTCTAAATAAAAAATCTAACTTTAAAAAGGAACATCAAGGTGAAGATGAGGAATGGTTAAAACATTTTGTCAGATGTTAAATGATAACTGTGGTTTCCTTTGAGGATTGCCCCCTACTTGCTGTCCTGGTGAATGATCTATGGAATGCATCTGTACATGAAGCTTTATATATGGTGATGACGTTGGGAGCATTGGCGCACTGTATAAAGATCCGAGGCGGGGGAATCAGCCACAAGCGCATTTGATCTCCCGTAATAGGAGATCACTTACAGCTGGTAAGCGGCAGTGTGTACAGAGGTGGAGGCACTTTCCTATTTCCTATCGTGCACTTTTCTTGTGGTGTTATGCTTGTGCACCACTGTGGAGGAACACATTGATGCACCATTTTTTAGCATATGAACTTTTTTGGCTCTCTTTTTTTCCATTAAGGACTCAATAGTGTTTTTTTAAGTAAATGCACCACTTTTCATCACTTTTTGTTCACAAGACTGTTCATTCTTTTGTTTTTGTTTCACTCAAATGGCATTTTCACTTTAAGTATTTCATTATGCCTTTTGCCTTAAAGGTTTAAAAAAATTAAAATAAATTTGTGCGGGTATACAATCGATTTAAAGCATGAAAATGTTCTCTTGCAATTTTAACACCTTATTCAAAAACTGTGCATGCTTTTTTAATACAAAGTTAATGTAATT
Source organism: Lithobates clamitans (assembly GCA_037952925.1). Classification (NCBI taxonomy): domain Eukaryota; kingdom Metazoa; phylum Chordata; class Amphibia; order Anura; family Ranidae; genus Lithobates; species Lithobates clamitans. The sequence continues at coordinate 710,204 of JBBGZY010000261.1, forward strand.
TTTAATATGTTTTAAAAAATACATACAAAAAAAGTGTGTCCTTAAAACTGATGCCAGACCTCCTCATTCCCCAGCCAAAAGAATGGGGTTTATACAGTACGTTCTTGATAGAAAAATTCTGCCAGAGATTTGGAACCCAGCAGGGTTAAACAATATACTTTTGTTCATATAATAAAAAGCACTGTTTATTACCTATTTATTCATTTAATTAAATAAAACATGGTATCAAAAATAACCCATTTAAAGGTAACCGGTTCCCGACCGGCGCACGCCGATGTACGTCGGCAGAATGGCACGGCTGGGCAAATGGGCATACCTGTACGTCCATTTGAATTCCCCGCCATGCCATTGCGAGCGCGCCGGCCGGGAGCTCCGTGAGTCGGGTCGCGGGTCCCGCGGACTCGATCGCTGCGGAGATACCCGTGATCGCCTCACGGAGAGGACGAACGGGGAGATGCTGATGTAAACAGCATCTCCCCGTTCTGCCTAGTGACAAGTGTCACTGATCACTGCTCCCTGTCATCGGGATCTGTGATCAGTCTAGTGACACACACAGCCCAACCCCCCTACAGTTAGAAAACACTCCCCTAGTACTGATTAACCCCTCCCCACCCCCTAGTGGTTAACCCCTTCACTGCCAGTGTCATTTACACAAAAATCAGTGCATTTTTAATCGCACTGATCGCTGTATAAATGACAATGGTCCCAAAAATGTGTCAAAAATGTCCGCCATAACGTTGCAGTCACAATAAAAATCGCTGATCGCCACCATCACTAGTAAAAAAAAAATTATTAATAAAAATGCAATAAAACTATCCCCTATTTAGTAAACGCTATAACTTTTGCGCAAACCAATCAATACACGCTTATTGCGATTTTTTTTTTTACCAAAAATATGTAGAAGAATACATATCGGCCTAAACTGAGGAAAAAAAATGTTTTTTTTTATATTTTTGGGGGATATTTATTATAGCAAAATGTAAAAAATAATGCGTTTTTTTTTCAAAATTGTCGCTCTTATTTTGTTTATAGCGCAAAAAATAAAAATCGCAGAGGTGATTAAATACCACCAAAAGAAAGCTCTATTTGTGGGAAAAAAAGGACGTCAATTTTGTTTGGGAGCCACGTCGCACGACCGCGCAATTGTCAGTTGAAGCGACGCAGTACCGAATCGCAAAAAACGCTCTGGTCAGGAAGGGGGTAAATTCTTCTGGGGCTGAAGTGGTTAAACTATCACGGTTTCATGGCATTTTATTTTGTTTTTAGCTTTATATATTTTCAAACTACTGTTTTATATTTTTTTTAGTTTATTTTATTATTATTATTTTTTATTTACAATTTATGTCAAATTTTTAGTTTATAAATAAATATATCATTCAGAATACACCCAGGCCACAGGGTTTACAGAAAATTGTGGGTTTTCTAAAGAGAGAGCCCAGGAGGAGCTTACATCCAGACACATAATTGGTATACTGAGAATAGACCTGTTATATTGTCAGTGGCTCTCTCGTGGCTGGAGAGGATGAGAGCAGGGATGTGCAGTCAGGGGAGGCAGAGCCTCACCTGCCATGAACATAAAAAAAAAAATCGAGCTTTGAGGGTTGTAGCTCGGTGAACTGAGGTCACAGAGACCCCAATTTGGAGGGTAGGTAGCCTCGGTCCTACCCCACCACTGGTAAAGATGTGAGGCTCCTACGACCTATGGTTCCGGAGATACGATGCTCCTTGCGCAGCCTGTCAGAAGCTACATACAGAGCGGCCAGTTTAAATACAAGTTGGCACACTCTGTTTGCAGCAGACTGAGAGGTTGAGCTCACAGTGTCTCTCCTTACTTCTTGTCAGAAGCACTGAGCTCAATCGACAGCTTGGAGTCTTGGACCAACGGTAAAGTATCATTAGCCCCAGCTGTCCAATAAAAATGCTGCAGTGGAGGCACGCCTCTCACTGCAGTGTCATAGAAGGGGCATGTGTCTAAAACACAAATGCTCCCTTCCAGCCCAGCCCTCTTAACTACAAGGAAATACATGGGTTTATGGGTATAAGATTGACAATCTGCTGCTGTTGAAAAGGTACTGTTATAATCAAGCTAAATCATACCATATTTTTCGCTCCATAAAAACGCACCTGACCATAAGACGCACCTAGGTTTTAGAGGAGGAAAACAAGAAAAAAAAATTCTGATGGTGTACTAAAATATTTAATATTATACTACTACTATAGGTGGGTGGTGGACACACAGCAATTCCACCCCACCCCCCCATCAAATCAGCTCAACTAAACTATACCTGGGTGGTGGACACAGCAACTTCCCCCCTTCCTAGATCAGCTCAGGGTGGCAGGGCAGACACAAACACCCCTTCAGCCTCTTTTATCACAACAGCTCAGGTGACTGGTCAGTGGATACCATGCCAGCCCACACCTCCCACCCCCTTATCACCAGCTCACCTCAGGCAGCGGAGGACACTGTCATTACAATGCACAACCCCCTCTGGCTGGCTCCCTGGCTCAGATGCACTCAGCGAGCAGCCAGGAAGAAGGACTGGGGACATAGTTTGCAGCAGCAGCTGCCTGTGGAAGGAGTGTTCCGGGTGTTCCGGCTGAAAAAAAAAAGCCAGGGCTCTCGCTGTTTTCAGAAAGGTGTCACCTCTGGCGGGTGTCACCCGACCTGGGTGCGGAGCGCACCCCCCACAGCGACGCCACTGACACCCCCCATGTTTTGGCACCCAGGGTGGACCGCCTCCCCCCGCTCCCCCTTGGTATGCCCCTGCCAGGATGCGCCTCACATCCTGTCTCCTCCACAGAGAAGCCGAGCGCCGGTATTCTGAGGCAGCGTCGACGGGGGGGCAGTGCCTGGTCAGTATTTGCTCCATAAGACGCAGGGAAATTTCCCCCCCATTTTTTTGGAGGAAAAAGTGCGTCTTATGGTGTGAAATATATGGTATTTATATGCTATATGTTATAACATAATAATTTATTATTTATCTATTTACTGTGAAAATACTGGTTTGAGTTATAACTTCAAACTTCAGTAATTTCTGCGTTAAGCATCCTGCTTGAGTACAGTTTTTGAAAATATAGTAAATTACCTTAAAAAACAATCTATAATGATTATTTGAATATTACTTATGCTAATTAACCCCTTGCCACCGATGCCAACTCTGACACTTCTCTCCTACATGTAATAATCATAATTTTTTTGCTAGAAAATTACTCAGAACCCCCAAATATTATATATATTGTTTTAGCAGACACCGTAGGGAATAAAATGGGGGTCATTGCAAAAAAAACACTAAAGATAACCCGATTTTTTGTATAATGTGAAAGATGATGTTATGCCAAGTAAATAGATACCTAACATGTCACGCTTTAAAATTGCGCACAATCGTGGAATGGCACCAAACTTCAGTACTTAAAAATTTACATAGGTGACGCTTTAAAATTTTTTACAGATTACATGTTTAGAGTTACAGAGGAGGTCTAGTGCTAGAATTATTGCTCTCGCTCTAACAATCGCAGCATATGTTACCTGTGTGTATCTGATACCCTGTTTCCCCGAAAATAAGTCCTAGCGTGATTGTCAGTGATGGCTGCAATATAAGCCCTACCCCCCAAATAAGCCCTACCCTGTTTCCCCAAAAATAAGCCCTACCCTGAAAATAAGACCTACAAGGACTCTAACTAGGGCTTATTTGGGGGGTAGGGCTTATATTGCAGTCATCACTGACAACCACACTAGGTCTTATTTTCGGGGAAACAGGGTACTAGCCAGTGCCTCACCAGTCACTGACCTCCCAGCAGGTCCCTGGATGAGAGGGCAGGGAGGATGGATGGAGTGGCAACTGCAACCCTAATGTGCAAGAGCTTACACATTGTTTTAAATCTATATGTTAGAGATAAGTTACAGGTATGAATAATTATATTGGACAAGGTGGAGATGAATAGCACCCATGCCACACAAACAACCTCATGTTTTCAAAAAGCAGCAGGGCAGCTGCTCGGCCTGGACCTGGAAGCTAGTAGAGATCATTGTAGTTGCAATGTCTACTACAGTGATTTCCAGCCTCCAGAGCAGGCGTTCTCAACCTTTTTACCTCAAAGGACCCCTTGAAATAGTTTTTAGGTCTCAGGGAACCCCTGCTAAGATTAGTCATCATGGAGTATTGAGAAATGAGTGGTCAGCGGCAAGAATGCCCACTGTACAGTGGTTGCCAGAATGTTATTGATGTCATGCTGTTGGTTGTGCCAAGTCGCATTGGACCAGGAGCTATGGAGGCACCATCAAATGGGAGTTCAATTAGCCACAGCTCAAGGAACCCCTTAAAACCCCTGGAAGAGCCCTAGGGTTCCACAAAACCCTAGTTTAGAATGGCTGTTCTAGAGGGGGCCCACAGATACAGTGCCTTGAAAAAGTATTCATACCCCTTGAAATTTTCCACATTTCCACATCTGGCTTTTCACATTTTATGGTGTTATATGTATATGTTCAATAATTATTTTATTTGTTTTTCACATGTGTCTAGTATATACTGGATACTCCTAGCGCTGCACTTTGGTTTTTTGTATACTCCACATATCTGGCCTTTATGGAAGAGTGGCAAGAAGAAAGCCATTGATGAAAGAAAGCCATAAGAAGTCCCATTTGCAGTTTACGAGGAGCCATGTGGGGGACACAGCAAACATGGGGAAGAAGATGCTCTAGTCAAAATTTAACTTTTGACTAGAGCATCTAGTCAAAATTTAACTTTTTGGCCGAAAAGCAAAACGCTATGTGTGGTGGAAAACTAACACTGCACATTACCAAGAACACACCGTGAAACATGGTTGTGGCAGCATCATGTTGTGAGGATTCTTTTCTTCAGCAGGGACAGGGAAGCTGGTCAGAGTTGATGGGAAGATGGATGGAGCCAAATACAGGGCAATCTTAGAAGAAAACCTGTTAGACTCTGCAAAAGACTTGAGACTGGGGCGGAGGTTCACCTTCCAGCAGGACAACGACCCTAAACATACAGCCAGAGCTACAATGGAATGATTTAGATCAAAACATATTCATGTGTTAGAATGGCCCAGTCAACATCCAGACTTAAATCCAATTGAGAATCTGTGGCAGGACTTGACAATTGCTGTTCACAGACGCTCTCCATCCAACCTGATAGAGTTTGAGCTTTTTTGCAAAGAAGAATGGGCAAAAATGTCACTCTCTAGATGTACAAAGCTGGTAGAGACATCCCCAAACAGACTTGCAGCTGTAATTGCAGTGAAAGTTGGTTCTACAAAGCATTGAATCTGGGGGGATGAATACAAATGCATGTCACACTTTTCACATATTTATTTGTAAAAAAAAAATTGAAAAACATTTTCCTTCCACTTCCCAATTATGGGCCACTTTGTGTTGGTCTATCACATAAAATCCCAATTAAATACATTTACATTTTTGGTTGTAACATGATGTGGAAAATGTGGAAAATTTCAAGGGATAGGAATACTTTTTCAAGGCACCGAATGGTATATGCATAGTTACATTGGGCCAAACTTGATCAACGTGACTTTGTAAAAATATCCATAACTGGAATTCTCTTTTAAGTTTTAAATGATTTAGCTCCTTGGACAGTAGAGAAAATATATTCAATATCTTTTCATGTGGGCATCTGATTAACATTATTTTTATCACACAGTATGTTGTCTTGGCAAATTTCAAATAAACTGAAAAATAAATATTGAATGCAAATGTTGAATCAGGCATAAATTTAAATGTTATCCCATGTGATACAGCAATTGCATGGAACACCTTCATTTTTTTTGTAGGTTTGATGCATCATTTCTTGTGTAAAACTGTGCAACACACAATCTAAATAATGAATCTAATTAATTTTCACCTTGATTGGGTCTCAAGTTGTTAATGTTTTGTACATTTGAACTGTTTATTAAAACACTAGCTTAATGCTTCAGATCATGGAGTATTCTGACTGATTGCAGATTTTTTCACAGTTTCTAACTGTCCTTTAATACCCGGTATAGTCCAAGAGATAGGTTTCTGGGTTCCTGCATTGCTGGTTTTAAAAAACAAAATTCCTGTTTTTAATATTATGTTCTCTTCTTTTTCTTGATTCAAATTATGTCAGCTTTCTAAGTCATAAAGCTTTTCATCTTGATATGTTGAACATGTTCTTTCAATTGTGAAAGTGTTTTTTATGGCTATGTTTAGCAAATGTGTGAAAATAGAGAAAGCAGCTGCTAATTGCCAGTGTTTAGTAACTGATAAATGAACTTCTCACTTATCTGTATGTTATAAGAAGGCTCTAGGTCGTGATCACACTTCCTCACACACAGGGGTTCAGGCATAGTCAATATGAGGGTCTGTTATTGACGTAAGATCAGAGTTAGGGAGTAAAATCGGAAACCACAATGACAAAGTTAGACGATTTGGCGGTAAATTTCTCAGCATATTGTATGTACTCTGAAGAATCTAGTATCTATATATTTTCTTTAAAAAGGAATTAGGCTCAATGTACATTGCCAATACACAAGGCTAGGTCCAGATACAGGTTTTTCATCGGGGTCAAGCATAATTCCTCCTTTATAAAAATTAGTTTGAAGATTGCTCAGGAGAGTTATACGAGAGCTGTACCAAAAGTACTGCAAATGTGGATGTAACTTTTTATTAATTTACAAAAATTGTTCAAAAGTTGCTAGAGCAACTCATCTTCCAAGTCTATAGTAACTCTTCTTCTTTTTTATTGCAAGTAAATAATGGATTCCAAGCAGAAGTAACGCGCCGGAATTAAGCTCTTGATAAAGGATGTTACAGGCTGTCTGACATCCACAGAAGGCTACAGAATGTTTACAGAGATGAAGACCATCAACCTGCAACCGCTGATGTGAATCATCAATGAGTGAATGAATTGCTTCACACAGACAAGTCACAACTGAACAACTCAACTGTAATCGCAATGCCACATAGAAGATGGTGGGAGACCTAGGATATTGGAAAGTGTGTGCAAAGTGGGTACCTCGGCAGTTGACACCAGATTTGAAGGAGAGTAGAGTGGAAGTCTGCTCAGATCGGCTGGAAGCGTTTGAAGCCAGCAAAGACACATTTGTTGCTGATCTGGTGAAAGGGAATGAAATGTGGGTGCATCTTTATGATCCGAAAATACAAATCAGTCCATGGAATGGTGTCACACCCCTTTCCCGAGGCAGAAAATCATGGTGACTGTTTTTTGGGATGACAAGGGCGTCATTCTTCTTGATTCACTGGAACGTGGCTGTACCTAGACAAGGGAGTGGTATATTGAGACACTTAATAAGCTTAGAAAAGCCGTCAGAAGGAAGAGACCAAACAAGAATCTGGCAACAATTTACATTCACCATGAAAAATGCACAATGCAACTATGCACATCTTTGGAAATGAAAAAGGTGATTAGTAAGTTCGGCTGGCCACTGCCCATCCACTTTACAGCCCAGATTTAGCACCCCCCAACTTACACAAAGACAATCTTGGGGGACAACAATTTTAAGACACAGACTAAATGAAAATGGCTGTAAAGAATGGGGTACATCAGTGAATTTTTTTTTCAAACAAGATTCAAGAGTTGAGTTCAACGATGGCACAAATACATCACTTTTTATGCAGACTATGTTGAGTAGTACCTTTTGTATAGAGGAAGAGTTATGCCCCGTACACACGGTCGGATTTTCCGATGGACAATGTCCGATCGGAGCGTGTTGTCGGAAATTCCAACCGTGTGTGGGCGCCATCGGACATTTTCCATCGGATTTTCCGACACACAAAGTTGGAGAGCAGGAGATAAAATTTTCCGATAACAAAATCCGATCGCGTCAATTCCGACCGTGTGTGGCCTGTTCCGACGCACAAAGTGCCACGCATGCTCAGAAGAAATTCCGAGACGGGACAGCTCGTTCTGGTAAACTTAGCGTTCGCAATGGATACAGCACTTTCGTCACGCTGCAATGTTCAAAATGGTTTAATACAGCGCACTCTCTTCTTCTTTATAATGTGACAAGAATTAAGTAGTTTTGCTGCTCATATTCACACACACTTCTCACAAACTTTTATTTGTGTTTTTTTAGTGGGATTCCCTGAATATATTGTTATTAGTTGTCACATCTGACTTATTTTTTTTTTTTTTCAGCCTTTTTTTTTCTTTAATGTTTGGATTTTTTCCAAGGCTGATCTTTGTTCAATGTTATTTTTATTTTTACTCCAGAATATTTTTGTGTGTGTTTTGTGTGTCAAGTTACCCCAACACCATTGATATATTTTATTATTTAATCTCCAGGAGATTGTTTGTTGTTGGTGTCCCTTGTTCATTTCACATTGTATATTTGAAATGTACCTGAATCCTCACAAACCAACTGTCATTTTTGAAGTAAAACACATAGGAGAGTATAATTGAAAACAAAAATCCTTTATTAAGGGATCAGAACCAAACAAAGAGGGAGGCAACACTGGATCAACATGAGAAATTAGCGAAGCCTGGGACCCCCACGGCAGACATCAATTCTTCAACATCAAAATTGGTGGCCTGAGGAGTCCATATGTAAGGGAGGGCAGTCTGGTCCAGAATTCGCAGAGATCCGGATAGCAGCAGATGAAATCTGTGTCCCCAGGCTGTGGTACCACAAGAGGCTGCATTTTTTGGCCGACCAGACTGGATCCAGGGCAATCACTGTCTGGTCTTCCTTCCACGCTTCCTTCCTGGCTGTGGCTGTGCAGTTGGAGATGTGGCAGGAGGAGGAGTAGGACCTGGAGGAGGAGGAGGACTGGGGGGACCGGGAGGAGGACTGGGGGGACCTGGAGGAGGACTGGGAGGACCTGGAGGAGAGGGAGGAGGAGGAGGAGGACCTGCAGGAGGAGGAGGAGGACCAACGCGAAGGTGTGTCTGAGGTGTAATTTGGCCCCTCATACCTTTCTCCGATATGAGGGCCTCACACATGACTTTTTGGCCCTCCTCCATCCTCTGCATTTTATATGCTATGGAGGCAGCAATGTTCTCCTCCATGGTGTGGGGTGCTCCCAGGACCTCTGTAGCCCTCCAAAAGAATCCTATAGCAGCCTCCTCTAGGGCACTCCTCCTACTGCCACTTTCTCTTTCCAGGGGGGGTGGAGGGACCTGCAGATCAGCCAGCCGGCTCTGCCCGGCCACCTCCTGGCTGAGACTTCCCTGTGTATGAAAAAAGGACATGGTTTTAGTTTTTGCTTCATCAATCACAATCCTAAATTAGTACTCCCAACTAACATCTAGTTAACATCATTGATTGTACAAGCAGAAATATTTAGAGGAATGCTATACCTGGCTCAATCTGGGCTCCTCCACATGCGGAGGTTGGGCGTCAGAAGCCTCAGCCGGGGGGGAAGGAAGCGTGGAAGGAAGACTGGAGAGGGATGGCCTGGGTTCAGTCTGGCCTGCCAGAAAGTGCAGCCTGTCATAGTACAACATCCTGGGGACATAGATGTCATCTGCTGCTCCGGATCTCTGTGAATCCAGGACCTTCTTGCGCTCCCTTAGATATGTGCTCCTCAGGCCACCAATTAATATCTTTAAATAGGTGATGTCTGCCGTGGGGATCACCTGCTTCACAATTTCACACAATTGCTCCAGTGCTGCCTTCCTCTTTGCTTGGTTCTTGAAATGGGGGTGTTTAATCTCCCACAGACAGGGCAGCTCCCGTAACATATCTATGAATACTGACATGAAGTCATTATCTTTGAGTACCATATCCATGTTCACTGCAAGACACAACACAAGACAAAGCCTAATGTCAGACAAAACTCTCCTAATCTTGTTACAATATAGGCCTCAATCTAGAAGCAGTATAGGCACAAGTTTGTCTCTTACCTTTGTTCTTACGATCGGCGCGTCCAATGCTCCTTCCTCCGCTCACAGATCGTACGTAATACGCACGCGTGTTACGCTTTATACACACTGCGCATGCGTGTAACTCCGCCCGCCCCTGACGTTCTTTCTAGTCTATTCCCCGCCCCTTTTCGTTCGGCACAGTGGGTGAAGAGCATGATGGCGGATTTAGAGCAGGTGTGTGCTAATTATAGCAACGAGGAGGAGGAGGAGGAAAGCCCGGATCCAGGCACGTCCTGATCCAGAAGGAGACGTTTTAAGGCCACAAATATGTCCTTTGGGGAGATGTTAGAGATGGTCGACATCATGAGGAAGTCCGACTATGACGGAAAATATGGGCTTTACCCACACCCCAACATCCGAAAGGCAAAAATCATTGCTAAAGTGATCAAAAGCCTTCACAGGAATTTCGGGGTATGAAGATCTAAAGATCAGCTCAGGAAGCGGTGGTCGGACCTGAAGTTGAGAGAGCCAGAGCAGTACCGAAAGATCCGGAGAGTGCTGCAAAAAAGTAAGTAGTTGTGCTGTGTTCCTATTCTTTCTGTCTTTATTCCGTTCGTTCTGCTCCATATGCTTTTATTAATTGTAACGTTTAAAAGGGCAACTTTAATGTTCATGGGCCCATTATTCGTTCGTATCAAACATTTTTCTTTCGGCCTCTAGAACACCATTGTTTAGGCCATATGCATTTTCACACATTTTTTTGGGGCCTACTTGGATGCCAAATATTTGTTTGTGTAGATGGGTTTGTTACTAGAATGAAATGCCAACTAGATTCTGTGTAAGGAGAGGACACTGAGCAGCTGTTTTCACATCTGGACACTGGAGCACTACTGTGGGACCCCAGAACACCATTTTTATTAGGGGGGGGCACACAGGTGCTCCAGTGTATACTATAGGGGGGGCTACATCTGTGAAGCTTGTACTAAACAAGTAAAGTATTGCAGCTTGACAAAGGCCAATAAAAAATATACATCTTGGAACTCGGCTAAAATAGACAATTGTACCCCACTTCCAAGCAATGTTTCCTATTTCTAGTTCTGCCATCAAATATCTGTGTGCTAATTATACCATTTTTGTTTTACATAGGGGAGGAAAGACTTGGAGGACACCCCTCATCCCAGGAGAACACTGACCCCCCACCTATGGAAGAAGGTGAAATACCCCAAACCCAAGAAGAAGAGCAGGAGGAAGAAGAAGATGTGGTGGAGATTGGCACCACAACAGGTGAGTGTCTGCGACCACAGACTCAGGTAAAAGAGATGGATGGTGGCCGATTTTTGAGACCTTTTTTTTTTGTTCTTTATCACTTTTTAGGTGATCGTGATGTGAGGGATAGAGAACGCTTTACTTCTGAAAGTGCCCAGATCCTGATCGGGGAGATCATGGGGTGTAATGCCGAACTGCAAAACATCCTGCAAAAAATCAATGATGTGATTAAAAAAAATAATAACATCATTGATGTTTTGGGGCAAATTTAAACCCCACAAAATCACTTGTTTTATTGTGGTCCAATCTTTTAAAAATTTTTTCAATGTTTTGAAAAGCCAAATTTGGAGGATGCACACAGTGTGCCAACATGTGCTATCTGCCATCACGGGAGATCAATGGACACGTTTTGGGGGTGCAACCCCTTCCTCAATTATAAAGTCGTGGTGAGGAAGGGCTTGCTCCCCCAAAACACGTCCCTTGATCCCCCCTGATGGCAGATAGCACATGTTGACATTCGTAAATTGGTGTGCATCTTCCAAATTTGGCTTTTCCAGGGGTGATTTCCCCCCATCTGAACGCTATATCAAACCCAGTTCCTAAATACTGATGTCTGATATAGCCTTCAGGTTTTACCTAATGTGAACTTTGTAAGTTCAAGTTTTTTGGCTTTCTTGTTGGTTTTACACAGGCCTGTTTTATCTGAAATGGATATTTCGATTTTTGATAATGCTACTGCAAAAATTGTTATACAACAAACATGTTGGTTTGTTTTAAAAACCTTTGGTAAATGCACATGTGATTGTGCAGGTATAAAAAAGTGGCTTACTCAAGAATGTGTGGATTATTGTCTCAACACTACAACACTTTTGGGGTGATGTAATTGCTGTTTTATGCAAAAATGGGGGTTATTTCCTAAGGGCAAATCCACTTTGCACTACAAGTGCAGTTTCAGTGCAGTTGCAAGTGCACTTGGAGTGAAATGTGTTTTTGCATTTAGGAAATACCAGCCAACAGTGCTTTGTATAATAAGGTTACACAATCACGACATTTTCTGGACTCCACACATTTCTGTCATGGTCAGCTAAAACAAACACAAGCAGTAAATGTCCACAAAGAATTTCTTTTTTTTTTTTATTTGAAAAAGGTTTCACAGATTGTCTGGCATATTGATAGCCCCCCTACCCGCAAAGAACTCCAGGTATCGTAACCGGACATCACGGGCATTCAGGGAGGGCAAGCCAGGACGGCCACTTTCAAGTGCCGTCAGTGTTGATGGATTTGGGATTCCGGCCTCAGGCCCAACTGAGCCAGCATAGTTGGCTGAATGTTTTCTTAAAAAATTATGGAGAACACAGCAGGCAAGTATTATATGGTTCAGTTTATACTCCGCCATATGGATGGGTGTCAGAAATAATCGGAACCGGCTGGCCAGGATTCCAAATGTGTTCTCCACCACTCTTTGGGCTCTGGCCAGCCGGTAATTAAAAACCCTCTGTTCCGGGGTGAGGGTCCTCATCAGGAATGGCCGCAGCAGGTGGTTCCCCAGCGCAAACGCTTCATCAGCAACGAACACAAATGGGAGACCTTCAACATTGTCCTCTGGAGGTGGCAAGTCCAAGCTGCCATTCTGGAGACGCCTGTAGAACTCCGTCTGGGCGATGACTCCACCATCGGACATCCGGCCATTCTTCCCCACGTCCACATACAGGAACTCGTAATTAGCCGACACCACCGCCAACATCACTATACTATTAAACCCCTTGTAATTATAATAGTACGACCCCGAGTTGGGTGGTGGGACGATGTGGACGTGTTTCCCATCAATTGCCCCTCCGCAGTTAGGAAAGTCCCACCGCTGGGCAAAGTGGGAGGCCACAGTCTGCCATTCCTGTGGCGTGGAAGGAAACTGTTGAGGAAAAAACAATAAACATTACTATTTTTTCACAGAAACATGGCAAGCAGATTAGACACAAACATTATGGGGCAACCTCCAGATAGCATTTATTAAGGGGAATTTAACAACAACAAAGTATAAGGTACACCTATCATATTCCCCTCCCCCCCTCTCATGGGCCATTTCTAACATTATAGGGGGGGGAACTCTTGGACAGGTAACCCTCTTCACTTCATTGAGAGATGAATGCCTAAATAATGGGTATTACTTGGAACAGCCCCTCCTTAGTTACACTATTGGCAGACCACTGGACAGGTAAGAAGTGTCTGAATATAAAGATATAAATACACACTGTACACATTTGAGCACATTTGAACATTCTGATATTACCTATCAAGATAATAATAGGATACAAAAACTTTAAACAGTACCATTGGAAAGTATACAGGCAGGCCCTTGCAATATTTGGGTAATTCATCCATACATCTGACCACAAAAGAGATGGGTATAGTGTGTATGGGTTTGGCAAAGTCAGCAGATAGGTGATTGAGGATAGAGAATTGTGATCAGCTGACTTAGCAGTTGGGGGGAGGGAGGGTTACAAAAAATTTGGGGACACCACAAAAAAAAGCCTCTGGCACTCTGCCTGAATTTAAATCAAAAATAACATTTCCAAACATTTTAGGGGGTGTTTGGGGTAAAGCACTACTATGGAGCTGAAAAAATACATTGTTAGGTGACTACATGAGGTGAATATAGGGCAGGTGTCAGAGAACTCACACAGCAAGCACCCGTCTCCATGCAGCAGCTGCAAATCCTCATTCTGCTAATGCAAAGGTGCATGCACGGAACCATAGCCAGAGGCAAATGAGATCCAGGGTGAGCATGCACAATGGCAACTCTATGCGAATGCGCACACGCGCTAACGCGCGTCCGCGAGTGCCAAAGCGCTAATATGCTAACGCATATACGCCAATGTGCCAAAGTGCTAATGTGCTAACGCGCATGTGCCAATGTGCTAAATTGCTAATGCGCATGCGCGTACGCACGTACGCTGGCGCCAATCCTGGCACACAGCACCCTATATAAACAGAGAGTCTGCCTAGCATCAGTGCTGGATTGTCTTCAGCTTGTTCCTGTGTTCCTGTTGCTATTCTGCCTGATTGACCTTGTTCCTGAAAACCCGGCTATCTTCTGACCATCCTCTTGGATCTCCCCTGCCTGCTGAACCTGCCTTTACTTGCAATACTGACCTTGGCTTGAACTTATGATTACGGCTCTGCTTCCTGATTCTGTACCCTGCTGCCCGTCTGTTGCCAACCCCTGCCTGTTCCTGACTACGGTTTTGCCTTCTGACTTGGTACCCCGCTGCCAGCCTGTTGCCGACTCCTGCCTGTTCCTGATTCTGCAGTTGATCCTGACCTGGCTCCCGCTGAACAAGTTTGGTGATCAGTTTCCACATCTCCTCAGCAGAGGTTCCTATCTCTCCAAGTTCCAGCCTCCTGCCTGCAGGCACCTGCACCCTTTCGTTGCCCTCGCACTCCCTGTACCCACCACCAGGGGTGCTTGGACCGGAACCGTGCAAAAGGCCACCCTCATCATTTCGGGCTCCGCTGTAAGGTACGTGACAGCAGGAGACACCATGCTGGAGAGGTTATTGAAGGGCAAATATGTATGAAGGACATAAAATAATAATTACATAAAAATCCAGCATGCATGAGAACAAAGGGGACATTCACAGCATATTACAATCATGGTAATTAGGGAATGAGGAAAGAAATACAAGATATTAGCAAACATTCAATACAATAAAATGTAGACACCATGCTGGAGAGGTTATTGAAGGGCAAATATGTATGAAGGACATAAAATAATAATTACATAAAAATCCAGCATGCATGAGAACAAAGGGGACATTCACAGCATATTACAATCATGGTAATTAGGGAATGAGGAAAGAAATACAAGATATTAGCAAACATTCAATACAATAAAATGTGATATTAAAGGATAAAAATCTTACCTTCATATACTCCTTCTGCAGGACCTGGATGATGGCAGAACAGGTCTCTGGGATAATGACCCCCAGAGCCTGGGGGGAGATGCCTGTCGAGAACTTGAGGTCCTGCAGGCTTCTCCCTGTGGCCAAATACCGCAAGGTAGCGACCAACCTCTGCTCCGGAATGATGGCTTGCCTCATGCAGGTATCCTGCCTGCTAATATAGGGGGTCAGCGAAGCCAACAAACGGTGAAACACGGGGTCCGTCATCCTGAGAAAGTTCCTGAAATCATCAGGATTATTCTCACGGATCTCACGGAGCAAAGGCATATGACAGAAATGGTCACGCTGAAGCAACCAATTCTTGGTTCATGAACTCCTCCCCACCCTGTTCATGGACTGGACTTGTGTCAAGGTCAGGACCCCAACACCAAGCCCCCGCACAGCACGAACTCTACGAGGAGTACGCATACGAAACATGGCTAGAAAACGGTCGGCTGCTCAGAACGAAGTAACAGAACGCACTGAAGAACAGCAAGGCCTGTGAAGAGCGACCTGAAAAACAGCAACGAGCAGGCAAGATCACACAGAAAACTCCGATACGAACTGACTGCACGCACTGAAGAGCAGATACAAACCCACAAGCACAAACTGAACGGCAGAAAACGATCTGAAAGCCACGAGTCTGAAAAAGCGCAAATCGTCTCTCACCAAACTTTTACTTACAGGAGATTAGCGAAAGGAGCCCAAAGGGTGCCGCGCTTGGTTCTGAACCGGCCTTTTCTAGTCTCGTCGTACGTGGTGTACGTGACCGCGTGGTTGTCGATCGGAAATTCCGACAACTTTGTGCGACCGTGTGTAGGCAAAACAAGTTTGAGCCAACATCCGTCGGAAAAAATCCTAGGATTTTGTTGTCGGAATGTCCGAACAAAGTCCGACCATGTGTACGGGGCATTACTCTACCAACATGTGCAATTTGAACGACCTATGTAAGTTAACAAAAAAGTTATGCACACTTTTGCATTATTTTTGTTGCATTCCTGTTATGTTTCAAGTGCATGCATGCTAACATAATGATTATTAGGTGCAACACCTGGGGCCCATTGGGATCATTAAAAATGCCTTTTTAAGGTCCCTGTCTCACATATGATCACTGATAAGAAGACTGCAGGGCTTTACCTCTTAAAGCCTGTAGGACTGGAAAGACCAATGCTCAGGCAGAAGTAACTGCACATTCCCTGATATCACTGTAGAAGAAAGCTGGCACCATAATCTTATCTTAAAAAGCTAATCCTATACTTTACATAGCACATAGCATAGTGCTATGACTAAGACTGTGTGAGCAGAAATGTGTAAGTGTCTTCTTCTGCAATGTATGTATTGCCTTGCAGTAAATAAAGAATTAACTTTTGAAGGCGAGAGTGTAGTGACGGCTTTCTACTGTCCCACATATGCAGCACCCTCCAACCCCCAAAGGAAAGTGGAACTCCCAGGGACAGGGTGGACTAGCATTTCACTTCAGGGTGTGATCCTCAACAATAGTGGAGCAATGTGTACAGATAGGCTCCAGTTACCTCTAGATGCAAAAAAACATAGAAGTGTATTGACTCAAAAGTACTTAGTCTTCACAGATGGAGAACCCCACAGCTGACCTGGAACTCTATGAATGTTCTGTAGTTCCTGACTGTAAAGTACTTATCAATGCTACTTCAAGTGACAAAAGACAGCACTTATCCATGACACATCCTCAATGGCACTTCAACCCTTATGTTACACAAGCTAGGCCTCAAACTCAGGCTTTAGTCGAGTCACATGGTCACCTTCCTCAGGCACGCAGACCTCAGAGGATTCAACAGCTATGAACATCCCTCACCCAGGCTGGAAGCCCAGAGGAGAGCTGCCTCCCCAAGGTAAGGCCTTAAAAATGTATACCCTCTCCCAACCTGCACCACTTCTCCAACCACAACTTCCTAGTGGTTGTCCATGAAGAGATAAATATTCATACTGGTGCAGCATCTCACACTATTGCCAGAGGCACCAGTAAAACTTGCTGGCATCAGACAGAAACTAACAGTAACTAGAGCCTAGGAGAGACCTAAGAAAGCGGAATAATCAATCCCACCAAGTTGACTGCAGCTTAGCACCACTAAATTTATATAAACACGCCTGCTTAGGGCAGGGTCTGAGGATCTGAAAAAAAATAATTGATGCTCTAGATAAAGATGGCCTAGACTATAAGAAAATTGGCAAGACCCTGAAACTGAGCTGCAGCATGGTGGCCAAGTCCATACAGCGGTTTAACAGGACAGGTTCCATTTAGAACAGGTGACCATGGTTGACCAAAAAAGTTGAGTGCACATGCTCAGCATCATATGCAGAGGTTGTCTTTGGAAAATAGATGTATGAGTGCTGCCAGCATTGCTGCAGAGGTTGAAGGGGTGAGGGGTCAGCTTGTCAGTGCTCAGACCATATGCCGCACACTGAAACTAATTGGTCTGAATGGACTTGCATCCCAGAAGGAAGCCTCTTCTAAAGATGATGAACAGGAAAGCCCGCAAACAGTTTGCTGAAGACAAGCAGACTAAGGACATGGATTACTGGAACCATGTCCTGTGGTCTGATGAGACCAAGATAAACTTATTTGGTTCAGATGGTGCCAAGCGTGTGTGGCCGCAACCAGGTGAGGAGTACAAAGACAAGTGTGTCTTGCCTACAGTCAAGCATGATGGTGGGAGTGTCATGGTCTGGGGCTGCATGAGTGCTGCCGACACTGGGAAGCTACAGTTCATTGAGGGAACCATGAATGCCATAATGTACTTTGACATACTGAAGCAGAGCTCGATCCCCCCTTCTTTGGAGACTGGGCCGCAGGGCAGTATTCCAACATGATAACGACCCCAAATACACCTCCAAGACGACCACTGCCTTGCTAAAGAAGCTGAGGGTAAAGGTGATGAACTGGCCAAGCATGTCTCCAGACCTAAACCCTATTGAGCATCTGTGGGGCATCCTCAAACGGAAGTTGGAGGAGGGTAAGGTCTCTAACATCCACCAGCTTTGTGATGTTGTCATGGAGGAGTGCAAGAGGACTCCGGTGGCAACCTATAACGCTCTGGTGAACTCCATGCCCAAGAGGGTTAAGGCAGTGCTAGAAAATAATGGTGGCCACACAAAATATTGACACTTTGGGCCCAATTTGGACATTTTCACTTAGGGGTGTACTCACTTTTGTTGCCAGCAGTTTAGACATTAATGGCTGTGTGTTGAGTTATTTTGAGGGGACAGCAAATTTACACTGCTATACAAGCTGTACACTCACTACTTTACATTGTAGCAAAGTGTCATTTCTGCAGTGTTGTCACATGAAAACATATAATAAAATATATACAAAAATGTGAGGGGTGTACTTACTTTTGGGAGATACTGTAACTCACGAATGAACTCTGCACATAGCATAATTCTGAACCCTGCACTCTGTACATAGCATACCCCAGAAACAGCCATCCCTTTGAGGACAACCAAACAGCTGATGCGGTCCGTGGTGAAATGGAGACTGACGCCCCTGCTTTAGTGCTGAAAACAATCACCTAGAGGAAAGCCACACAAGCACAGAGACATTTTGAATGACATTCCAACACATATATACAGTAAACAAAAAGCACCTAAGTGAATATTCTCTTCATTGCAGTGCACTTCATTGCCAAAATTACTGCTAGTGTGCTGAGGAGCATTAATAGCCTGTTCCAAACAAATGGGCTGCCTTAACACACTGGATATCAATGCACAAAAAATGCACATTTATGTAAAACACTGAGTATGAATAAAACTCTGCACTTACCTTCTCATCTTTGCCTGATTTTTTTCTGGGTTTAGCATCTTTGGCCATCTTGATTAGCTAACGCAGAATGACGTAACTCCCAAGTATGTACACAGGAGTTTTACTCATCTTGGCATCAAGGCATGCTGAGAATTGTACAGTGAGCTGTACTTAGCTTCACTATAATGAATTTATAATGAATATAATATCAAGGATTATCTGTAAAATAACAGTGTAAATACAGTGCTTTTTTGCAGACTTAGATTTCAGAAGTTTAGTATTGCAACAGGGTCACTTTATAATTGAACCAGAGAGTAGGATATATTAATTCAAATATGTTGGGCTAAAACAAGCCTTTATATAAGAAAAAGTTTTGGGACTTTAAATGGAGCATGATAGCATGCCTCCATCCCTAATTCAGGAAAATTGGGAAACGGTGGGACTGTGCATGAGGCAAATGACAGGCAATAAATTAAAAAAATCATATTTATTGACATATATTGTAAACATAGCACATTGCAATATTACTGTAAAAAAATTCTCATATATTTACACATACATAACATAAATAGACTCCACATGGATCTGCATACACAGAATTAGAGACAGCACATTAAAAGCCAATCTAAACAAGGTAATATTTGTTCCATAGAGTAATGAACATCAAAATTGGAATATGAAATAGTATATCCAGATTATAAAAACATGAATGCATCACATGTTGCTCTACGCGTTTCATGCTCACAGCTACTTCCTCAGGAGCGGATGCCTCATGTTATCTGGAAAAATACATAAAGGCCAATTGAAAAAATCTAAGGCAGAAATATAGATGGAAAAGGAAAGGACCAGTAAGTCTTACTTACTTACATGGAATATAGAAAATATCATCATGTGGTACTAAGGAGTAGGGGCTGCTGGATGGGTCTGTTCCGGGAGCTGAAGTGATTTGATTGGCACGCGAGGTGGACACAAAGCACCCCCAGAAGGTGAGGAATTCTCCATGGGTACTGAGTGATAACTTCAAGCGTATCTGTAGAATTAATGAGTTGTAAAAAGATGTGTGGACTAATCTAAGTAAATGTAAATCATTGTACCATGGAGGATGAGAAGTATATAGAGAAAGTAACCATTGCCGTGAAAGAAGAGTGCATTGTAGCAGTTAAAACAGATCACTGTGTTAAAGAGACCAGCACAGTGGTGTGTGAAGATATTGCATGAAAGACCCCATGCAGATTACCAAGAAAAAATATATATAATGAAAAACCGATCAGTGAAATAAAGTGATAAGATGTGAGCCAGAATAAACCCAGCTTAACACCTTGTGCGTAAAGATGCTGGTGAGATCCACGTGTGAAGTGCATCATGTAGAAGCCACAATGAAGAGGTGTTTATGCGTGTGTTCAAGGCACCTGCCAGCCAACCAGCGTCACGCTTGCAGGACATGAAGTAGAGGAGCCGCCATTCAACGGGCGAGCGCGTCCACGGTTGGCGCCAAAAACCCAAGTGTCAGCAAAGATGGAAACAGCATCAGACATGCTCAACAATGACGCCACATGTGGATCGCGTGCGTGGCAAGCCTTTATTGACCTCTGCAGCTCCAGACACCGTGGAGTAATTCATCCTCATAACTTACAGCAGAAGCACTTTTTCTTTCACTTTCCCTCGGCAACCCAATTTCCTCGATTCCCCCCTCTCACCAGTGAGCTGGCAGCCTACAACAAACCTTCTATTCTATAGTGTAAACACAGTGAAAATGCACTGGAAGAAGAAAGTTGAGGGCAATATAGGCTCTCAAAGACCAGACCTAAGTACTTCCATTCTTTTCCTGTTCAAATTGTTTTGAACATCATTTACTGCTGGTTATGTATATATAAACACTTGACTATCCACACTGGTCATACAACCTATAAGTTCATGTTAACCTCTTATGTTTATGAACGGCAAACTGGTGGACTATATTTATCCAGTGGGGTTTATAAACTGAACTGGCTTGAGCACTGTTGGTGGCCAGTGTGTTAATGTTAAAGTGGGGGTTCACCCAAACCGCCAAAAAAAAAAATATTAAAAGCCAGCAGCTACAAATACTGCAGCTGCTGACTTTTAATACATGGCCACTTACCTGTCCCGGGGTCCAGCGATGTCGGCAGGGGACGCCGAGAACCCGCTCGGTTCTTGGCAGCTGCCGCCGCCATCCTAGGTGAGGGAATCAGGAAGTGAAGCATTGCGGCTTCACTTCCCAGTTCCCTAGTGCGCATGCGCGAGTTGCGCTGCGCGTCCCTAGTGGTCTCCGCTCTCTGCTGGGAACTGTGTGTTCCCAGCAGACAGCGCGGTGGGGACGGGAAGTGGCGTAGACTCCCAAGGGAGTCTATGCCGGAAGTGGGTGCAAATACCTGTCTTAGACAGGTATCTGCACCCCCCTCCCCCCTGAAAGGTGCCAAATGTGACACCGGAGGGGGGGAGGGTTCCGAAAAGCGGAAGTTCCATTTTTGTGTGGAACTCCGCTTTAATACCTGTGAACCAAGCCATCCTCGGACAGCTTGGCTCACAGACACTGTGTACAGAGCTGATCCTAGTGGCTTTGGATCACAGTTGAACACAGTGGTTATTAAATACCACCAAAAGAAAGTACTATGTTTAAAAAATATATATATTAACATTTTTAAAAATATATAAAATTCCTTGGGCACTGTTTTGCATGGCTGAGTAATTGTCAGACAAACTATCACAGAACTGGAAACTAAATAATGGCCTGCTACTAAAGAGGAATTGCAGGCTATTCAAGTGGTTAAAGTGTTAGTTCACCTCTACAGAAAAAATATAAAGGTGGTTAAAACGGTACACACTTCCCACCCCCCTTCCCGGTCCCCCGTTGTACTTACCTTCAGGACTGTCAGTGCCCATGTAGCTCTGGAGGTAAGTATAGCAGGGACCAATGAGTGGGGAGGATGTACGGTGTTAGTTCGCCTTTTCATTTTTTCTGTAAAGGTGAACTGACACTTTTAGATGCTCAAACATTTCTGGTTATAAGCCTGTTTCAGATGTAATCCAATTATGAAATGATGCTTTTATTGGTCAGACACACTATTAGTTCTTAACATATAGGCACCCAACAGGTTGGGAATGAGTCACTGAGCTGACTAATATTTCCAACCTGACAAAACTACTCTTCATTGGTAGCATATACATTACAGACTGTCTTAATAAAATGTCAGAATCATTTGTATTGGATTAAAATCTGTCTCCAAATATGGCCATCTAAAGTTTAATTATGATGCAATTCGATTAGAGATTAGTACAGAGCTTTCTATTTTATTATGATTTATACCAAGCACTAGTATATTACGTATCCATCCTGTAAAAAAGAAGATAATAGGATAGAAGGCGGGAAATGTACCTTGGCTGTCTGAAAAATGGTATTTTGAGTTCTGCTAATACATTTAATAAGAATGATTCCCCTATCATGATTGATGAATGTCTTCTAGTATCTATAAACACGAAAAGAAAATAATCATATACAGCGGGTAAAATAAGTATTGAACATGTCACCATTTTTCTAGGTAAATATATTTCTAAAGGTGCTATTGACATGAAATTTTCATCACATGTTGGTAAAAAGCCATGCATCCCATACATACAAATAAACCAAAACAAATACTATAAGTTTAGAAATTAAGTTATGGGTAATAAAATTGAATGACACAGGGAAAAAGTATTGAGCACATGAAGAAAGGGAGGTGCAAGAAGGCATGGAAAGCCAAGACACCAGCTGATATCTATCAGTAATTAGAAAGCAATCCTGCCCCTTGTCAGTGCAAATTAATATCTGCTGGTTCAGTCTCAACTGATGCCCTATAAAAAGGTGTCTCATTACCAAGGTGTCACACAAGAAACATCTGACAATGGGTAAAAGCAAAGAGCTCTCTCAAGACCTACGCCAACTTATTGTTGCAAAACATACTGATGGCATTGGTTATAGAAGGATTTTTAACTTCTGAATGTTCCAGTGAGCACTGTTGGAACCATAATAAAGAAGTGGAAAGAACATCATTTCACCATAAACCGACCACAACTAGGTGCTCCTTGCAAGATTTCTGACAGAGGAGTAAAAAACCTTCAGTGTGCAATTCCCCTCTCAGCCCCCCTAATACTTACCTAAGCCCGATTCTGATCCAGCGATGTGCACGAGACCCGAAGCTTTACTGGGTCTCTCCCTCCTGATTGTTTGAGAAGCAGGAGCCATTGGCTCCCGCTGCTGTCAATCATAGCCAGTGAGGCAGGAGCGGGGGCGGGGCTAATCCGCTCTCTCTGTGTCTTATAAACACAGAGCCAGCTCAGGAGTGAGCATGCACGAGTGCCCCCAACAGCGAGGGGCTTGCTATGGGGGCACCTGGCAAGGGGGAGGAGCCAAGAGCGCTGGCGGGGGACCTGAGAAGAGGAGGATCGGGGCTGCTCTTTGCAAAACCATTACACAGAGCAGGTAAAGATGACATGTTTGGTATTTTATTTATTTATTTATTTATTTCCTTTACAATCAACTTTAAGATGCATTTACATACCATAAGCCCAGATTTGCTCAGGACAGCTACAGACCCTTAGGGGTTGATTGACTAAAGGCAAATAGACTGTGCAGTTGCACTCTGCAAGAGCAGTTGCTCCAGAGCTTAGTAAATGAGGGAGAGCTCTGCTGACCTCCATCATCCAATCATGTGCAAGCAAAAATGTTTTTTTTTTTGTTGTTGTTTTTTTCCTTGCATGTGATTGGGCATTCTTTGCAAAGTGAAGCTTTACCTCATTTACTGAGCTCTGGAGCAACTGCACTCTGCAAGGTGCACAGCCTGTTTGCTTTTTGTAAATCAACCCCAGGGGCAAATCCACTTTGCACTACAAGTGCCCTGCAAGGTAGATCTGAGGGGGACATGCAAGGAAAATTAAAAACAGCATTTTTACTTGTACATGATTGGATGATAAAATCAGCAGAGCTTCCCCTGATTTGAGATCTTCCTCTCAGCGACTGCACTTCCAAGTACACTTGTAAGTGACTTGTAGTGCAGAGTGGATTTGCCTTTAGTAGATCAATCCCATAGGGGGTTATTTACGAAAGGCAAATCCACTTTGCACTACAAGTGCAAACTACAAGTGCAAAGTGCACTTGAAATTGCACTGAAAGTGCACTTGGAAGTGCAGTCATTGTAAATCTGAGGGGTAGATCTGAAATGAAGGTTCTTGCAGCACGTTTTAGGGGATAAAAGATGGGGAAACGTGCATTTATTGCAAAGATGTAATAAATATATATATATTTTTTTTTTTTTTTTCCTAGACATATGCGTTAATTAGGGAAATAACACAAACATGTATCACAGCACATCATAAATAATGGAAACTGCAGCCTACATTAAAACAGTTATCTATAATCATTTCTGTAGATTAAACCTCATGATCCTGAAGAAGAATCACAAGTCCCTGTAAAGTAGTGTAATGTAAAATTGCAGGACTAAGTTATGTTCTTCCGCAATGGAGAGAGACAAGATGCCATGTAAAGGCATTCAACCAGAATATGCAATCTTCACCAGTTTCATTTTCTGACACCACTGGGACAGAACACTGGAAAAATACATTAGGGCCTTTTATTTCCAGATGGTGATTTTTAGCTACTGTGTGTAACAGAATGAAAAGTGTCATGTTATTGTGCACGTCTAGAATGAAACAAAATTAAATTATGTTGAGAGTAAGGGGGCAAACATCCCATGTATAATAAATACAATGCTATAGGTCTTCAAAGGCTTTTTGATATCAGGATTTGATGGTTTGGATTTCTCACTGGATGTTGAACAATAAAAGCTAATGCATTTAACACAAAAGGCAAATATCAAGTAATGGAAGGTTTGAAGGGCTATATTTTGGAAACTGTATGGGGTTGATACCTGTATTGATTGTATTCAGTATAGGAATTTGTATTTCACAAAATGAAGATATGTGAGTTGGTGTAGTGCTGGTTCACGATTTTGATAGAAATTTAGATGTGTTGAAAATTTAGTTTGGGTGGGCTGCTAGACCAGAGCAGGCATATCTACTCCAGAATACCTTTTCTCAGTGCAGCTTTATCCCAAACCTCACCTCATTGGCGTCACTAGGGTTGGTGTCACCAACTATAGTCGCCCCTCAGTACAGACCCCCCTCGACTAAGTATAGACCCCTCTCCATCAGTACAGACCCCCCTCCACCAATTATAGTCCTCCCTCAGTACAGACCCCCCCTCCACTACGTATAGACCCCCCTCCGTCAGTACAGACCCCCCTCCAAGCATAGTCCCCCCTCAGTATAGACCTCCCTCCCTCAGTACAGACCCTCCCTCCACCAAGTATAGTCCCCCTCAGTATAGACCACCCTCCATTAATTACAGACCCCCCTCCTTCAGTATAGACCCCCTACTAAGTATAAACCTCCTCCATCAGTATAGACCCCCTCTCTCAGTATAAACCACCCCTCAGTACAAACCCCCCTCCCTCAGTATAGACCTCCCCCTCAGTATAGACCCCCCTCACTCAGTGCAGACCTCCCCCTCAGTACAGACCCCCTCCATCAGTATAGACCCCCCAATCCCTCAGTACAGACCCCCCTCCCTCAGTACAGACCACATCCCTCCAGAACAGACCCCTCCCTCAGTACAGACCACCCCTCTCCATCAGTACAGACTCCCTTGCAGTACAGACCACTCCCCTCCATCAGTACAGACCCCCCTCAGGATAAACCACCCCCCTCCATCAGTACAGACCCCCTCAGGATAAATCACTCCCCTCCATCTGTACAGACACCCCTCAGGATACATCACCCCTCTCCATCAGTACAGACCCCCCTCAGGATAAACCAACCCTCTTCATCAGTACAGACCCCCCTCAGAATAAACCAACCCTCTCCATCAGTACAGACCCCCCCTAAGGATAAACCACCCCTCTCCATCAGTACAGACCCCCCTCAGTATAGACCACCCCTTTCCAATAGTACAGACCTCCCTCAGTACAGACCACCCCTCTCCAACAGTACAGACCACCCCAGTACAGACCACCCCTCACCACCAGTACAGACCCCCCCCCCCTTCATCAGTACAGACCCAACTCAGGATAAACCACCCCCCTCCATTAGTACAGACCTACCTCAGTAAAATACATTTGTTAAGTCTATCGGATGTGGGCCCCTTTCATTAAGAAATCTGGATATTACTCCTATGCCACGTCGATGAGGAATAGAATAGAATATAAAGCCTCAATTGTGACCAAGAGGCATCCTTGTGGCATATGTAGGCCATCAAGATTTTTGAGGAGGTCTGAAGTATCTTTTATATAGAATGTTGGAACCTTTTTTTTATTTTATAGAAAAGTTTTTATTTATCAGATACAATTACATGAAAAGTAGAAAGGTACACAGTAGATTAACCACCTCAATACAGGGCACTTAAATCCCCTTCCTGCCCAGACCAATGTTCAGATTTCGGTGCTCTCACACTTTGAATGACAATTACTCAGTCATGCAACAGTGTAACCAAATGAAATTTGTGTCCTTTTTTTTCACACAAATACAGCTTTCTTTTGGTGGCATTTAATCAGTAATGGGTTTTTTATTTTTTTGTGCTGTAAATAAAAAAAGACCGTAAATTTTGTGAAAAATTGCCTTTTTCTTTTTCTATCATAAAATTTTGCAAATTAGTAATTTTTCTTCATACATTTTGGCCAAAATTTATACTTCTATATATCTTTGGTAAAAATAACCCAAATTAGTGTATATTGTTTGGTCTTTGTCAAAGTTATAGAGTCTACAAACTATGGTGCCAATCAATGAAAATTGAAAACATCTGATCAGGCCTTCAGTACATCAGGTGAATCTCATTTCTTGAGGTACTAACAAGTCAGAAAAGTACAAATACCTCCCAAATGACCCCTTTTTAGAAAGTAGACATTCCAAGGTATTAAGTAAGTAGCATGGTGAGTTTTTTAAGTTGTAATTTTTCCCACAATTCTTTGCAAAATGAAGATTTTTTTTTTTACAAAATTGTCATATTAACTGGTTATTTCTCTCACAGAGCATATGCATACAACAAATTACACCCCAAAATACATTCTGCTACTCCTCCTGAGTATGGGGATACCACATGTGTGGGACTTTTACACAGCCTGGCCACAAACAAAGGCCTGAAGTAGCACCATCAATTGATCTACGAGCATAAATTGCACATCTCATTTCTCAACCACCTATTACACTTTTGAAGGCCCTGGAGCACCAGGACAATGGAATTGCTCACAAAATGACCCCATTTTGGAAACAAACACCCCAACGTATAATCTATGAGGCATAATGAGTCTTTTCAACGGTTATTTTTTTTCCAGAAGTGTTTGGAAAATGTGGGAAAAAAATGAAAACGCATTTTTTTAACACAAAGTTGTCCATTTATAAGATATTTCCAACACATAGCAAATACATAGCAAAAATGACACCCCAAAATACATTCTGCTACTCCTCCCGAGTATGGGGATACCACATGTGTGGGACTTTTACACAGCCTGGCCACATATAAAGGCCCAACATTGAAGTAGCACCATCAGGCGATCTACGAGCATAAATTGCGCATCTCATTTCTCAACCACCTATTACAGTTTTGAAGGCCCTGGAGCACCAGGACAATGGAATTGCCCACTAAATGACCCCATTTTGGAGAGCAAACACCCCAACGTATAATCTATGAGGCATAATGAGTGTTTTCAACGGTTATTTTTTTTTCCAGAAGTGTTTGGAAAATGTGGGAAAAAAATGAAAACGCATTTTTTTAACACAAAGTTGTCCATTTATAAGATATTTCCAACACATAGCAAATACATAGCAAAAATGACACCCCTTCTTCTAAGATATTTCCAACACATAGAAAATATATAGCAAAAATTACACCCCAAAATACATTCTGCTACTGCTCCTGAGTATGGCGATACCACATGTGTGGGACTTTTACACAGCCTGGTCACATACAGAGGCCCAACATTGAAGTAGCACCATCAGGCATTCTACGAGCATAAGAAAATGGTGGAATCAACCTGCGCTAATGAGCAATACGTGATAGGAAGATATATATATACAAAAAGTGCAGCTGCAAATAAAACTCCAAATATCTATGAAGTGGTAAACATATAAATAAACTTAATTGCGCTAGCAGTGAAAAAATTGGAAAGTGCTTAGGAGACACAATGTGTATGTGAATCCCAACCAAAATAGCAATAAGTGCATAGAATTCTTATTCAGAAATACAAAAAATATGTGTTAAAAAGTCAGTAATCATAGACCGAAAACACTTATAATCAGTTCATAATAAAATGAATTGTATTGGATAAAAAAAGAAAAAGTCCGCTTAATATGTTTCATCACCAAGCACTAAGGACTGATGAGCCGAAGTACTTCTTATCAGATGTGCATTGATTGCAGAAAGAAGAGTAATAGGTGTGCGCTTACCCCAAATGTTGGACCTCCACTATGGCAAGGTCTTATGGGCTTGCAGATTTCACCCTCTGCGGGGACAAGATGTTAATCTCCAGGTCTTGACAGCGTATACCGCCGACTTCCGTGTGGTCTGGATAGCCCAACTGCTCCAGCATCAGAGGGGGGACTCAGGAATGGAAGAGCCTCGTGCAAGTCTTTTGTCAACAAAACCAGCATGCGTTCTGTATCATGCGTTCATGCTGGTTTTGTTGACAAAAGACTTGCACAAGGCTCTTCCATTCCTGAGTCCCCCCTCTGATGCTGGAGCAGTTGGGCTATCCAGACCACACGGAAGTCGGCGGTATACGCTGTCAAGACCTGGAGATTAACATCTTGTCCCCGCAGAGGGTGAAATCTGCAAGCCCATAAGACCTTGCCATAGTGGAGGTCCAACATTTGGGGTAAGCGCACACCTATTACTCTTCTTTCTGCAATCAATGTACATCTGATAAGAAGTACTTCGGCTCATCAGTCCTTAGTGCTTGGTGATGAAACATATTAAGCAGACTTTTTCTTTTTTTATCCAATACAATTCATTTTATTATGAACTGATTATAAGTGTTTTCGGTCTATGATTACTGACTTTTTAACACATATTTTTTGTATTTCTGAATAAGAATTCTATGCACTTATTGTTATTTTGGTTGGGATTCACATACACATTGTGTCTCCTAAGCACTTTCCAATTTTTTCACTGCTAGCGCAATTAAGTTTATTTATAGTTCTACGAGCATAAATTGCACATCTGATTTCTCAACCACCTATTACATTTTTGAAGGCCCTGGACCACCAGGACAATGGAATTGCCCAGAAAATGACCCCATTTTGGAAAGCAAACTCCCCAACGTATAATCTATGAGGCCTAATGAGTCTTTTGAACGGTTTTGAATTTGGTGCTCTAAATTCAGTGAAACAGTGAGATTTTTCAAGATCTCTGTTTTTCCTGTCTCTTACCAAACATATATTTATAGGTGAGTTTTCTCGCAAATAGGTAAAAATCTTTAATATCAAATTTGATGGATGAGGAATTGGGGCAAAAACTTAAGCCTAATTGTAACAGCTCTTTCTCAGTTTCAGTTAAGGAATAAGGAGATAAATTAATAATTTCTCAATTTTGATGATCATAATTAGTTGATTGTATCGGTGCAGGTATCAAATCGGTAAGCGTAGATACAGATTCAATACTAGAAACAATTTCCTTAGCACTTTTAAAGAACTGATCAATATGTCATTGTTTTTTATTACCCTTATTGTTTACCACCGCTCCTGCTGCAGCTGAACTTAATGGACGTGACTGGGCCATAGTTTGTGCGCAACTAATAATTTGTGTCCGATTGCATATTTGTGTTTACGACCAGGACAGATGTAGACATATTGGCAGAGTCACCCAATGCCTTAATGCCCCAAAACATAGAAACTCCCTCATTAATTCAAGGGGTAGCTGGATGTTCTAAAGATTTACTTTCCAATGGTGTATTAGAAACATCTACTAACCGCTTTTTATCTGTGCCAGTTTGATACCCACCACCAGTCTGATATCTTTTTCTAGATGGGCTTGTCTATATACACAGGATTTTATATGTAGGTGAACTATAGGGGCCAATTTCATACTTTATTCCTGTTTATAGCCCTTCTTGTTTTTTGTTTGTTGTGTCTGTGATGTTTGAGTTTATGTCAATGCTTTGGATTACACCAATATTGCTGTTATATATAAAATCAGCGTGTCGACAATATAAACAAATATCCAGTGTATGAGTTACAGTATTTGATATGACACTATACAGACTTTAGGATGATGATCTATATTAGGTTATTGCATACTAAATAATGGCATTGAGCAAACAATTCTTTCTTTGAGACTGTTCTTCATATCTGGTTGACATGTGGGGCATGCTGTACTGCCTGGACTTATGGATTTTCACTAATCATATCAACCTATAGATACCATGCTAGCCACTCTGTGTCTCATTAGCCAGTTGCATTGATAGTCTCTGATCTTTTATTTCTTCTTTTTTCCTGTTTTTTTTTTATTTAATTCTTTATTTTTTATTTTTACTTAGTATTATTTTTCATTATTATTTATTTTTATTTATATTTACTTTATTTTATTTTCATTCATATTTATTTTTCATATATTTTTTATATTTATTTTCACATTTATCCTTTTTTTTGTATTTTAATTTAATTTATTTCATTCTTTCATTTATTTTTCATTTATTAATTTTGTTATTATTTAATCATTTATGTTTATTTATTTATTTATTTAATTTATCAATTCTTTATTATTATCATTAATCTCATTTTTTAATTTCATATATATGTTTTCATTTTTATTTTTGTTTCCTTTTTCATTATTTTTCTTTGTTTTTTTTTCTGTGTGTGTCTCTGATGCAACTGGGCTGTCCTTTGTCCTTTGTCCTTCTGCGATCAGGCTATGCTCTGGTCTGTGGGCTGTTATGCGTCCACTGCTCCGTCTGTCCCTGTACTGATAGGGTGATGTAGGATGGTAGATCCTCCCTCCTTTCCTCCCCTTCTCTTGTCACAGCCGTTCTATTTACACTGGCTGCTCGGAGTCTAGTGACGTCAGGCGGGGGGGCGTTTTGGCCGCCGTACGAATATGTGACGTCATTTGGTGGCGCCAGTGACGTGGCTTGTGACTCACGCCACATGCAGAGGAATCTGCTCATAGCCACAATCAACACAAGGGGCTATAAATAGCTCCCCGTGTGATATCCTCAGTGTGGTGGACGTGTTTTATGTGTTTGAGGGGGCAGACTGGACACAACTTCAGCTATGGTAAGCTTTGGCAGCTATACGGATATAGACACTTTTATGCCCCGTACACACGGTGGGATTTTCCGATGGAAAATATCCAATCGGAGCGTGTTGTCGGACATTCCAACCGTGTGTGGGCTCCATCGGACATTTTCCATCTGATTTTCCAACACACAAAGTTTGAGAGCAGGCTATAAAATTTTCCGACAACAAAATCCGATCGCGTCAATTCCGACCGTGTGTGGCCAGTTCCGACGCACAAAGTGCCACGCATGCTCAGAAGAAATTCCGAGACGGAACAGCGCACTCTCTTCTTCTTTATAATGTGAGAAGAATGAAGTAGTTTTGCTGCTCATATTCACGCAGACTTCTCACAAACTTCTTTCTTTATTATCTATCGGGATTCCCTCAATATATTTTGATTTGTCACATCTGACAAAAAATTTTTTGGGTTGTTTTCTTTATTTTTTTTTTTTTTAAAGGCTGTTTTTTTTTTTTTTTTAGGGTTTGTATTTTTTTCAAGGCTGATCTTTGTTTTATTTTTTTTGTTAGTTTTACTCCCTAATATTTTTGTGTGTGTTTTGTGTGTCAAGTTACCACAACACCATTGATATCTTATAATATTTCATCTCAAGAAGGTTGCTTGGTGTCCCTTGTTAATTTCACATTGTATTTTTGAAATGTACCTGAATCCTCACAAACAAACTGTCCTTTTTTAAGGAAAACACACATAGGCAAGTATAATTGAAACCAAAAATCCTTTATTAAGGGCTCAGAACCAAACAAAGAGGGAGGCAACGCTGGAGAAACAGCAGAAATTGGCGAAGCCTTGGACCCCCAGGGCAGACATCAATTATTTAACATCCAAATTGGTGGCCTGAGGAGTCCATATCTAAGGGAGTGCAGTCTGGTCCAGAAGTCCCAGAGATCCAGAAAGCAGCAGATTACATCTGTGTCCGCAGGCTGTGGTCATACAAGAGGCTGCATCTTTTGCCAGACCAGACTGGAGCCTGTTGTAATATGTTGGCCAATTTATAATGTATAATATTGGCCAATGTATAATATTGTATTGGAGTATGGGTTGAGCAGAAATTGTCCAAGCCAACTCAATTTTAAGATAACAGTTGAAGATCCTTTGATGTGCTAATCTCATGCAAGTCTACCTAGGGGTGTGAGGTATGGGTTGTTAACCTAATTGAACATTTCAAAGGGTACATTGTTTAAAGGACCATAGAAGAAATATTTATTGATGGTAATTAGACTTGAGGGGGTAACAATGGGATCAGGGAATGTTTTGGGTTGGCCTAGCGGAGGCTCCCTCCTGTGGGGCTAATATATCAGGGGGGCTTGTTGATATGCGGGAATGTAGGTATTCCAAGGGCTCAAAAGGGTGTTCTGTTTATCTAATTAATATATCTAAAGGGGACTTGTTGATGTTGATATGCGGGAATGTAGGTATTCCAAGGGCTCAAAAGGGTGTTCTGTTTATCTAATTAATATATCTAAAGGGGACTTGTTGATGTTGATATGCGGGAGTGCAAATTGGGGTGGTTCACGGCTGTTCAAGTCCTAAATTGAAACGGCCAATCAAATTGCTCAGCCATTCAATATTTAGTGAATATAACACGGCATTCAGTCTATAGGTTTGGGGGGCGTGAGGCTCGTCTGTGTATGAGTGAGGCTTGTCTGTGTATGCACACTCGGACCTAAGACATGGGGTTCTGAATTATATCTCCTCTGTCGGATTTCTTTGTCATCTGTGGACTTTGGACTTTGTTCTGTGTTGGAAGTCAATAAAGTGCATCTCTCTGGAAGAATTGGGTTGCTGCGGAAGAGTACTTACTAATTCATCATCATACCCACTCTACATCATATCACCCAGTATATATTGATATACTCGATCACTACAGAGCCAGGGTCATCACTTTCTGGTGTTCTTTCCACGCTTCCTTCCTGTCTGTGGCTCTGGTGTTGGAGATGTGGCAGGAGGAGGAGTAGGACCTGGAGGAGGAGGAGGAGTAGTAGGACCTGGAAGAGAACTATGTGTGAGGTCACAAATGTGGGTAGCAGATGTTATTTGGCCCCTCAACCCTTTATTGAGAGCTTCCAAAATTAAGGACTCACACAGGAGTCGTT
The DNA here is from genome assembly GCA_037952925.1 of Lithobates clamitans. Taxonomy (NCBI): domain Eukaryota; kingdom Metazoa; phylum Chordata; class Amphibia; order Anura; family Ranidae; genus Lithobates; species Lithobates clamitans. The sequence goes on from JBBGZY010000261.1 coordinate 743,428, forward strand.
GGCCCTCCTCCATCTGAAGCATTTTGCAGGCAGTTATGCAAGCAAAGTCCTCCTCCACAGTGTGGGGGGTTCTCAGGGCCTCTGTAGCCTTCCAAAAGAGGCCTATGGCAGCCTCCTCCAGGTTACTCCTCTTTCTGCCACTTTGTCTTTGCAGGTGTAGGGGAGGGACCTGGATATCAGGCAGCCTGCTTGGCCTGGCCACCTCCTGGCTGAGACTTCCCCGTGTAGGAAAAAGGGACATGGTTTTAGTTTTTGCATCATCAATCACAATCATAAATTAGTACTCCAAACTAACATCTAGTTAACATCATTGATTGGACAACCAGCAATATTTAGAAGAATGCTATACCTGGCTCAAGCTGGACTCCTCCACATGTTGCTGTTTAGAAGGCCCAGGTTGGGCGTCAGAAGCCTCAGCTGGGGGGGAAGGAAGGGTGGAAGGAAGACTGGAGAGTGCTGGCCTGGGCTCAGTCTGATCTGCCAGAAAATGCAGCCTGTCATAGTACCACAGCCTGGGGGCATAAATGTCATCTGCAGCTTTGGATCACTAGGAATCCTGGACCTTCTTGTGCTCCTCAGGCCACCAATTAGGATCTTCAAATAGGTGATGTCTGCCGTGGGGATCACCGTCTTCACAAATTCCAGCAATTGATCCAGCACTGCCTTCCTCTTTGTTTGGTTCTTATATTCAGGGTGGTTTATCTCCCATAGGCAAGGGAGCTCCCTGAACATATCAATGAAGATTGCCATAAAGTCGTTATCTTTCAAGATATCCATTTTCACTGCAACACAAGACAAACCCTAATGTCAGCCTAAAGTCTTCTAAACTTGTGCAAATACAGGCCTCAATCTAGAAGCAATATAGGCCCAATGTTAAATCTTACCTTCGTTATCACAATCGGCGCCTCCGTTACTCCTTCCTCCGCTCACAGATCGTACTTACTACGCACGCGTGTTGCGCTTTATAGACACTGTGCATGCGTTAAACTCCGCCGCCCCTGACGTTCTTTCTAGTCTATTCCCCGCCCCTTCTCGTTCGGCGCAGTGGGGGACGAGCACATGGCGGAGTCAGAGCAAGTGTGTGATATTTACACCAACGTGGAGGAGGAAAGCCCGGAGCCAGAAACGTCCCGATCCAGAAGGAGACGATTTAAGGCCTCAAATATGTCCTTTGGGGAGATGTTGGAGATGGTCGACATCCTGAAGAAGGCCGACTATGACGGGAAGTATGGACCTTACCCCAACCCCAATGTCCGAAAGGCCAAGATCATGGCGAAAGTGGTCAAAAGTCTGCACCGGAATTTCGGGGTACGACGATCGAAAGATCAGCTCAGGAAGCGGTGGTCGGACCTGAAATTACGAGAACACGAGCAGTACAGAAAAATCCAGAGAGTGCTGCAAAAAAGTAAGTAGTTGTGCTGTGTTCCTATTTTTTTTGTCTTTATTACGTTCGTGCTGCTCCATGTGCTTTTCTTAACCACTTGCCGACCGCCTCACGCCTATATACGTGAGCAGGGCGGCACGGGCAGGCAAAATCACGTACCTGGTACGTGATGCCTTCCCGCGGGCGGGGGGTCCGATCGGACCCCCCCCGGTGCCCTCGGAGGTCGGCTCTTGTTCGCGGGCGATTGGGGGTCAGGGGGAGGCCATCCATTGATGGCCACCCCATCCCGATCGCTCCCAGCGAATCAAATGCTTCCTCTCCCTCTGTAATGTAAACAGAGGGAGAGGAAGTGATGTCATCTCTCCTCGAGCCGGTCTTTTTGATCCGACGCCGAGGAGAGAAGACATCCAAGTAAGTGCACCAACACTACACGCTCAGTAGAACACGCAGGCACACTTTTCACCCCCCTGTCACCCCCCGATCACCCCCCTGTACCCACTGTCACTCTGACACCAATAGCAGTGTTTTTTTTTTTGCATTGGTGTCAGTTTTATGTCAGTTATAAGTGTTAGGGCAGTTAGGTTAGCCCCCTTTAGGTCTAGGGTACCCCCCTTTAGGTCCAGGGTACCCCCCTAACCCCCCCTAATAAAGGTTAACCCCGTGATCACCCCCCGTCACCAGTGTCGCTAAGCGACCATTTTTCTGATCGCTGTATTAGTGACACAGGTGACGCTAGTTTAGGGAGGTAAGTATATAGGTTCGCTGTCAGTATTTTATAGCGACAGGGACCCCCATATACTACCTGCTAAAGGTTTTAACCCCCTGATTGCCCCCTAGTTAACCCTTTCACCAGCGATCACCGTATAAGTGTTACGGGTGACGCTGGTTAGATAGTTTGTTTTTTGTAGTTTATTATAGTTTATTACAGTTTATTACAGTTTATTATAGTTTTAGGGCACCCGCCGTTTATTACCTTATAAAGGTTTAACCCCCTAATTGCCCGGCGGTGATAGAAGTTACGTTTTTAGGATCAGATAAGGTCTGCGTCGCCCCAGGCAGCGTCAGGTTAGCGCCAGTACCGCTAAAACCCACGCACGCAGCATACACCTCCCTTAGTGCTATAGTATCTGAACGGATCGATATCTGATCCGATCAGATCTATACTCCCCAGCAGTTTAGGGTTCCCTGAAATGCAGTGTTAGCGGGATCAGCCCAGATACCTGCTAGCACCTGCGTTTTGCTCCTCGGCCCAGCCCAGCCCAGCCCACCCAAGTGCAGTATCGATCGATTACTGACGATTACAAAACACTAAGCACACATAACTGCAGCATTCGCAGAGTCAGGCCTGATCCCTGCGATCGCTAACAGTTTTTTGGTAGCGTTTTGAATCAGTCGCTGACAGTCAGGAGCTTTTTTGCCTGTGAGTCTCACTAGTGTACCCCTAAATTTAGAGGCCAAAATGGCAAATCGAAGGTACACTAGTGAAGAGGCCTACAGGTTTCTGAGCATGACAGATAGTGAAGAGGAAGTCACTCATCTGTCAGATTCAGGCTCAGAATACGATCCTGTAGAGGACAGCGGCTCCATGACAGATAGCTCTGACGACGGAGTTGTGGTCCCTGCTAAGGTCAGGCGTACCAGACCCCAAACTTATTCTGTCCTTGAAGTGCAAGAACCGCAGGGCTCTCGTATGGAGCAGAGAAGTACTAGTGCCGCTATTCCTTCTGGTGAACTGGCAAGCACCAGCGGCCTAGTACACCCTGGTCGTACATCCAGCACTGCAGTAACACTTGGTGACGTGGCGAGTCCCATAAGTGCAGTTCAAGCTGGCGAGGTGGCAAGCACAAGTAGTGTCCCGCTGCCACCAAGAAGACAAACACAGGCCCGTCGTGCCCATAGTGCCCTTCCTGCTGCATTCGCCAATCCGAATTGGGTACCCACCACTTCTGCAGCACCCGTACTTCCCCCTTTCACTGGCCAACCCGGAATTCAGGTGGAAACAGTTGACTTTACGCCACTGGATTTTTATTCGCTGTTTTTCACCGAAGATCTCTATAGATCTATTGTGGACCAAAGCAATTTATACGCTGGTCAATACATCGCCACTATGCCCCAGTCCACCCTTGCCAGAGATTGGAGACCAATTACGGTCTCCGAATTTAAGATCTTTCTGGGCCTTTCCCTCCTCATGGGGTTGAATAAAAAGAGTGAGTTGCGGTCATATTGGTCCACTGACCCAATTTACCATTCACCCTTGTTCTCTGCCTCCATGGCCAGGGCACGATACGAGCAGATTTTGCGGTTCATGCACTTCAACGTCAATGAACTCTGTCGTCCTCGTGGAGACCCTGCATACGATCGGCTCTACAAAATTCGGCCCCTCGTAAACCACTTCAACCAACGTTTTGCAGACTTGTTTACCCCCCATCAAGTTGTCTGCGTTGATGAGTCCCTGGTTAAATTTTCTGGCCACTTTCATTCAAACAGTACCTTCCCAGCAAGCGTGCCAGATACGGGGTCAAGATGTATAAGCTCTGTGACAGGGCCACAGGCTATACATATAGTTTTATGGTTTACGAGGGCAAAGATAGTCACGTAGAGCCGACAAACTGCCCTGACTACATAGGAAGCGCTGGCAAGATAGTGTGGGACTTGGTGTCACCCTTATTCGGAAAGGGGTACCACTTGTATGTGGACAATTATTATACGAGCGTGCCACTTTTTAGCCACCTTTTTGATCATCAGATTGGAGCATGTGGCACCGTGCGACCTAATCGCCGGGGCTTTCCCCAGCGGCTTGTAGATTCCCGTCTTAGGCTGGGGGAGAGAGCCTGCTTGAAGTATAATAATTTGCTCGTTATGAAGTGGAGGGATAAGAAGAATGTTTTCGTTCTTACCTCCCTTCATGCAGACACGATGGTCCAAATTCCTACGGCGACTGGTGTTGTGGAGAAACCCCTCTGTGTCCACGAATATAACCTTAATATGGGAGGGGTGGACCTCAACGACCAGTTGTTGGCGCCGTACATAATTGCCCGTAAGGCCAGACGCTGGTACAAAAAAGTGTCTGTTTATTTATTTCAATTGGCTTTGCTGAATGCTATACAGTGCTTCAGGATGGACTGGATCCTTCCTTAAATTCCAGGAAGAGATCGCCAGAGCCCTTCTGTATCCAGACGTTGCTCCACCTCACCATCCCCAACCAAATGCAGTAAGCCGGCTGCATGAGAGGCATTTTCTTTATGCCCTCCCGAGTACCCCTACCCAACGAACCCCCCAAAAAAGATGTCGTGTCTGCAGCAAGCGCGGATTTAGGCGTGACACCCGGTATTGTTGTCCCCTCTGTCCTGGCAATCCTGGTCTTTGCATTGGTGAATGTTTTGAACACTACCACACACTAGTGGAGTATTAGCGTAGGGTACAGCACTGCACAGACTAGGCACACTTCCACAGGGTCTCCCAAGATGCTGTCGCATTTTGAGAGACCCAAACCTGGTACCAGTTAAAAAAGTTAAAGTTACAAAAAAAAGTGTAAAAAAAACAAAAAAAAGTAAAAAAAAAGAAAAAAACACAAAAAAATATAAAATAAAAAAACCAAAAATAGTTGTTGTTTTATTGTTCTCTCTCTATTCTCTCTCTATTGTTCTGCATTCTATACTGCAATGTTTTATTGTTATGTTTTTATCATGTTTGCTTTATAGGTATGCAATTTTTTTATACTTTGTTTTTTTTATTGTTAACCACTTTTGTGTTTTCAGGTACGCCATTCAGCTGCAGAGCGGATTTATTTATCTTGACACCAACAGCGTTTGCTCCCACGATACATAAAGCCGTGACTCCAGCGCTGTCGGAGGTGATTTCACCACCACAGTTACATACTTCAGCATATATGCCGAAGCGTGGGGGCAGCAGTGGGTGGAGGAGCGATTTGCTCCTGCCTTTTGCGGGAGGATGCCCCCATGCTTCGGCATATATATTTTTTAGGTAGGCACAGGTTGCGTTAAATGTTTTATTTTTTACTATGTTTTTTTTGTATTTTGCTTTGCAGGTATGGTAAGTATTACTGTTATACTGTAATGTTACTTTGTTTTTTTGTTAACCATCATTTGCTTAGCAGGTACGCCATTCAGTTGCAGCACGGATTTATTCATCTTGACAGCAACAGCGTTTGCTCCCACGATACATAAAGCCGTGACTCCAGCGCTGTCGGAGGTGATTTCACCACCACAGTTACATACTTTAGTATATATGCCGAAGCATGGGGGCAGCAGTGGGTGGAGGAGCGATTTGCTCCTGCCTTTTGCGGGAGGATGCCCCCATGCTTCGGCATATATATTTTTTAGGTAGGCACAGGTTGCGTTAAATGTTTTATTTTTTACTATGTTTTTTTTGTATTTTGCTTTGCAGGTATGGTAAGTATTACTGTAATGCCCCGTACACACGGTCGGACTTTGTTCGGACATTCCGACAACAAAATCCTAGGATTTTTTCCGTCGGATGTTGGCTCAAACTTGTCTCGCATACACACGGTCACACAAAGTTGTCGGAAAATCCGATCGTTCTAAACGCGGTGACGTAAAACACGTACGTCGGGACTATAAACGGGGCAGTGGCCAATAGCTTTCATCTCTTTATTTATTCTGAGCATGCGTGGCACTTTGTCCGTCGGATTTGTGTACACACGATCGGAATTTCCGACAACGGATTTTGTTGTCGGAAAATTTTATCTCCTGCTGTCCAACTTTGTGTGTCGGAAAATCCGATGAAAAATGTCCGATGAAGCCCACACACGGTCGGAATTTCCGACAACACGCTCTGATCGGACATTTTCCATTGGAAAATCCGACCGTGTGTACGGGGCATTATACTGTAATGTTACTTTGTATTTTAGTTAACCATCATTTGCTTAGCAGGTACGCCATTCAGTTGCAGCACGGATTTATTTATCTTGACAGCAACAGCGTTTGCTCCCACGATACATAAAGCCGTGACTCCAGCGCTGTCGGAGGTGATTTCACCACCACAGTTACATACTTCAGCATATATGCCGAAGCGTGGGGGCAGCAGTGGGTGGAGGAGCGATTTGCTCCTGCCTTTTGCGGGAGGATGCCCCCATGCTTCGGCATATATATTTTTTAGGTAGGCACAGGTTGCGTTAAATGTTTTATTTTTTACTATGTTTTTTTTGTATTTTGCTTTGCAGGTATGGTAAGTATTACTGTTATACTGTAATGTTACTTTGTTTTTTTGTTAACCATCATTTGCTTAGCAGGTACGCCATTCAGTTGCAGCACGGATTTATTCATCTTGACAGCAACAGCGTTTGCTCCCACGATACATAAAGCCGTGACTCCAGCGCTGTCGGAGGTGATTTCACCACCACAGTTACATACTTTAGCATATATGCCGAAGCATGGGGGCAGCAGTGGGTGGAGGAGCGATTTGCTCCTGCCTTTTGCGGGAGGATGCCCCCATGCTTCGGCATATATATTTTTTAGGTAGGCACAGGTTGCGTTAAATGTTTTATTTTTTACTATGTTTTTTTTGTATTTTGCTTTGCAGGTATGGTAAGTATTACTATAATGCCCCGTACACACGGTCGGACTTTGTTCGGACATTCCGACAACAAAATCCTAGGATTTTTTCCATCGGATGTTGGCTCAAACTTGTCTCGCATACACACGGTCACACAAAGTTGTCGGAAAATCCGATCGTTCTAAACGCGGTGACGTAAAACACGTACGTCGGGACTATAAACGGGGCAGTGGCCAATAGCTTTCATCTCTTTATTTATTCTGAGCATGCGTGGCACTTTGTCCGTCGGATTTGTGTACACACGATCGGAATTTCCGACAACGGATTTTGTTGTCGGAAAATTTTATCTCCTGCTGTCCAACTTTGTGTGTCGGAAAATCCGATGGAAAATGTCCGATGGAGCCCACACACGGTCGGAATTTCCGACAACACGCTCCGATCGGACATTTTCCATTGGAAAATCCGACCGTGTGTACGGGGCATTATACTGTAATGTTACTTTGTTTTTTAGTTAACCATCATTTGCTTAGCAGGTACGCCATTCAGTTGCAGCACGGATTTATTTATCTTGACAGCAACAGCGTTTGCTCCCACGATACATAAAGCCGTGACTCCAGCGCTGTCGGAGGTGATTTCACCACCACAGTTACATACTTCAGCATATATGCCGAAGCGTGGGGGCAGCAGTGGGTGGAGCGATTTGCTCCTGCCTTTTGCGGGAGGATGCCCCCATGCTTCGGTATATATATACGGTGCATGTATGCCCATCATTAGAAGTGGGTGGATGAAGGGAGGTATTCTAATGGTGGGCATACCCACCGATCAATATCTTTTTTTCGTTCAGCCCACAGGCTGCATGAAAAAAAAGTTTACAATGTATGCCCAACAAGGACCAGCAACGTACTGGTATGTTGCTGGACTTTGAGTGGTTATACATGAATGATGCCTGCAGGTTTAGGTATCATCTTGGTATCATTCTTTTCAGCCAGTGGTCGGCTTTCTTGTAAAAGCAATCCTAGCGGCTAATTAGCCTCTAGACTGCTTTTACAAGCAGTGGGAGGGAATGCCCCCCCCCCCACACCGTCGTCCATGTTTTTCTCTGGCTCTCCTGTCCCAACAGGGAACTTGAGAATGCAGCCGGTGATTCAGCCAGCTGACCATAGAGCTGATCAGAGACCAGAATGGCTCCAAACATCTCTATGGCCTAAGAAACCGGAAGCTACGAGCATTTCATGACTTAGATTTCGCCGGATGTAAACAGCGCCATTGGGAAATTGGGAAAGCATTTTATCACACCGATCTTGGTGTGGTCAGATGCTTTGAGGGCAGAGGAGAGATCTAGGGTCTAATAGACCCCAATTTTTTCTAAAAAGAGTACCTGTCACTACCTATTGCTATCATAGGGGATATTTACATTCCCTGAGATAACAATAAAAATGATTAAAAAAAAAATAAAAATGAAAGGAACAGTTTAAAAATAAGATAAAAAAGCAAAAGAAATAATTAAAAAAAAAAAAAAAGCACCCCTGCCCCCCCCCCCTGCTCTCCCACAAAGGCGAACGCAAGCGTCGGTCTGGCGTCAAATGTAAACAGCAATTGCACCATGCATGTGAGGTATCACCGCGAAGGTCAGATCGAGGGTAGTAATTTTAGCAGTAGACCTCCTCTGTAAATCTAAAGTGGTAACCTGTAAAGGCTTTTAAAGGCTTTTAAAAATGTATTTAGTTTGTCGCCACTGCACGTTTGTGCGCAATTTTAAAGCATGTCATGTTTGGTATCCATGTACTCGGCCTAAGATCATCTTTTTTATTTCATCAAACATTTTGACAAAATAGTGTGTTTTAGTGTATTAAAATTTAAAAAAGTGTGTTTTTTCCCCAAAAAATGCGTTTGAAAAATCGCTGCGCAAATACTGTGTAAAAAAAAAAAATTAAACACCCACCATTTTAATCTGTAGGGCATTTGCTTTAAAAAAATATATCATGTTTGGGGGTTCAAAGTAATTTTTTTGCAAAAAAAAATAATTTTTTCATGTAAACAAAAAGTGTCAGAAAGGGCTTTGTCTTCAAGTGGTTAGAAGAGTGGTCGATGTGTGACATAAGCTTCTAAATGTTGTGCATAAAATGCCAGGACAGTTCAAAACCCCCCCAAATGACCCCATTTTGGAAAGTAGACACCCCAAGCTATTTGCTGAGAGGCATGTCGAGTCCATTGAATATTTTATATTGTGACACAAGTTGCGGGAAAAAGACAAATTTTTTTTTTTTTTTTTGCACAAAGTTGTCACTAAATGATATATTGCTCAAACATGCCATGGGAATATGTGAAATTACACCCCAAAATACATTCTGTTGCTTCTCCTGAGTACGGGGATACCACATGTGTGAGACTTTTTGGGAGCCTAGCCGCGTACGGGACCCCGAAAACCAAGCCCCGCCTTCAGGCTTTCTAAGGGCGTAAATTTTTGATTTCACTCTTCACTGCCTATCACAGTTTCGGAGGCCATGGAATGCCCAGATGGCACAAACCCCCCCCAAATGACCCCATTTTGGAAAATAGACACCCAAAGCTATTTGCTGAGAGGTATAGTGAGTATTTTGCAGACCTCACTTTTTGTCACAAAGTTTTGAAAATTGAAAAAAGAAAAAAAAAATACGTTTTTCTTGTCTTTCTTCATTTTCAAAAACAAATGAGAGCTGCAAAATACTCACCATGCCTCTCAGCAAATAGCTTGGGGTGTCTACTTTCCAAAATGGGGTCAATTGGGGGGGTTTTGTGCCATCTTGGCATTTTATGGCCTTCAAAACTGTGATAGGTAGTGAGGAGTAAAATCAAAAATGTATGCCCTTAGAAATCCTGAAGGCGGTGCTTGGTTTTCGGGGCCCCGTACGCGGCTAGGCTCCCAAAAAGTCCCACACATGTGGTATCCCCGTATTCAGGAGAAGCAGCAGAATATATTTTGGGGTGTAATTCCACATATGCCCATGGCATGTTTGAACAATATATCATTTAGTGACAACTTTGTGCAAAAAAAAAAAAAATTGTCACTTTCCCGCAACTTGTGTCAAAATATAAAATATTCCATGGACTCAACATGCCTCTCAGCAAATAGCTTGGGGTATCTACTTTCCAAAATGGGGTCAATTGTGGGGGGTTTTTGCCATCTGGGCATTTTATGGCCTTCAAAAATGTGATAGGTAGTGAGGAGTGAAATTACAACTTTACGCCCTTAGAAATCCTGAAGGCGGTGCTGGGTTTTCGGGGCCCTGTACGCAGCTAGGCTCCCAAAAAGTCCCACACATGTGGTATCCCCGTACTCAGGAGAATCAGCAGAATGTATTTTGGGGTGCAATTCCACATATGCCCATGGCCTGTGTGAGCAATATATCATTTAGTGACAACTTTGTGCAAAAAAAAAAAAAAAATTCTCACATTCCCGCAACTTGTTTTAAAAAAATAAAATATTCCATGAACTCAACATGCCTCTCAGCAAATAGCTTGGGGTGTCTACTTTCCAAAATGGGGTCATTTGGGGGGTTTTGTGCCATCTTGGCATTTTATGGCCTTCAAAACTGTGATAGGTAGTGAGGAGTGAAATCAAAAATTTATGCCCTTAGAAATCCTGAAGGCGGTGCTTGGTTTTCGGGGCCCCGTACGCGGCTAGGCTCCCAAAAAGTCCCACACATGTGGTATCCCCGTACTCAGGAGAAGCAGCAGAATATATTTTGGGGTGCAATTCCACATATGCCCATGGCATGTTTGAGCAATATATCATTTAGTGACAACTTTGTGCAAAAAAAAAAAAAATTGTCACATTCCCACAACTTGTGTCAAAAAATAAAATATTCCATGGACTCAACATACCTCTCAGCAAATAGCTTGGGGTGTCTACTTTCCAAAATGGGGTCATTTGGGGGTGTTTTGTGCCATCTTGGCATTTTATGGCCTTCAAAACTGTGATAGGTAGTGAGGAGTGTAATCAAAAATCTATGCCCTTAGAAATCCTGAAGGCGGTGCTTGGTTTTCGGGGCCCCATACGCGGCCAGGCTCCCAAAAAGTCCCACACATGTGGTATCCCCGTACTCAGGAGAAGCAGCTGAATGTATTTTGGGGTGCAATTCCACATATGCCCATGGCCTGTGTGAGCAATATATCATTTAGTGGAAACTTTTTGTAAATTTTTTTTTTTTTTGTCATTATTCAATCACCTGGGACAAAAAAAATAAATATTCAATGGGTTCAACATGCCTCTCAGCAATTTCCTTGGGGTGTCTACTTTTCCAAAATGGGGTCATTTGGGGGGGTTTGTACTGCCCAGCCATTTTAGCACCTCAAGAAATGACATAGGCAGTCATAAACTAAAAGCTGTGTAAATTCCAGAAAATGTACCCTAGTTTGTAGGCGCTATAACTTTTGCGCAAACCAATAAATATACGAGCAAAAAATAAAAATGGCAGAGGTGATCAAATACCATCAAAAGAAAGCTCTATTTGTGGGAAGAAAAGGACGCAAATTTCGTTTGGGTACACCATTGCATGACCGCGCAATTAGCAGTTAAAGCGACGCAGTGCCAAATTGTAAAAAGTGCTCTGGTCAGGAAGGGGGTAAATCCTTCCGGGGCTGAAGTGGTTAACTGGTAATCCAGTTTAAAATGTCAACTTTCATGTTCATAGGCACATTATTCGTTCGTATGAAACATTTTTCTTTCGGCCTATAAAACACCATTGTTTGGGCCATATGCATTTGCCAACATTTTTTAGGGCCTACTTGTCTGAAAATAATTTGGTTGTGTAGATGTGCTTCTTACTAGAATGAAATGCAAACTAGATAAGGAGAGGACACTCAGCAGCAGTTTTCACATCTGGACACTGGAGCACTAGTGTGGGACACAAGAACTCCCTTTTTATTAGGGGGTCCCACACAGGTGCTCCAGTGTATACTATAGGTGTGTCTCCATCTGTGAAGCTAGTACAAAACAGGTAAAGTATTGAAGCTTGACAAAGGACACTAAAAATTCTACATCTTGGAACTCTCACAAAACAGACAATTGTACCCCACTTACAAGCAATGTTTCATATTTATAGTTCTGCCATCAAATATCTGTGTGCTAAGTATACTATTTTTTTATTACATAGGTGAGAAAAGACTCGGAGGACACCCCTCATCCGAGGAGACCAGAGACCCCCCACCTCTGGAAGAAGGGGAAATCCCCCAAAGACAAGAAGAGCAGGATGAGGAAGACGTTCTGGAAATAGTCACCACAACAGGTGAGTGTCTGCGACCACAGGCTCAGGTAAAAGATGGATGCCGGCATATTTATAATACATGTTTTTTTTTGGTTTCTATCTTTTTAGGTGATCGTGATGTTGTGGATCCAGGGCATTTCACCTCAGAAAGTGCACAGATCCTGATTGGGGAGATCATGGGGTGTAATAGGGACTTGAAAAATATCCAGAAAAGCATCAATGATGTTCTTCAAAAAAATAAGAACATCATTGATGTTTTGGGGAGAGTTTAAAACCCCTCCAAAGCCCTTTCTTTTATGGTGAGCTACAATTTTTACATTTTTTGTCTAATTGGAGAAAAGCCAAATTTTGAGGATGCACACAGTGTGTCAACATGTGCTACCTGCCATCACGGGAGATCAATGGACGCGTTTTGGGGGTGCAACCCCTTTCCCAATAATAAAGTAGCTGTGAGGAAGGGGTGGCTCCCCCAAAACACGTCCCTTGATCCCCCATGATGGCAGCTAGCACATGTTGTCATTCGGCTATTTGTGTGCATCTTCAAAATTTGGCTTTTCCGGGGGTGACCTCACCCCATCTGAATGCAATATCAAACACAGTTCCTAAATACTCATGTCTGATATTGCTTTCAAGTTCTACCAAATGTTAACTTTGTAAGTTCAAGATTTGTGTCTTTATTGTTGGTTTTAAACATGCTTGTTTTAGCTTAAATGGACATTTCTACTTTTTCGAATGTGACCCCAAAAATTGTTATACAACAAACATGTTGGTTTGTTTTAAAAACCTTTTCTAAATGCACATGTGATTGTGCTGGTATTAAAAAGATTGTTAATCAAGAATGTGTGGATTATTGTCTCAACGCTACAACACTTTTGTGCAGCTCTAATTGGTGTTTTCAGTAACAATGGGGGTTATTTCCTAAGGGCAAATCCACTTTGCACTCTAAGTGCAGTTTCAAGTGCACTTGGAGTGCAAAGTGTATTTGCCTTTAGTAAATAACACCCAACAATGCTTTGTATAAGGTTACACAATCACGCCATTTTCAGGACTCAACACATTTCTGTCAGGGTCAGCTAAAACAAACACAAGCAGTAAATGTCACCAAAGAGTTGCTTAATCTTTTTTTTTTATTTGATAAAGGTTTCACACATTGTCTGGCATATTAATAGCCCCCCTACCCACAAAGAATTCAAGGTATCTTAGCCAGATATCACGGGCACTCAGGGGGGGCAAGCCAGGACGGCCACTTTCAAGCGCCGTCAGGGTTGGTTCATTTTGAATTCCGGCCTCAGGCCCAACTGAGCCAGCATAGTTGGCAGAATGTTGCCGTAAAATGTTGTGTAGAACACAGCACGCCAGGATAATATGATTCAGCTTATACTCCGCCATATGTATGGGTGTAAGAAATAGGCGGAACCTGCTGGCCATGATTCCATAAAGTGTTCTCCACCACTCTTCTGGCTCTGGCCAGCCAGTAATTAAAAACCCTCTGGTCCGGGGTGAGGGTCCTCATCGGGAATGGCCACATAAGGTGGTCCCCCAGCACAAAGGCTTCATCCGCAATGAAGACGAATGGGAGTCCTTCCACATTGTCTTCTGGAGGTGGCAAGTCCAAGCTGCCATTCTGGAGACGCCTGTAGAACTCGGTCTGGGCGATGACTCCACCATTGGACATCCGGCCATTCTTCCCCACGTCCACATACAGGAACTCATAAGTAGCCGACACCACCGCCAACATCACAATACTATTGAACCCCTTGCAATTATAATAGTATGACCCCTAGTTGGGTGGTGGGATGATGTGGACGTGTTTCCCATCAATTGCCCCTCCGCAGTTAGGAAATTCCCACCGCTGGGCAGAGTGGAAGGCCACAGTCTGCCATTCCTGTGGCGTGGAAGGAAACTGTTGAGGAAAACAACAAAAAATTAGTCTTTTTGCACATAAACATGGAAAGCAGATTAGACACAAACAATCTTGGCCAACATCAAGATAACATTGGGATTTTTTAAACACCAAAGTATAAGGTACACCTATTATATACAGGTAACCCTCTCCACTTCATTGAGAGATGAATGCCTAAATAATGGGTATTACTTTGAACAGACCCTCCTTAGTTACACTATTGGCAGCCCACTGGACAGGTAAGAAGTGTCATAATGCAAAGATATAAATACACACTGTACACATTTGAGCACATTTGGACATTCTGCTATTACCTATCAAGATAAGAATAGTATAAAAAACTTTAAACAGTACCATTTGAAAGTATTCAGGCAGGCCCTTGCACTACATGCTTTGGGGAATTCATCCATAAATCTGAGCACAAAAGAGATGGGTATAGTGTGTATGGGTTTGGGAAAGTCAGCAGATAGATGATTGAGGATAGATGGAGAATTAGTATCAGCTGACTTGGGGCAGTTGGGGGGAGGGAGGGTTCCAAATGATTTAGGGACCCCCCAAAAAAAGCCTCTGGCACTCTGCCTGAATTTAAAGCACAAATCACATTTTAAAACATTTTTGAGGGTATTTAGGGTAAAGCACTACTATGGAGCTGATAAAATACATTGTTAAGTGACTACATGAGGTGAATATAGGGCCAGGAGAGCATGCTGGGGAGGTAAGTGAAGGCAAATATGTATGAAGGACAACAAAAATAATTACATAAAAATCCAGCATGCATGAGGACAAAGGGGACATTCACAGCATATTCCAATCAGGGTAATTAGGGAATGAGGAAAGAAATACAATATATTAGCAAACATTAAATACAATAAAATGTGATATTAAAGGATAAAAATCTTACCTTAATATACTCCTGCAGGACCTGGATGATGGCAGAACAGGTCTCTGGGATAATGATCCCCAGAGCCTGGGGGGAGATGCATGTCAAGAACTTAAGGTCCTGCAGGCTTCTCCCCGTCGCCAAGTACCGCAGGGTGGCAACGAGCCTCTGCTCCGGAGTGATGGCTTGCCTCATGCAGGTATCCTGCCTGCTGATATAGGGGGTCAGCAAAGCCAACAAACAGTGAAATACGGGGTTCGTCATCCGGAGAAACTTCCTGAAATCATCAGGATTATTCTCACGGATCTCACGGAGCAAAGGCATATGACAGAACTGGTCACGCTGAAGCAACCAATTCTTGGTCCATGAACTCCTCCCCACCCTGTTCATGGACTGGACTTGTGTAAAGGTCAGGACCCCAACACCAAGCCCCCGAACTCTACGAGGAGTACGTATACGCAACATGGCTAGAAAACGGTCGGCTGCTCAGAACAAAGTAAAAGAACGCACTGAAGAACAGCAAGGCCTGTGAAGAGCGACCTGAAAAACAGTAACGAACGAACAAGAGCACAATGACAAGTCACGCGTAGCTTGCTTGCACGCACTGAAGAGCAGATACAAACCCACAAGCACAAACTGAACAGCAGAAAACGATCTGAAAACCACAAGTCTGAAAAAGCGCGAATCGTCTCTCACCAAACTTTTACTAACACAAGATTAGCAAAAGGAGCCCAAAGGGTGCCGCTCTTGGTTCTGAACCGGCCTTTTCTAGTCTCGTCGTACGTGGTTTACGTCACCGCGTTCTTGCCGATCGGAAATTCCGACAACTTTGTGCGACCGTGTGTATGCAAAACAAGTTTGAGCCAACATCCGTCCTAGGATTTTGTTGTCAGAATGTCCGATCAATGTCCGACCGTGTGTACGGGCATTAGAGTTCTTTAGATGTAGCCTTTGATACTAACAGTCTACTATTATCATTTTCCCTTTCTCTTTCTTTCTTTTTTCTCTCTTCAGATGGCTTAGTTATTCTCCGCAAACACCTACCAAGTGCAGGTCAAGTTGTTCATTGCTTATGAAAATATGGTTCTGCTGAGCCAACAAATAGATACATACAGTGGGGATGGAAAGTATTCAGACCCCCTTACATTTTTCACTCTTTGTTATATTGCAACCATTTGCTAAAATCATTTAGGTTCATTTTTTTCCTCATTAATCTACACACAGGACCCCATATTGACAGAAAAACACAGAATTGTTGACATTTTTGCAGATTTATTAAAAAAGAAAAACTGAAATATCACATGGTCCTAAGTATTTAGACCCTTTGCTGTGACACTCATATATTTAACTCAGGTGCTGTCCATTTCTTCTGATCATCCTTTGAGATGGTTCTACACCTTCATTTGAGTCCAGCTGTGTTTGATTATACTGATTGGACTTGATTAGGAAAGCCACACACCTGTCTATATAAGACCTTACAGCTCACAGTGCATGTCAGAGCAAATGAGAATCATGAGGTCAAAGGAACTGCCTGAAGAGCTCAGAGACAGAATTGTGGCAAGGCACAGATCTGGCCACGGTTACAAAAAAAATTCTGCTGCACCAGTCGGGGCTTTATGGCAGAGTGGCCCGACGGAAGCCTCTCCTCAGTGCAAGACACATGAAAGCCTGCATGGAGTTTGCTAAAAAACACCTGAAGGACTCCAAGATGGTCATAAATAAGATTCTCTGGTCTGATGAGACCAAAAAAGAACTTTTTGGCCTTAATTCTAAGCGGTATGTGTGGAGAAAGCCAGGCACAGCTCATCACCTGTCCAATACAGTCCCAACAGTGAAGCATGGTGGTGGCAGCATCATACTGTGGGGGTGTTTTTCAGCTGCAGGGACAAGGACGACTGGTTACAATCGAGGGAAAGATGAATGCGGCCAAGTACAGGGATATTCTGGACAAAATCCTTCTCCAGAGTGCTCTGGACCTCAGACTGGGCCGAAGGTTACCTTCCAACAACACAATGACCCTAAGCCAGGGCTGTGTTTTGGCCTAGGCCGACAAAGCCTAGGCCTAGGCCGGCACTTTGCGGGGGGCGGCAAAAAAAGCCACCCCCCCGCATGAGAGAAAGTCCCCCCACCCGATTTCCGGCTCCCGCGGCCGCCCCCCGCACACATGCAGCCCACGGCGGCTGCCTTGCTGTAGCGGCGCTGTTGTGTATGGGCGTTCTTGGCAGAGGGTGGAGGGGCGTGTGTATGGGCGTGCTTAGCAGAGCTCACGCCCCTCCACCCTCTGACAAGCACGCCCATACACAGCAGTGCCGCCCGCTACAGCAAGGCGGCTGCCGTGGGCTGCATGTGTGCGGGGTGGGCGCGGGAGCCGGGAATCAGGAAGACGGGTGGGAGGACTTTCTCTCATGCGGGGGGCGGCGTGTGACTCACGCCCCCATAAGCGGCCGATGACTGGCGGAGGTGGAGCCTTATGCTCCGCCTACCCTCCTCCACACTGCTTGACCCTTCTCCTCGGCACTGGGGCAGGATCTGGCAGTGACGTCAGGAAGAGAGAAACAGAGAGAGAGGCACAAGGGAACCCAGGTAAAGTTATTGAATAAATTATAAGAGTTTTATGGGAACAGTGTTGGCATTTGATGGCACAGTGGCTACAATTGATGGGGCACAGTGACAGCGTTTGATGGGGCACAATGGCTGCATTTAAAGGCACAGTGGCTGCAAATGATGGGGCACAGTGACAGCGTTTGATGGGGCACAATGGCTGCATTTAAAGGCACAGTGGCTGCAAATGATGGGCACAGTGACAGCGTTTGATGGGGCACAATGGCTGCGTTTGGTGGGCACAGTGGCTGCGTTTGGTGGGCACAGTGGCTGCGTTTGGTGGGCACAGTGGCTGCGTTTGATGGCACAGTGGCTGCGTTTGATGGCACAGTGGCTGCATTTGATGCCACAGTGGCTGCGTTTGGTGGGAACAGTGGCTGCGTTTGGTGGGCACAGTGGCTGCGTTTGATGGCACAGTGGCTGCAATTGATGGGCACAGTGTCTGCGTTTGGGGGGGCACAGTGGCTGCGTTTGGTGGGCACAGTGGCTGCGTTTGTTGGGCACAGTGGCTGCGTTTGATGGCACAGTGGCTGCGTTTGATGGCACAGTGGCTGTGTTTGATGGCACAGTGGCTGCAATTGATGGGCACAGTGTCTGCGTTTGGTGGGGCACAGTGGCTGCGTTTGGTGGGCACAGTGGCTGCGTTTGGTGGGCACAGTGGCTGCGTTTGGTGGGCACAGTGGCTGCGTTTGATGGCACAGTGGCTGCAATTGATGGGCACAGTGTCTGCGTTTAGTGGGGCACAGTGTCTGCGTTTGGTGGGGCACAGTGGCTGCGTTTGGTGGGCACAGTGGCTGCGTTTGATGGCACAGTGGCTGCAATTGATGGGCACAGTGTCTGCGTTTGGTGGGGCACAGTGTCTGCGTTTGGTGGGCACAGTGGCTGCAATTGATGGGCACAGTGGTTGCGTTTGGTGGGCACAGTGGCTGCATTTGGTGGGAATAATGGCTGCGTTTGATGGCACAGTGGCTGCAATTGATGGGCACAGTGTCTGCGTTTGGTGGGGCACAGTGTCTGCATTTGGTGGGGCACAGTGGCTGTGTTTGGTGGGCACAGTGGCTGCGTTTGGTGGGCACAGTGGCTGCGTTTGGTGGGCACAGTGGCTGCGTTTGATGGCACAGTGGCTGCAATTGATGGGCACAGTGTCTGCGTTTGGTGGGGCACAGTGTCTGCGTTTGGTGGGCACAGTGGCTGCAATTGATGGGCACAGTGGTTGCGTTTGGTGGGCACAGTGGCTGCATTTGGTGGGAATAGTGGCTGCGTTTGATGGAACAGTGGCTGCAATTGATGTCTTTTTTTCTGAATTTCTTAGTTTGTTTGCACCCCCCAAAAATTTTGAGCACCAGCCTCCACTGGCATGTGCAAAGTGTTCCATGCATGCTAAAATCAATGCAAACCCTTTAAACAGTCCCCATTTAGTTGCAGTCTCCAGGGAGTGGGGAAGGGTACCTGTCAAAAACAGGTACCTGTTCCCCCCTGAAAGGTGCCAAATGAGCCTAAAGAGGAAGGGGTGTGGTTTACAGATGATAGGGTGGGTCTTAAACAGGAAGGGGTGTGGCCTTGGCAGGAAGGGGTGGGTCATATTTAAATTAGGGGGTGCATGAGTTTAGTCAGGCCTAGTGCAGCACAAAACTTAAATACACCACTGCCCTAAGCACATAGCTAAAATAACGAAGGAGTGGCTTCACAACAATTCCGTGGCTGTTCTTGAATGGCCCAGCCAGAGCCCTGACTTAAACCCAATTGAGCATCTCTGCAGAGACCTAAAAATGGCTGTCCACCAACATTTACCATACAACCTGACAGAACTGGAGAGGATCTGCAAGGAGGAATGGAAGAGGATCCCCAAATCCAGGTGTGAAAAACATGTTGCATCTTTCCCAAAAAGACTCATGGCTGTATTAGATCAAAAGGGGCTTCTACTAAATACTGAGCAAAGGGTCTGAATACTTAGGACCATGTGATATTTCAGTTTTTCTTTTTTAATAAATCTGCAAAAATGTCAACAATTCTGTGTTTTTCTGTCAATATGGGGTGCTGTGTGTACATTAATGAGGAAAAAAATGAATTTAAATGATTTTAGCAAATGGCTGCAATATAACAAAGAGTGAAAAATGTAAGGGGGTCTGAATACTTTCCGTCCCCACTGTATATTATATGAACACCACTACTATTGTTGAATAATAGCTTGCTAGGTTTGTGTCCATAACAACACCCCCCCCCCCCCCCTCTCTCTTTTGTTTTTCCGGTATGTTTTTGGTCTTCTCCTTATCTACTTTGGAAGAATGCTAAAATACTAATTTATACTTGGAGTGATACTTTTGGCTAATGAGTATATCTATGTGGTTTGCATTTTATATTTAAAATATCATTAGATCAAATACATGATAGTAATATGTATTGTTATGTAAATTATTCCAGCTTACCCCTGGTTACATATATTTGAACACTATATATGGTGTCGCTTAATGCTTATGGACTCCTTGTTGAACTCTGCTGACAAGGTAGTTGCATTTGTGCTATGCATGGTACCCAGATATGTTGATGTTTCATGTTTTATATATATGTGATTATTACACAAAGTCTTATTCATGTGTTTTATTTTAGATAGTGAGACCCACTTTTTCCAACAACCCCTAAATGTGTCCTGACCAAGCAAAACAGCAAAACGCGTTGACGCACATGGGCTCACTGTTGTTCATTTGGTGCAGATTTTCATTTGTTGCGCCATGTACTCTCGTCCATTATGATATGTATTTTTAACTTTTTTCTTCTCTTTTATTCTATTGCCTTATGAATTGTTATCAATAAAAAATACATTTTTATATTTTAACTCTCGTCCAAAAGTGTCTTTAAAGTCCGACCTTTGGGCAGTTTCTGCCCTTTTCTCTCTCTTATCAATTCTGCCAGAATAGTACAAAGGCTGCCAATCACACGCACAAACCCATGCACACTAATGTTCGGTCTAGGACAGCAGCCGCCAACCAGTGGTCCGTGGACCATCGGAAATTTTTGGTGGTCCCCAGGGGTTCTGCCGCAAATTAACATTGTGGCAGATGTATACCGCTGAATTCCCGATGTCTCTTCTATAGGTCTAGCTCCTGTGAAGCGGGAGGTGCTGGGAGAGAGTGGGTGGTGAAGAAGGAGGGGACTTCCAATGGCAGTGCTCATCACAGACTGTGGCATGGAGCACATGGTTGGATAATGAGGTAAGATAATGAGGTAAGATCCAACGGTGAGTCTGTGTAAGACAGCAGTATGATGCAAAGTGCAGGGGGGGGGGGCAGAGAGCCAGAGTATTGTATGTATAAGGCAGCAGTGTAATCCAGGGGGAGGGAGGGAGGCAGAGCATTGTGTGTATAAGACATGAAAAATTTGCCTTAGTGGTCTGCGGGATTCAAAATTGTGAGTTTAGTGGTTCGTAAGGTCTGAAAGTTTGGCATCCACTGTTCTAGGAGATGTCTTTTTAGAATTCATTGCTGAAAACCAGAGAGGGGTTTAGTGTTATAGGATTCCCCAAAACGTTAATAAAAATAAATGGGAGAACCACTTCTTAGTAGAAAAATCCTTTCAGGAACAGGCACACAGGAGCTGTCAGCCACTCAGCATCCACAAGTAGATCCTAAGTGAGGGAGATAAAAGATCTCCAGCTAAGCCCCAGACTGCAATCTCTTGTTTTAGAAGCACTCTCTTAGGGGCAAAAGCTCCTGACGAACTAGAACCCTCCCTGTAGAGGAAAGAACATTCTGGCAAGACCTCCCAAACATTTACTGTATAACCTCCCCAGCCACCTTCTGGCCACCTCCTTCCAGTGGCTGTGGCATGATAAATATTCATGCTGGCTATTTGAATCTCCCTACATTTTATTCTGCATGCTTTTTTCTGAAGCAGGCGAGAGAAATTAAACACCCAGCTCAGGAAACCATAAACAGGCAAAAATAATCAATCACTGTTCCACTGACTACAATGAACCCAAAAACTAAATTTCACTTTGCAGCCCAACTAGAGGAGCGTGCTACACATGACAAACAGGCCAAACAAGTGGTAAAAGAATGCTGCAGCCTAATGCCGCGTACACACGGTCGGACTTTTCGTCTACAAAAGTCCGACAGACGCCGACGGACTAAAGCCGGCTGACAATCCGATGGTGTGTGGGCTTCCCCGGATTTTTCAGCGGACTTTTCCAGCAGCAAATCTGACGGACTTTAGATTTGGAACATGCTTCAAATCTTTACATCGCAACTACGCCGGACCCAGAAATCCGCTCGTCTGTATGCTAGTCCGACGGACAAAAACCCACGCTAGGGCAGCTATTGGCTACTGGCTATCAACTTCCTTATTTTAGTCTGGTGTACATCATCACGTATGAATCCGTCTGACTTTTGTGTGATCGTATGTAGGCAAGTCCGTTCGTTAGAAAGTCTGCCGCAAGTCCGCCAAAAGTCTGCCAAAAGTCCGTCAAAAGTCTGTCGGATGGGCTGTCGGACTTTTGTAACCGAAAAGTCCGACCGTGTGTACGCAGCATAACACTCAAAACGTTACAGGAGCTTCTTTGGCATTGTTTGCCACGTGTAGAATGTGTAGTTCAAATGAATTGGTTGGCCTATGCGTGTACCATGAAATAGAGCAAAAAAACATAAAAAGGACACACATTCATATACCACAGAGATGTGAATGCAGCCTAACTGTTGAAAAAGTGTTAGCTGAAGTTAAGTTTCAATCTATTGCTTACTTAAACTTAATTTAAAGACTTCCCTGCTTCAGTGATCTCACTGCAAAATGAGCAGCGTTGTTCCCCTAGAAAACAATTACGGATCTGTTGCCAATAAAACTATGTTACAACGGGAACTCAGAAAACAAATATGACTGTGTTAATGACAGCCTTCATTATCTAGCTTTTTTTTTTTATTATGCCCATAGCTCCTCTTTAAGCTTAAATTCTCTTTACATAGATGTGATGTGTGGCCTTCTGATCTGGGCTTTGTAGGTCAAGGCCTACATATAAATGAGAGTGGCCAAGATCCTCTTTAAGCTTAAATTCTCTTTACATAGATGTGATGTGTGGCCTTCTGATCTGGGCTTTGTAAGTCAAGGCCTACATATAAATGACAGTGGCCAAGAGAGAGCATTAGACTCTGTGCTGCACAAGCACAGAAGGACATTTCAAAGAGTGGGCAGTGGTGCTTCTCTCTTAGGCCAAAAGCACCCCATCAAGTGGACTTAAAAGAAACCTTGCTGAATGATTGTCAAGTTGCAGTATTCCATGACATCGGCTGAGCATGACCGAGATCCTCCCTGAGTGGTGCCAGGTCTCCACCCACACAGCTGAAGCAGTGGAAAGACTGTGGCTAATTAAGATAAGTGCATCTAGCAGTTGTAAGAATGTCACTTTCAAGCTGCAATTAAGGCTAAAGCTGTATGTTTAGAACAAGATGAGCCTGTCACCCTGGTAGGAACCAGTATCGCCTCTGAGATATGCTTTTTTTTCTGCTCGCACAGCATACAGAGTGTATTGTTAACCTTGATCAGGCAGGCAGCAGTGAAAGTGGTGTCCGTGACATTTTTTGCAAAAAGGGTGTAACAGGATGGGTAATGGCTGAATAATCAGGCAGAGAGTAACTGCAAATTTCAGTTTACTAAACAGGTGTAAAGTTAGAAGCAATAATGCAAAACAGGTTCAGAATGGCAAAGAGCATGCATACACTGCAAAATAATATATAACTGATTACAAATGCTGCGCAAACATGGGCTCTGCACAGCAATGTCTCTGTAGTCAGGGTAACTTGTGGCTGATAGCATAGGACAATATAACAGCAGAGAGTCTAGCTGATGCTATTTTAATAAAACAGTAAAAAACAAAACCACTTGCAATTATCCTCATAGACAACATTTCTATCAGTGAAGTCGAGGGTTCCTCTGGTAACACAGGTGAACAGATGGAAGGGTCCAATGAGAAGGGGCCACCCAACTGGAGCTAGTGTCTTCCAGCAGCAATCAGGGAGGTGTTCCCCACAGTAGCTGTGTCATCCTAGGAAGCTGCATGCTATTAGGCTTTGGTCTGGCTGCCTGCACACTTGTTCTGACAGTGGCTTCTCATTTGGCTGCAGATCACTTGTCCAGCTACTCCTGCTTTATCACGTGCAATTTTGTCAACCTACCAGATTGAAATTTTCTGACACAGCACCCAAAACGTACTGGCAAAGTCAAGTTTTTAGTTACAAAAGTTGCAAAATGAGTTTTAAGTGCAAATTTTAGTATTTAGGCTACAAACAAGTACAATATGCAATTAGCAAAGTGATTTAAGGTAAATGTTAAGGCAAAAAAAAATTACTTATTTTATTTTCGATATAGTAAATAAGTAGCTCAGGGACAGGAATCGAGAGGGCAAGAAATTAGAATGGGCGGCACACACACGTGCAACTGATTCTCACAGTGACACTGACACCAGTGTGCAGCAGCACAGATGATGATGATAGCACCTCACCGACATGTCACGTCCCCTCCTGAGTCACAGTGACCCTCTCTCTCCATGCCAGGTGGTCCCTTCAGTCCACTCCCGACTTGCCTTCCTCCCGTACCACAGACCTGCACATGAGGCTCCGGCTGCTCGTTCCCTTGCACCATAACTTCAAGCGACACAGTCTGAACACACTGTAGCAGGCACTTGGATGGTCTCGGCCAAACATCACAGCCATATTTTTTTACTGGCAAACTTTTTCTTTCACTGGCATGAAAAAAGTAATGGCGGCCAGTAAAAATACTGGCGGTTGGCAACACTGATCACGTGTGACCTCTCTGAGCTGCCAATGGAGGGTAGCAGAGAAACCTACCGTACCTTACCTGGGCATGTCCACTAACCCAGGGAGTTGTGAGAAAGAGGCTTGCATCTGCATCTGTGTAAATGGGTGCTCTGCTACAACGATACTTATTCATAGTTTTTAAGGCAGTGGACATGGCTGTAATTGGTCCTTCTTTTCGTATATTTGGTCTGGTCACATGGCATCACAGTTCCTCTATCTGGGGGTGGTCGATGGGCCTGAATGACACAGAATTCTTCTCTGCAGAATTCTCTGAGTCCAGAGAAGCTTGATGAGGTGCCCCCAAAGGAGCGAGTTCTTACGCCCAGGGGCGGACTGACCATTAGGGCACTCGGGCACAAACCAAGGGCCCGGGCCAGTAGGGGGCCCCATTAGAGGCTCCAGGTACCTCTGTCTTCCCGAGGAATCTGTGCTGATCCCAGAGCCCAGTGCGGAAAGAAGATCCAGCACTGAGCTCCGGTTACTGAACTGACAGGGACGCGCTAACATGGGCACTTAGGACACCTTCCAGTTATCTCCTGCGGGTTGTCTGGACCCCCATATGCAGCGATCGCCCTGTGTGGCAGTTGTCACTGGATTCTCTCCCCCCCACTCAGCCTGCACATCACACAGAGCTCTCTGAGGATCCTCCTTCTCGGTTTCGATGTACACAGACAGGAGGAGGAGGAGTTACGTTAGGAGATCTTACATTGCAGGAGCCACGCTAAATATCTAAGGTCTGTGCATAGTTTATGGATGGCAGGGGGGGAGGCAGGAAACAAGGATGCACACATGGAGGAGTGATGGGAGGGGGGGTAAGAGCATATGTGTTGGGGGTGCTTTTAGAGGGGAAATAACTTTTTCTGGAAGGTGGGATTCTCTCCCCTCCTAAAGCACCCCAACACATATCCTCATACTCCCTCTTCCCCCAAATCAATGAGATGCCACCTGCCACTCTCTGTCCTCATTTCAGGAGCCCCTTTCTGCCCCATCCCAGGACCCCTCTCTGCCCCCATCCCAAGATCCCCTCTCTGCCCCATCCCAGGATAGCCCTCACTGCCCCCATCCCAGTATCTCCTCTCTGCCCCCATTTCAGTATCTCCTCTCAGCTCCCATCCCAGGGCCCCTCTCTGCCCCCATCCCAGGATCCCCTCTCTGCTCCCATCCCAGGGCCTCTCTCTGCTCCCATCCCGGGATCCCCTCAATGCCCCCATCCCAGGATCCCCTCAATGCCCCCATCCCAGGATCTCCTCTCTGCCCCCATCTCAGGATCTCCTCTCTGCCCCTATCCCAGGATCCCCTCTCTGCTCCCATCCCAGGGCCCCTCTCTCTGCTCCTATCCCCAGAATCCCCTCTCTGCTCCCATCCCAGGACCCCTCTCTGCTCCCATCCCAGGGCCCCTCTCTGCTCCCATCCCAGGGCCTCTCTCTGCTCCCATCCCGGGATCCCCTCAATGCCCCCATCCCAGGATCCCCTCAATGCCCCCATCTCAGGATCTCCTCTCTGCCCCATCCCAGGATCCCCTCTCTGCCCCCATCCCAGGATCCCCTCTTTGCTCCCATCCCAGGATCCCCTCTTTGCTCCCATCCCAGGATCCCCTCTCTGCCCCATCCCAGGATCTCCTCTATGCTCCCATCCCAGGATCCCCTCTCTGCTCCCATTCCAGGATCCCCTCTCTGCCCCCATCCCAGGATCTCCTCTCTGCCCCCATCCCAGGGCCCCTCTCTGCCCCCATCCCAGGGCCCCTCTCTGCCCCCATCCCAGGATCCCCTCTCTGCCCTCATCCCAGGGACCCTCTCTGCCCTCATCCAAGGGGTCCCCTAAAAGCAACTGTGATAGGGGGCTCAGGACAAGGACAGTAAGGCCTTGTTTACATTTTCAGTTTGGAGCAGTAAAACCCCATAGTTGAGCCCTGTTTTTACTCCCCCCCAACTGCACCCCCTTTACCTGGGGGTGTAGGGTGTGCACATGTCGTAGCTGCAACAGGAATTATACACCCCATCATGCTTGGCATGTGAGTTGTCAGTCCGCCCCTGCTTACGCCCTTTGCTCACAGGAAGTAGATCTAATGATTCCTAATCATTCACTCCGAAAAAAAGGACTGGCACTGGATCACAGAATGCAAGATCTGCAGGGGACAGCGCTAGAGATAGGGTGAGTATTGCAGTTGAAGCTGTTTTTTTTTTTTTGTTTTTTTTTAATGTATTTATTTATTTATTATAACTACTGCAGGGTATTATATAGAAAAATAAATTAAGATGGAGTTTGGCTTTAAACATCTACAGTGCTCAGTTGAATGTACATATGTAAGTAATCTGTGCTAGAGCCAAGCCACGGGTATATCCAGGGCCGGTACAAGGCGGGGGGCAGGAGGGGCGGCTGCCCTGGGTGGAGTGTGGGAGGGGCGCCAGGTTGCCAGTAATAAGAATCACAGAATAGTCAGGCTTTCACACTGCTCTATGCTGCAGCCTCTGTTGCTGCTTTAGTCTGCCCAGAAGCGGGGCTAACGATGCGCCCACACCCATTGGCTGCCTCCTCTGTACAGTGACATCCATGCCCTATCTCAGAAGCTAGAGGGACGTTCTCTTCCTGGCTGGGCTCGAGTTCCTCTCAGTCTGGCCGGTGTCTTGTCAAATACAGTCCCCTATCATATAGTGTCCTCCCTGTACTGCGCAGGCGCAGTACGGAGGACAAACGAGACGCCGAAAGTCTCCGAAGTTTAACAGCTGATCATCAGCTGTACACGGCGCCTGCGCTTTTATTCTCACCCTATGTCCAGGTTCATTCCCTACTATCCAAGTGGACATAGAGTGAGAATAAATAGTTGCCGAGCGCAGCGAGGCCGTGCCCGAAGCGTGGCGAGCGAAGCGAGCCCGCGAGGGGCCCTCTTACACAGCCATCGCTAAGAACTGCCGAAGCTCCGTGTACAGCTGATGGTCAGCTGATCAACTTCGGACATTTTCGGCATCTCCTTCTGCTCCGTACTGCGCCTGCGCAGTACGGAGCGGACACTATCCGATAGGAGGACAGTATATGGCAGAACACCGGCTCCATCAGGGCTGTCCCAGGAAGAGCTTCTCTATAGGGGGCGGAGCAAGAAGATAACACTACACTGCAGTCCCGATCACTGCTTCCCGCCCAGCACTGCAGACATCAGAGCTCAGCACACGGCAGAGTGAAGATGAGAGGATGGATGGATAGTTTCTGACTTCTGCAACTGTGAGTCCTAAACTATTCTGAAATCTAAACTCTATCTGGCTGTGCTGTAAACCTGCTGTACTCTGCACTAAACGTAAAAAAGAAAAAAAGTAAACCTGTTTAATAAGGTGAGATATGCTGGGAGTTTTCGTTGTTCTACAAAGTGTGGAGTGTGCAGAAAATCCATTCCATGTCTTTGCTGCATCTGTGACTGACACTTGTAGCTGCAGCAAAGATTGATACAGTGGTTATGGAGCACAGTGTTAGATGGCCCCCATCCCTGGCTGCCATGTAAGGAACCCAGCCAAAATGTAAGTTTCCTTCCTCTGTGCTCTGTATATGTAAACATGGCAGTCAGGTCCCCTGATCTCTGTCAGTGTGTCCTGCTTCATTCATCCTCCGCCTCTAAATTACAGCTCAGTGCAAGCACAGAAAACATTACAGAGCTGCTCTGACAGCCCCCCCACATTGTCAGCAGAGATGGAGACGATGTCCTGAGGTCTAAGTGCAGAGCTCTGTGTATGTGCAGAATGGGGCAGCGCTGGGAGAAAGGCTGGGAGATTCCAGCTGTACATACACATTATTTCAGCAAGCTGCAAATGCCATAAACCTTGGTTGGGAATCAGAGTCCCCCATGTCAGAGTGTGACCTCCTCGTTCTCTTTCCCAGGTCCACTTGGAATAGGCGAGCAGAAAGCAGAGGTGTGCTGAAGTGTGGTATAGTGGATCCTGTTTTCCATAGGCTTGTGATGAACAGTATGTTCTGAATTGGCCTAGGAACTACCAGGAATATAGTATAATGCCCTGTACACACGGTCGGATTTTCCGATGGAAAATGTGTGATAGGACCTTGTTGTCGGAAATTCCGACCGTGTGTAGGCTCCATCGCACATTTTCCATCGGATTTTCCGACACACAAAGTTTGAGAGCAGGATATAAAATTTTCCGACAATAAAATCCGTTGTCGGAAATTCCGATCGTGTGTACACAAATCCGATGGACAAAGTGCCACGCATGCTCAGAATAAATAAAGAGATGAAAGCTATTGGCTACTGCCCCGTTTATAGTCCCGACGTACGTGTTTTACGTTACCGCGTTCAGAATGATTGGATTTTCCGACCACTTTGTGTGACCGTGTGTATGCAAGACAAGTTTGAGCCAACATCCGTCTGAAAAAACCCTAGGATTTTGTTGTCGGAATGTCCGATCAATGTCCGATCAATGTCCGACCGTGTGTACGTGGCATAACAGATAAAACTGTCAGGATTACCCAACTCCTAGCAAACCAGACTCAAAGTACATTATGTCACAACGATGATCCAGTTGTTGGTGTCAACAAGCCAGCAGCAGGACTAGCCTGTCAGCATGGTAGCAATGTCAGGTGATGACTTTCTCTGCTCTCAATAGCAAACCTGTCACCAGCAACATGGTCACAAGTGTGGAATAGACATTAAAGCGGCATTAAACAAACATTTATTATATTGCAGGTTACCAATTCCTAGATGTGATGGCTGCATCCGTTTTCTTTTTTGGGCTTTCTTTCTTTTGTTTTTATCTGGTGATCCAGCCAACAAGTCTGTTTTTCCAAAGAACAAGCTCCTTTGCAGATACAGAGATGAGACAAACCATTTACCATTGACAGGGGGGTGCTTACTATGGTCAGCATATATTTAAGTGAAATCTTTTTACTAAAAAAGGGGGGAAAATATGTTACAGTAAATTATAAAGTGTAAACTGGAGTTTTACTTCAACTTGTTAGTGTTTCTAAATCTGTTAGATAAATGAACACTCCCCTCCCCCCAGGCAGATAGTGCTGCTGTCTGCTGTGCCCCCTGTGCTCCTTTATCCAGAGTGGAAGCCTAAAGCCTAAAAAAAAAAGAAAACAAATGCAGCCACTACATCTAATGATTGGCAAGCTGCAATATATTACATTTTTGTTTTTCAGGTTAATATTTCTGAACCACTCCCCAGTTCATGCACACTAAAGTATTGTAGATATCCTGAACAAAAACAGTAAAAGAACTTTAACGTAGACCCTCCCAACCCTAAAAACATTTGGATCTTATGAAAGCCCCCCTTCCACAGTCATAAAGGTCTGAACTCTGCATCACTACTGACCCCTGAAATCTGCATCACTTGCTACTGAATCCTTGCACTGTGCATCCCTTTAAGCCTCACCCAATAGCCAGCACAGTAAAAGCCGCATCCTCTAGAAGCAGGGCCCAATTTATTATTTTAAAAATAACCCTGTCCCTGACTCCTACAATCACATTTCTTTTTGCTTCTTGCACTTTGTAATTTATCCAATCCTGACTTCTGCACTCTAATTGTAGGTATAATGATCACGTGTAGGCAAGATGATTGGGGGGGGGGGGGGCAGTTTGAAAAGTTCGCCCTGGGCACTGGGTATATCCATCCATATGAGCCTACCATTAGTTCCTGTAGCATGTTCAATAAAAACACTCACAACAGATGAAAGGCATTGATTTTTTTAAGCTGATTAACAAATGATTCACCTAACATTTTCAAGCAGTTGCATAGGTGAAATTTTAATGGTAGTTAATATAATGTTTACTGTTCTGCAAGAATGTAGAAAATAAAAGAACGTTAACAGTCTGGAGGATTGTAGCCAGATAATGAATGATACTAGGCATTAGATATTGGTAACAGTTAGGCATTTAAACATTTTCTGCATGTAAAAACATTCAGGGGCCACCACAATTGGAAGCGCTGATCGGGACAGTCTTGAAAGGACAATCAATCAAAAAGCTCAATGAGATAAAATCATGTGCCCATTTAATAATGACACACTTACAGTAGATGCACAGTTGTCTCAAAATCTCCTTGCATAGATGGAGAAACTGCACAATGTGTTCCTCACTGTGATAGTACCTTGAGCAACAGTCTGTGGTGGACTGGCTTGGTGAAGCAATGCTGCTATGGCAAATCCTTCATGTATTCCTGGATGTCACTAGGAGGAAGGAATCCAGCCTGTGCAGAGCCAGATGGACAATATGAGGCCTCGATCGAATCCCCAATATGTGGCAGGATGGTGGAACAGCCACGGAACAAGGAAGGGACAGAGAGGCCGCTGGAACAACCACTGACCACAGCTGGTGGATGGAAACACCCGAGCGTGACGTCTTACAATCGGGGAAAACAAGTCCAAAACTAGGCTTGAAGCACAAAGGGTGGAGAGCAAGCCAAGGAGAATGGAGAGAGAGAGGATAGCTGTCATCTTGACAATGCGTATCGGGCGTGGCCCTTCTTCAGGTCAATTGACATAGACAGCCAATGGGGTTTAAATAGGGGTGGACTACGGGAAGGATCACAAATTTAAAGGAACCATGATTGGTTTCTGCACCGCAGCATATCTCCATTGTTGAAGCAACCTGATGACAATAATTGAATCTACATGCAGTGCAACTACTCAAACAAAGACATGGGGAACAATAAAAGTAAAAGTAATGGACAAGAATGGTTAGAATATGAAATAAAATAATAACAAGTAAAAATAATTAATAAAAATAATTCCCAAAAAGGAAGTATTAAATAAATTCTGAAAAAGAAAATATTAAATAAAAGCTATACTATATATGATAGCCCAAAATAAATGATCAATAGAGATTTAGGCTCCGTTTCCACTACTGCGAGTTGTTGTGCGACTTGACACATGTGAAGTCACATGACAAGTCAAAATCCATGTATTTCAATAGTCTGGTTCTAGTTGGTGAGACTCAAGTCGCAGCGACACAGAAAAGGATTTTGTACTGATTTGTTCTGACTTCAGTGCGACTTGTTCTCCCATGGTTCTCACCAGTCGCATGACATCGCATCAAAAAAAAAAAAAAAAAGGGGATAATAAATACCGTATTTATCGGCGTATAACACGCACAGGCGTATAACACGCACATTGCTTTTAAGAGGGAAGTTTCAGGAAAAAAAAACTTAAATTTTAAATAAGGGACTTTGAAGCAAAATAAGGGTCAGTGCCCACCTGCAGCTTCACCATTGCCATCAATGCAGCCTGATCAATGCCCATCCGCAGCCTCACAAGTGCCATCAGTGCAGCCTCATCAGTCCACATGAAAGCAGCCTCACCATTGCCATCAATGCAACAGCCTCACCATTGCCTTCAATGCAGCAGCCTCACCATTGCCTTCAATGCAGCCTGATCGATGCCCATCTGCAGCCTAGAGGGGACAGAGAGGGGGGCGGGATGAGCGCCGACAGATTACATACAGTGAGAATCTCCTATGATAGACAGAACAGTGGTCCAATGGCAGCCCAGGAGACGGGCCTTCTTATTACAGAGGCAGCCAAGTAAACAGGAGATTCTCACTGGACGTAATGTGACGGCGCTCATCCCGTCCCCCTCCTTGTCCCCTCCGAGGCAGCTAAAGTCGAAGTATTGGCGTATAACACGCACACGCTATTTGCACCCGATTTTCATGGTAAAAAAGTGAGTGTTATACGCCAATAAATACAGTAATTGGAAGCCATGTGGAAATGGACAGATGGTGCCCAATGTATAACGCCATGTGCTATATATATATATATATATATATATACCATAATTCCCTCACGTATATAACCTATGGGTACACACTGAGGGTTTACAGACTGAAAAAAGATGTAGAGTGATGGTAGCAAAACAATAAGGAACAATAACGGAGGGGATCTAGATGATACTATGAATCTCTAGACCTTCGTTCAACCCATTGGGAGATAGAGAGGCCAGTTTGTAGATCCAGAATGATTCTCGTTTACATAATAGGGAGTAGGGATGAGCCGAACACCCCCCTGTTTGGTTCGCACCAGAACTTTCGAACAGGCAAAAAATTTGTTCGAACACGCAAACACCGTTAAAGTCTATGGAACACGAACATGAATAATCAAAAGTGCTAATTTTAAAGGCTTATATGCAAGTTATTGTCATAAAAAGTGTTTGGGGACCTGGGTCCTGCCCCAGGGGACATGGATCAGTGCATAAAAAAAAGTTTTAAAAATGGCCGTTTTTTCGGGAGCAGTGATTTTAATAATGCTTAAAGTGAAACAATAAAAGTGTAATATTCCTTTAAATTTTGTACCTGGGGGGTGTCTATAGTATGCCTGTAAAGGGGCACATATTTCCTGTGTTTAGAACAGTCTGACAGCAAAATGATATTTCAAAGGAAAAAAAGTCATTTAAAACTACTCGCGGCTATTAATGAATTGCCGGTCCGACAATACACATAAAAGTTCATTGATAAAAATGGCATGGGAATTCCCCACAGGGGAACCCCGAACCAAAACTTTAAAAAAAAATAACGTGGGGGGTCCCCCTAAATTCCATTCCAGACCCTTCAGGTCTGGTATGGATATTAAGGGGAACCCCGGCCAAATTTTTTTTTTAAAAATGGCGTGGGGTCCCCCTCAAAATCTATACCAGACCCTTCAGGTCTGGTATGGATTTTAAGGGGAACCCCGCACCAAAATTTTTAAAAAAATGGCGTGGGGTCCCCCCAAAAATCCATACCAGACCCTTATCCGAGTACGCAACCTGGCAGGCCGCAGGAAAAGAGGGGGGACGAGAGAGCGTTACGTAACCCGCCCCCTTCTGACGTCACAGGGAATGCCACAGGGAAGTCCCCGTCAAGTCCCCGTGCGTTACAGGGGGGCGGCGTCACTGGGTGGCCCCGCCCCCCGTTATATAAGAATAAAGAAATTGTCAAAAACTGTCTCTTGTCATTTTTAACATTTTTGACACTTTTTTTGTGAAATGGTAGGTACCATTTCACACAGGGGGGAGGGCCGGGATCTGGGGGTCCCCTTGTTAAAGGGGGCTTCCAGATTCCGATAAGCTCCCCGCCCGCTGACCCCCACATCCAACGGGCAAGGGTTATGGAGATGAGGTCCTTGTCCCCATCAACACAAGGTGTTTTGGGGGGCTACACCAAAGCACCCTCCCAATGTTGAGGGCATGTGGCCTGCTATGGTTCAGGAGGGGGGGCGCTCTCTCGTCCCCCCCTCTTTTCCTGTGGCCTTCCAGGTTGCGTGCTTGGATAAGGGTCTGGTATGGATTTTTGGGGGGACCCCACGCCATTTTTTTTTAATTTTGGTGCGGGGTTCCCCTTAAAATCCATACCAGACCTGAAGGGTCTGGTATAGTTTTTGAGGGGGACCCCACGCCATTTTTTTTTTTTTACATTTTGGCCAGGGTTCCCCTTAATATCCATACCAGACCTGAAGGGCCTGGTATGGAATTTAGGGGGACCCCCCACGTCATTTTTTTTTAAAATTTTGGTTCGGGGTTCTCCTGTGGGGAATTCCCATGCCGTTTTTATCAATGAACTTTTATGTGTATTGTCGGACCGGCAATTCATTAATAGCCACGAGTAGTTTTAAATTACTTTTTTTCCTTTGAAATGTAATTTTGCTGTCAGACTGTTCTAAACACGGGAAACATGCGTCCCTTTACAGGCATACTATAGACATCCCCCAGGAACTAAATTTAAAGGAATATTACACTTTTAAAGCCCATTCACACAGGGGCAACACGACTTCCAGCGTGACTTTGGGAGGCAACTTGGACACGACTTGAGTATGAATCACAGCAGGACTTGGGGCAACTTACAACACAACTTGAAGTCGCCTCCAGGACAGGGAACTTTACAAGTAGCCAATCAGGCTTATCAGCTGTGTGTGAGAAGGAAGGGGCTGGCTGTTTAGTGGAGTAAATTACTTTCTGTTTTCTTTCTGCTTCCTGTAAAGTTGCCTCAGTATGAACAGTGATCAGACTTGGAGGCAACTTCCATTGAAATCAATGGGTACAAGTCGCCTTCTAGTCGGATTGAAGTAGTACAGGAACCTTTTCTGAAGTCGGAGCGACTGCAGTAGTGTGCATTAAGACGGATCCATTTACTTACATTGATTTTTTCATGTAGCGTGACTTGAGGCGACTTGGGGCGACTTGAAGTCGGATCTAAAGTTGCCCCTGTGTGACTGGGCTCTTATTGTATCACTTTAAGCAATATTAAAATCACTGCTCACGAAAAAATGGCCATTTTTAAAACTTTTTTTTGCATTGATCCATGTCCCCTGGGGCAGGACCCAGATCCCCAAACACTTTTTATGACAATACCATGCATATAAGCCTTTAAAATTAGCACTTTTGATTTCCCCCATAGACTTTTAAAGGGTGTTCCACGGCTTTCGAATTTGCCGCGAACACCCCAAATTGTTCACTGTCCGGCGAACTGGCGAACAGCCGATGTTCGAGTTGAACATGAGTTCGACTCGAACTTGAAGCTCATCCCTAATAGGGAGAACCTCTCATTATCAGTCAGAGAACCACCCGGGATGCATTCAATGGCTACAACCTTTAGACAATGAATGTTTTTAGCATGATAGGTTTTGAAATGGCGGGGAACGCTGTGTTCATGTTCAGTCCCTTTTATATAAAACATCTGTGCTCGACTACACGTTTTCGTATGGTTCGCATCGTACGGCCCACATATAACAAGTTTCACAGGCATATAAGTACATATATCACATACTCAGTAGAGCAGGTAATAAATTGCTTTATGTCGTACTTATTACCAGCCCTATCAGAAAAGGAGGATTGACCATGTTGGATAAACTGGCAAGTCAAGCATCCCCTTTTCTTACACTGGAAAATACCAGTTCTGTTGTCGAAATAGGACCTAATGTCCATGACGCTCTCCTTTTGAGAATTTTTAAGTTTGCTCGGGGCAACAATGTTCTTCAGAGTACATGTTCTTTTAAACATTATCTGTGGCGCTGGGGACAGAATGGGTCCTAGTTTCGGATCCATATGCAGAATATGACAATGTTTTTTGATGATACTCTGAATGGATCTATATTTGCGGTTATATTCGGTGAGAAACCTGATGGTGTTAACATCTGGCTTTTCATGAATCTTTGGAGGTGGTACAGTTTCCAAAAACTTATTGTGAGCCGTTTGCACTAATTCTGCTGGGTATCCCTTTTGCAAAAACTTGTTTTTTAGGGACACACTCTGTGATTCATACTCCCCACGGTTGGTGTAGTTTCTTTTATTTGCCCCGTACACACGGTCGGATTTTCAGACGGAAAATGTGTGATAGGACCTTGTTGTCGGAAATTCTGACCGTGTGTAGGCTCCATCACACATTTTCCATCGGATTTTCCGACACACAAAGTTTGAGAACAGGATATAAAATTTTCCGACAATAAATTCCGTTGTCGGAAATTCCGATCGTGTGTACACAAATCCGACGGACAAAGTGCCACGCATGCTCAGAATAAATAAAGAGATGAAAGCTATTGGCCACTGCCCCGTTTATAGTCGTACGTGTTTTACGTCACCGCGTTTAGAACTATCGGATTTTCCGACAACTTTGTGTGACTATGTGTATGCAAGACAAGTTTGAGCCAACATCCGTCGGAAAAAATCCTAGGATTTTGTTGTCGGAATGTCCGAACAATGTCCAACTGTGTGTACAGGGCATTAGCCTTTGAATCTGTCCACTTGGAATGTTGTTTATCCAAGAAGGATGGTGGCAGATCGTATAATGTAAGTACGAGTTGCCACTAGTGGGTTTACAATTGTTTTTAGTGCAAATGGACCCACCTTCATGGTATAATACCAAGTCTAGAAACACTAGGTTGGTGGAATCCATCACATGTGTAAAACAGACCCAAAGTATTGTCATTACAATGAGTAACAAATGACTCAAATAACTCAATACTCCCATTCCAGATGATCAAAATATCATCAATATAACGCCCTAGTAGGGATGAGCTTCGAGTTCGAGTCGAGCATGAGTTCGACTTGAACATCGGCTGTTCGTTCGTTCAACGAAGATCGAACATTATGGGTCGTTCGCGCCAAAT
Organism: Lithobates clamitans; assembly: GCA_037952925.1. Lineage (NCBI taxonomy): Eukaryota > Metazoa > Chordata > Amphibia > Anura > Ranidae > Lithobates > Lithobates clamitans. Next base: position 779,848 of record JBBGZY010000261.1, read on the forward strand.
TCGATCGGCGCGTCACGGCCCATAATGCACTGTGTCATCGCAGTGGTTTGCTGGCTGATGATTGGCCAAGCATGCACTATGAGCTGCATGCTTTGGCCAATCACAGCGCCGTAAGCCAACAGCGCCATAATTGGCCAAAGGCAGGGTCCCTTCGGCCAATTATGGCTCAGGGGATTAAATACCCCACCCAAACTATATAAGGCCGCCTGCACATCGGCCGTGTGCAGTGTGTTCCGACGTTAAGAAAGAGAGAGAGTGTCATTTAATTTCATTTAGATAGATTAAGCAGACAGTTGATTCAGTTAGCTCCAGTATATTTGTTATATATATACATTCCAGGCTTTGTATATATTGTATCCAGTTTAGCTAGATCTCGCTGCAGACCGTTCCTGTTGTTCTCTTCCTAATATACTACAGGCAGGCAAGTTCATTCAGTTAGCTAGAGTATATTTAGTACTGTATTCTGTGCAGCTAGATCTCGCTGCAGACCGTTCCTGTTGTTCTCTTCCTAATATACTACAGGCAGGCAAGTTCATTCAGTTAGCTGCAGTATATTCAGTACTGTATCCTGTGCAGCTAGATCTCACTGCAGACCGTTCCTGTTCTCTTCCTAATATACTAAAGGCAGGCAGTTCATTCAGTTAGCTTCAGTATATTCAGTACTGTATCCTGTGCAGCTAGATCTCGCTGCAGACCGTTCCTGTTGTTCTCTTCCTAATATACTACAGGCAGGCAGTTCATTCAGTTAGCTTCAGTATATTCAGTACTGTATCCAGTTTAGCTAGATCTCACTGCAGACTGTTCCTGTTGTTCTCTTCCTAATATACTACAGGCGGGGGCAGTTCATTCAGTTAGCTGCAGTATATTCAGTATTGTATCCTGTGCAGCTAGATCTTGCTGCAGACCGTTCCTGTTCTCTTCCTAATATACTACAGGCAGACAGTTCATTCATTTAGCTGCAGTATATTCAGTACTGTATCCTGTGCAGCTAGATCTCGCTGCAGACCGTTCCTGTTGTTCTCTTCCTAATATACTACAGGCAGGCAGTTCATTCAGTTAGTTGCAGTATATTCAGTACTGTATCCAGTTTAGCTAGATCTCGCTGCAGACCGTTCCTGTTGTTCTCTTCCTAATATACTACAGGCGGGCAGTTCATTCAGTTAGCTGCAGTATATTCAGTATTGTATCCTGTGCAGCTAGATCTCGCTGCAGACCGTTCCTGTTCTCTTCCTAATATACTACAGGCAGGCAGTTCATTCAGTTAGCTGCAGTATATTCAGTACTGTATCCAGTTTAGCTAGATCTTGCTGCAGACCGTTCCTGTTGTTCTGTTCCTAATATACTACAGGCAGGCAAGTTCATTCAGTTAGCTGCAGTATATTCAGTAATGTATCCTGTGCAGCTAGATCTCACTGCAGACCGTTCCTGTTGTTCTCTTCCTAATATACTACAGGCAGGCAGTTCATTCAGTTAGCTGCAGTATATTCACTACTGTATCCTGTGCAGCTAGATCTCGCTGCAGACCGTTCCTGTTGTTCTCTTCCTAATATACTACAGGCAGGCAGTTCATTCAGTTAGCTTCAGTATATTCAGTACTGTATCCAGTTTAGCTAGATCTCGCTACAGACCATACCTGTTGTTCTCTTCCTAATATACTACAGGCGGGCAGTTCATTCAGTTAGCTGCAGTATATTCAGTATTGTATCCTGTGCAGCTAGATCTCACTGCAGACCGTTCCTGTTCTCTTCCTAATATACTACAGGCAGGCAGTTCATTCAGTTAGCTGCAGTATATTCAGTACTGTATCCTGTGCAGCTAGATCTTGCTGCAGACCGTTCCTGTTGTTCTCTTCCTAATATACTACAGGCAGGCAGTTCATTCAGTTAGCTTCAGTATATTCAGTACTGTATCCAGTTTAGCTAGATCTCACTGTAGACCGTTCCTGTTGTTCTGTTCCTAATATACTACAGGCAGGCAAGTTCATTCAGTTAGCTGCAGTATATTCAGTACTGTATCCTGTGCAGCTAGATCTCACTGCAGACCGTTCCTGTTGTTCTGTTCCTAATATACTACAGGCAGGCAGTTCATTCAGTTAGCTGCAGTATATTCAGTACTATATCCAGTTTAGCTAGATCTCGCTGCAGAACGTTCCTGCTCTGTTCCTAATACACTACAGACAGGCAAGTTCATTCAGTTAGCTGCAGTATATTCAGTACTGTATCCTGTGCAGCTAGATCTCACTGCAGACCATTCCTGTTGTTCTCTTCCTAATATACTACAGGCAGGCAGTTGATTCAGTTAGCTGCAGTATATTCAGTATATATATACATCCCAGCTTTGTGCAGCTACATCTCACTGCAGGCTATTCCTGGTGTACCTACTCAAATACATTACAAATACATCAAATACAGTATGTCTGGAAGGCCAACAAGGAGAGGCAGACGCTCACAGGCCACTAAAAGAGGGCAAGCAGGCTCTGTGTCTACAGCCAACATTGCTGGTTGTGGACACGGTGCATCCTCAGCACATGGCTGTGGGGCACGCTTGTCCTTTTTTTTGGCAGCTGGCCGTGTTGAGCCACAACATGCAGAAGAGTTGGTAGAGTGGATGACCAAGCCGTCCTCATTCTCCTCATCCTTTGTCACCCAGGCTCAGAGTACTTTGGCTGCCAATGCAGCTGCCAAAGCGGCCTCTTCCATCGGCTCAATGTCATCAGTCACTCCTTCCCTAGCCCCACCATCATGCCCTGAGGAGTCCCCCAAACTGTTCAACCACAGTGTTGGGTACATGCTGCAGGAGGATGCGCAGCGTTTTGAAGGCTCCGATGATGGAACCCAGATTGAGGAAGGCAGTAACGTGAGCCCAGAGAGAGGGGGTGCCCAAGAAGGACAACAAACTGGCAGTCATGTTCCCCCAGCTGCAGCATACTGCCAGGTTTGCTCCAGTGATGAGGAGGGAGGAGATGATGAGGTCACTGACTCTACGTGGGTGCCTGATAGGAGGGAGGAGGAGGAGGAGGCACATCTCCAATGAGGCAGGATGCCCTCCAGGGGCCAGCTTAAGGGCAGCCAACCGACTGCATCACACTGCGGAGCTCCGCTTGTGCAGGGCACTGCTGACTCCGCTCGTTTTTCCAAAAGTTCTTTGGTGTGGGCCTTTTTTGAGACGTGTGCAGCAGATTGCACCCTTGCTGTTTGCAACATATGTCTGAAGCGTATCAAGTGTGGCCAAAACAGCAGCCGCTTGGGCACCACATGCTTGACCAAACATATGTCAAACTCCCCTGCAGTCCATTGGCAAGCGTACGTAAAACACCCACACCAAAGAACAAGGCAGACCTCTCTTTGCTCCTCATCAGCTGGGATCTCCAACCCCACTATACCTTCAGTTCTCTCAGAAACTTGCACTGAGAGGAATGAAGGTGTAGAATTAGGTGTGCCAAGTACTTGTGGGCAATCTGCTATTGCTACACCAACGTCCAATTGTAGCAGGAAAATTTCCCTACCCCAGTTGCTAAACCAGCAAAAGAAATTCGGTCCCAGCCATCCACATGCCCTGAGGCTGTATGCTAGCTTGGCTAAATTGCTAGCATTCCAACTGCTGCCTTTTCAGTTGGTAGACTCTGCCCCTTTTTGTGAATTTGTGGAATGTGCGGTACCTCAGTGGCAGGTTCCCAAACACGGAAGGCGATTCCGGCTCTCTACCGGCATGTGGAAGGCAATGTCTTGGCTTCGCTGAATGGGGCGGTCAGCGGTAAGGTGCATATTACCGCAGACTCATGGTCCAGTGATGTTACCTATCTTTCATGGCGCACTGGGTGACCCTGCTAGCAGCTGGAAAGGATGCAGGACAGGGTGCGGCATTGTTGGAGCTTGTTCCGCCACGCCTCCAAAATGCTACTAGTGGTGATTCTGACACACCTCTCTCCTCCACCCCCTCCTCTTCCCTTCCTCCATGGCCTTTTCCTCTATAGATTTGTCCTCGGAATCAGCAGTGCTCCGTAAGCATTCAAGGGGCTACGCAAGCAGTGAGGAAAAAAGATGCAATGCGATGCTTGAGCTGGTGTGCTTAGGGGACAGGAGCCACACTGGGGCAGAGATTCTGTCAGCTCTGAACGGGCAGGCTCAGAGGTGGTTGACGCCACACTAGCTTCAGGCAGGAATGATGGTTTGCGACAATGGCATCAACCTCCTCTCTGCCCTCCGACAAGGACACTTCACCCATGTTCCCTGTTTGGCTCACGTCCTTAATTTGGTGGTGCAGCGGTTCTTGTGCAGGTACCCGGGTTTACAGGATCTCCTGAGGCAGGCCAGGAAAGTCTGGGTGCATTTCCACCGGTCATATAATGCCAGTGCTTGGCTGGCTGACCTCCAAAAATACAACCTACCCAAGAACCGCCTAATCTGTGACATGCCCACCAGATGTAACTCAACGCTGGCCATGCTGCAGCGGCTGCACACGCAGCAGAGGGCAATCAATGAGTACCTATGCGACTATGGCACCAGGACAGGGTCAGGGGAGCTTGGCTTTTTTTCGCCACGCCAGTGGCTCACGATCAAGGATGCATGCACTGTCCTGTCACCATTTGAGGAGGCCACGAGGATGGTGAGCAGTGACAGTGCATGCATCAGTGATACTGTCCTTCTTGTCTACCTGTTGGAGCACACGCTGCGTGGAATAATGGACAGGGCACTTGAGGCAGAACAGAGGGAGGAAGAGGTGGACTTCCTTACCTCTCAAGGCCCCCTTTACCCAGACAGTGCTCCTGCCGCCCTGCCGATTACACAGGAAGAGGAGGAGGAGGATTGTGTCAGCATGGAGGTGGAGCCTGGCACTCAGCATCAGCAGCAGTCTTTAAGGGATCGTTTACAGTCCCCAGAAACCCATGGACTTGTATGTGGCTGGGAGGAGGTGGCTGCGGATCAGGTCGTCCTTAGTGACCCAGAGGACTCTGGACCGAATGCCTCAGCAAACCTACGCTGCATGGCCTCCCTGATCCTGCAAAGCCTGCGAAAGGATCCTCGGATTTGTGGTATCAAGGAGAGGGATCAGTACTGGCTGGCAACCCTCGTTGATCCACATTACAAAGGTAAGGTTGCGGAACTTATCCAGCTGTCGCAGAGGGAGCAGAGGATGAAACATCTTTGGGAGGCCTTGCAGAAAGGTTTGTGCAATGTGTTTCCAGAGCCTGGGAGGTTACAAATTCCTGGTCCTGGACAACGTGTTGCTGAGGCTTCGGTCAGTCACAGAAGGAGCGGTGGAGAAGGTGGCCGTCTGACAGATGCGTTCAGCCCCAAGGTATGATCGGTTCCAGCAACCATCGCCAGCGTCTAATTTACATGGTGCAGGAATACCTAGGGGCAAGATCAGATTTGGAAACCATTCCAACTGAAAATCCTCTGGGTTACTGGGTCTTGAGGATGGATCACTGGCCAGCGCTTGCACAGTATGCAATTGAGCTACTGGCCTGTCCTGCATCCAGCGTTCTTTCGGACATTCAGTGCTGCTGGAGGCTTTCTTCGGACATTTTCGCACATTCAGTGCTGCTGGAGGCTTTGTAACTGATCACAGAGTGCGCCTGTCCACCGACTCGGTTGATCGGCTCACCTTCATAAAAATGAATCAGTCTTGGATCACCAGCTACCAAGCACCTGATGCTGATGTAACCGACTCATTTTTTATGAATGTGAGATCCCTTGAAGACTGCCTATGCTGAGTGACTATCCTGTTATGCTGAGTGACTATCCTATTCCTCCTCAATGTTCATGTTGATAGCTTGTAAGAACAGTTTTGGTTCTGGGCACCACCACCAGTGGCTAAGGCCCAATTTTTCTGCCCCTGTAATATTTTGCAGCAGGTCTTGTTCCTGCACTCAACTAGAGTATCTGTGAGGGGTTGCAGTGTTGTGGCACCACCACCAGTGCCTAAGGCCCAATTTTTCTGCCCCTGTTCAACAGGGGCGTGTAATTACAATTTTTGATCTAATATTTCACAGCAGGGCCCTTTCCTGCACCCACCAAGAGTAACTGTGAGGGCTTACAGTGTTGTGGCAACACCACCAAACCACCACCAAAGGCCCGATTTTTCTGACCCTGTTCAACAGGGGCATGTAATTACAATTCTTGACCTAATATTTTACAGCAGGGCCCGTTCCTGTGCCCACCAAGAGTAACTGTGAGGGCTTACAGTGTTGTGGCAACACCACCAAACCACCACCAAAGGCCCGATTTTTCTGACCCTGTTCAACAGGGGCATGTAATTACAATTCTTGATATAATATTTCACAGCAGGGCCGTTCCAGCGCCCACCAAGAGTAAATGTGAGGACTTACAGTGTTCTGGTACCACCAACACCTAAGGCCCAAATTTCTGCAGAGTATATAGGTCAGGCCCCTACTTTCAAACATCCGACTTACAAACGACTCCTACTTACAAATGGAGGGAGACAACAAGAAGTGAGAGGAAATCTACCCCTAGGAAGGGAAATTCTCCCCTGTAAGCGTTAATATGGGAAAAAGGTGTCCCCTCCACTGATGCTTTATCACCAATCCTTTTTTCCCTAAAAACCCTAAATTTTCAAAATCCAATTGGCATTGGGACAGAAAGTGAGGTGAAATCTTCTGAATAGGGGCACAGACAGCAAAACAAATGTTACAGGGGTGATAACCCTTCCCTATGTTTTACAAAATGTACCTGTTCCAAATTACAAACAGATTCAACTTAAAGCGGATCTCCACCCGATTTTACAACACTAGCTGCAGAGGATTACCGCAATGTCCTAATGACAAAACGGCACTTTTTTTTTATACTGTACCTTTGTTGTTGATAGTATCTGTGTCTTCCAGGATGTACAGGCTGCGGATAGGGGCGTGTTTTCTGCGGCTAAATCGTCACTTCCTCTAAGCCGCACTGACTCCTGGGAGCTTGTGTCATTGTTCCCAGGAGTCAGTGCGGCGGCCTGTTGCAAGAGTTATCTCAGGATTTCAATCCTGGGAGTGACGTCATTGCCATCACAACGGGGCGGGACTTCCTATGACGCAGCTCGTTGTGATGGCAACCAGAGCTGTTGACGGCGCTGCGATGTCAATCTACTGCGCATGCGCGAGATTGCGAACAGAACGGGCAGTGCATGCTGGTTGATCAGCAGCACCGTATCCCAGGAAGAGGATGCTTGTGGGCTTCACATGCCCACAGGCAAGATGACAACCGTCTGGATCGTAATTTATAAGTTTCTTTATTAGGAGAAAACGAACAGCACTCATCTTTAAAAACCAAACAAGTGAGTTCTATATTCATAGCAAATTCATTGTCATTTTGCCAAAAAAGAAAAATCTCGGAGATAGTGGAACCCCACTTTAAGAACAAACCTACAGTCCATGTCTTTCTTGGGACCGCCTGTATACTGGTGTTCAGAGTACATGGGGCCTGGGGGTCCCACGCCTTTCCTTTTTTTAAATTTGGGTTCAGGGTTCCCCTTAATATCAATACAAGACCCAAAGGGCCTGGTAATGGGCTGGGGGCATTACCCATGCCGTTTTTCTCAATAATTTTCATCCATATTGCCGGGACCTGACATTACATTACAGCTGCAAACTGTTTTAAATGACTTTTATTCCTTTAGAAATGTCATTTTGTGCAGGGATTGTTCTAAACACGCACCACTTTACAGGCATACTATAGACACCCCCCAGGTACGATATTTAAAGGAATATTTCACTTTTATTTTTCACTTTAAGCATCATTAAAATCACTGCTCCCGAAAAACCGGCCATTTTTAAAACTTTTTTTTGCATTGATACATGTCCCCTGGGGCAGGACCTGGGTCCTCAAACCCCTTTTAGGACAATAACTTGCATATTAGCCTTTAAAATTTGCACTTTTAATTTATCACGTTCGAGCCCCATAGACTTTAACGGTGGTCGAAAGTTCACGCAAACTTTCGGTCCGTTCGCTTCTCCTGGATGCAAACTAAACCGGGGGGGGTTTCGGCTCATCCCTACACCCTAGGAACACTATATGTCTGGCGAAATGTGTCCATATATACCGCTCTTCCCAATAGCCCATGACGATGTTGGCATATGAGGGGGCAAAGTTTGCTCCCATAGCTGTTCCATGTTTCCGAATGTAGAACTGGTCCTGAACACAAAATAATTGTGCTCCAAGCAAAAACCTGTAGCATCAATCAAAAACTGTGCCAGTCTATAATTCATATCGGGATCTTTGGAAAGAAAATGTTGGAGTGCCTCTAGGCCTACACTGTGTGGAATCGAGGTGTAGAAGGAGACCAGATCCAAAGAGGCCCACAGGTAGTCTGTCTATGGGACTATGGGTTGTAAAAAGAAGTCAATATAATGAGATAGTCCAGAGGTAAAGCTATCGGTACTAGCTATGATGGGTCTGCCGGGAGGACATACAGTGGACTTGTGACTCTTTGGTAGGTGGTAAAAGTTGGGGGTACTGCATATGTGGGGCAGGAGGAACTGTTTTTCCCGTTTACATAATACCCCATCATCTGCAGCTCCCCCTACCAAAGAATTCAGTTCCACTTGGAACCCTAGTAAGGGGTCTCCTTTTAAGCTACTGTAAGTCTTCTGATTGGATAGTAGGGATATATCTGATTGGATATTCACAAGGTTCCCAGTGCAACAAATGTCCCATTTTTCTGGCGCCTGACTGTTTTTGTCATTTTATTAACATTTTCTGCATGTTTATTATGAATTTATTTGTTTGTAAATGTTCTTTCCTTTTCTTAAAGGATTTGGTACAGTCCTGCTGCCTTCACTTTGCCGGTGTACCATCCCCATGGCAACCAATCATTCAGATACCAAGTCTCTTCGAAGTAAATATAAGTTTAATGTATGTCTGTGAAGGTTTTCATTTATCTAGGTTATGGCATTTTTAGTAGTAGTTGGTCCTATTCAACTGAAATTCTTCTGTAATGTTGGAGATGCTTCGTAGCTTACCAAGCCACCTCTTCAGTTCTAATATAAACTAAAGACATGGCTTGGTAAGCTACAAAACATCTTAAACATTACAGAACAAGTCCAGTAGCTTAAGTATAATGTACTTTTAGGCTTATTCCATAAAAACACAGACACACAAAGGGTTGTAGACTATAACAACCAGTGTTCCGGGTACTGCAGTCAGATAAGGAGTGATGCTGGTTGTTATGCAGGTCTTATAACAGAGGTTCCCAACCTTTTGAAGAGCGAGGGCCACTTGGTAACCGGACGCGCGCCACAATGAGCAGAGGGGGCGGATCACAGGTCGTGTCCACTGAACATATGCAGAGCAGACAAGGACAGCAGCCTGCTCTAATCTATGGGCCCTCTGATCCGCCCAGACAGAAGGATCTCCTTCTGTTTTTTTTAGCGGATCGCATTGGAGGTAGGCTGGTGTAAATTGACACAAGTCTGTTTACAGGGCCGGTGCAAGGAATTTTGTCTACTTTGGCCAAAGTTAATTTTGGCGCTGCCCCTCCCCCACCATACCCACTATTGTGACAGGACGACATTGTAACAGGAGAGGGGTATGTGGGGAGTGTGACAGGTGTGGGGGCAGTTTTACAGGTGTGGGGGCAGTTTTACAGGTGTGGGGGCAGTGTGAAAGTTGGAGGGGCAGTATGTCAGGTGGGGGGGCAGTATGTCAGGTGGGGGGGCAGTGTGACAGGTTGGGTACAGTGTAACAGATAGGGGAACAGTGTGACAGGTGGGGGACAGTGTGACAGGAGGGGGACAGTGTGACAGGAGGGGGGGCAGTGTGAACGAAGGACACCTGGACACACACTTGCTCACACTCTGGGCACTGTGTATTCGGCAAGAGACGGCAATGTGCTGTGGTTAATGGTATGCTACATGGAGGGAGAACTCTCAGGGCAGGAAGCCTCTTACATAGTTACATAGTAGGTGAGGTCGAAAAAAGACACAAGTCCAACCTATGTGTGTGATATGTCAGTATTACATTGTATATCCCTGTATGTTGCGGTCGTTCAGGTGCTTATCTAATAGTTTCTTGAAACTATCAATGCTCCCCCCCGCTGAGACCAACGCCTGTGGAAGGGAATTCCACATCCTTGCCGCTCTTACAGTAAAGAACCCTCTACGTAGTTTAAGGTTAAATCTCTTTTCTTCTAATTTTAATGAGTGTCCACGAGTCTTGTTAAACTCCCTTCTGTGAAAAAGTTTTATCCCTATTGTGGGGTCACCAGTACGGTATTTGTATATTGAAATCATATCTCCTCTCAAGCGTCTCTGCTCCAGAGAGAATAAGTTCAGTGATCACAACCTTTCCTCATAACTAATATCCTCCAGACCCTTTATTAGCTTTGTTGCCCTTCTTTGTACTCGCTCCATTTCCAGTACATCCTTCCTGAGGACTGGCGCCCAGAACTGGACAGCATACTCCAGGTGCGGCCGGACAAGAGTCTTGTAGAGCGGGAGAATTATTGTTTTATCTCTGGAATTGATCCCCTTTTTAATGCATGCTAATATTCTGTTTGCTTTGTTAGTAGCAGCTTGGCATTGCATGCCATTGCTGAGCCTATCATCTACTAGGACCCCCAGGTCACTTTCCATCCTAGATTCCCCCAGAGGTTCTCCCCCCAGTGTATAGATTGCATTCATATTTTTGCCACCAAAATGCATTATTTTACATTTTTCTACATTTAACCTCATTTGCCATGTAGTTGCCCACCCCATTAATTTGTTCAGATCTTTTTGCAAGGTTTTCACATCCTGCGGAGAAGTTATTGCCCTGCTTAGCTTAGTATCATCCGCAAATACAGAGATTGAACTGTTTACCCCATCCTCCAGGTCGTTTATGAACAAATTAAACAGGATTGGTCCCAGCACAGAACCCTGTGGGACCCCACTACCCACCCCTGGCCATTCTGAGTACTCCCCATTTATCATCTACCCTCTGAACTCGCCCTTGTAGCCAGTTTTCAATCCATGTACTCACCCTATGGTCCATGCCAACGGACCTTATTTTGTACAGTAAACGTTTATGGGGAATGATAAAAGTAGAACAAAGTTGCACTGCCAATGATAAGACAATGAAAAATAGCAGCCAGCATCAACAATGTTTGGAATTGTGAAAGAAATATAATATGCGGTGCTAAGAGAATATAACAAGCCAAAGACACCTTTGGGAAGAATATTCACTATATTCGTGAGTGTAAAAAAAATGTGAATATGTTAGAACGTATTCATTCATCTGAAAAAAGGGAAAGGAGAGGGATCTCATATGAACATATCACAGTCACACATACTAAACAAATGCATAAAAGTCCATCAAGTGACTACACCCAAAATGTTTGACTAATCAAGGTAAGTCTGCTCAATAGATCAGTATATAATGAAGTTTCTAGATGGTTCATAGAAGAAATCAATATCGTCTCTTTATAGATGATTAATCAGTGCAATCCTCCTTAAAAGCACAGATAACAGAAATGCATGGTAGGCATGACTTCACACATGATAATAATAGATGTACATCAAACATCAGGGAAAGGCAATGGGTACTCTTACCCCAGGGTGTGGACCCACACACCAGCGGTGGTGAGTCGATCAAGCATGGAACGATCCTCCACGATGAATCATCCGACCAGGATTTCTGGAAACCAGATGGTGTGTAACAACATCAACTTTCAGGAGGTTCCATAAGAAGTGGTCACCATCCGAACTCCAGAGAGAAGGTGTGTTACTTCTTCCACCCGGCAGAGTAAATCATGAGAAGAGAAAAATAAAAAGACCTCCATATAGGAGTAGATAACTCTGGTATAAAAAATGTATTCAAATAAAAATGGTTAAAAAAATGTACAAGACATCACTCACGATGTGTACAAACGCGATCACAGACAAAGATAAAAAGAAAGCGTGGTATATCAAGCTTGGCAGGCTATGTACCGAACATGTTTCATACTGAATGTACTTCAACCACACCATCTGGTTTGCAGAAATCCTGGTCGGATGATTCATCGTGGAGAACCGTTCCATGCTTGATCGACTTACCACCGCTGGTGTGTGGGTCCACAGCCCGGGGTAAGAGTACCCATTGCCTTTCCCTGATGTTTGATGTACATATTTTATTACCATATGTGAAGTCATCCCTACCATGCATATCTGTTATCTGTGCTTTTAAGGAGTATTGCACCGATTTATCATCTATAAAGAGACTATATTGATTTCTTCTACCGTATGAACCATCTAGAAACTTCATTATATGCTGATCTTTTGAGCAGACTTACCTTGATTAGACAAACATTTTGGGTGTAGTCACTTGATGGACTTTTATGCATTTGTTTAGTATGTGTGACATGTTCATATGAGATCCCTCTCCTTTCCCTTTTTTCACAGTTTATGGGGAACTCTCTTACCTTGCACAGCAACCTGGCAGGAGCAGTCTGGAATAAAGGAGTGGGAACCGGAGTCTGGGGGCAGAGCTGCAGGGTGGAGCTGATGAAGCAGTTCAGCACAGAGAAGGTAAGGTTTCCTCCTGCTGTGCGCAGCACATCATCAGCTGCCAGTGGTCCTAGCAAGCAAGTCTCCTGTCACATCCATCTGTGACAAGGACTGACCCTGCTGGGACCGTGCTCTGCTATTCAAAGGCACCACCCACTCCCCCCTGACCTAGGAAAGGCAAGACAGTTATTTTTAAAATCCAAATCCCCAACAAGTGGCTGGGGATTTAAATTTTACTGCCCCCTATCCCGGTGCCCTAAGGTCCCCACCTGTCACACTCCCCCTCTCCTGACACACTGTCCCCCATCTATTACACTGCCCCCCACCTGTCACAATGTCCCCCGTCTGTCACACTGCCCCCCTACCACTTGACAAACTGCCCCCTTCCTGTCACACTTCCAAGATACCCCTCTCTTGGCACAATGCCCTTCTGTGGCAATAGAAGGTATGATGGGAGGATGGTGTGGACAGGGGCCAGTCGCCTAAGTAGACAAAAATCCTTGCACCGGCCCTATTTCCCTGGATGCTACATTGGTAAGTCAGGGATGAGGACAGTGATATTTCCAGGTATAGTGTGTTGCTGAGCTAGGGATGGGGCATAAGGGGATTTCTTGGCAGTTTGGCATTGGTACTTCTGTGAATACTCAAGTCTGTAAGAAGTTTGCCTGTCAAAATAAACTGGTATTTAGAATACTAGAGTCTACTGACTGTATAGGCATTTTTTTAACGAGAAGATCTCTTTAAATAATACATCACAAGTTTTCAGAGCTGACAGGGCTTATTAATGTAAGTAATAGAATTCTAAAGGATGATTCATGCCATGATTTAACTGTGACTAGCAAATGTGTGCCCATTCATGAACAAAGTAATTTTGGGAGTGGGTGTATTTTGTTGTGTAGTCATTTTCATAGTGTGTCATATCGAATATAAGAAATGTAGTTTATTTTGCACATTTCTTTTTTATATAATTGGTCTGTGCAAGACAAACATGGAGGAGGATTATAACAGAGGGAAGAGCATTAACAGAAAAAAGCAGTGGAGAATTATCACAGAATGTGTATGAATGCATAGATGGAAGTGAGGGGTGACAATAGAGAGCACAAGAATTAGCATTGATGGAATCGAGGAGTGATCACATTGAGGAGAAGCGTGGCATGGATGGAAATGAGGAGTGATCACAGAAGATATATGAGTTGGCATGGCTGGAAGTGAAGGAAAATTATTACGGGGGGGCAAGTGGGCATGAATGAAAATGAGGAGTGATCACAAGAGAGACATGAGTTGGCATGGAAAATGATTACAGAGAGGAGAAGAGTGTGCATTATTGCAAGTGGGGAGTGATCACAGAGAAGAAGAGAGTGGGAATGGATGAAAGTGAGGAGTGATCACAGAGAGGAAGAGAGTGGACATGGATGGAAATGGAGGAAATTATTATAGAGGGGAAGAGAGTGAGCATGGATGGAAGCAGGAGTGATTACAGAGAAGAAAAGAGTAAGAATATATGGAAGGGAGGAGTGATCGCAGAGAAGAAAAAAGTGGGCATGGATGAAAGTGAGTAGTGATCTCAAAAAGGAAGAGAGAGTGGGCATGGATGGAAGTGTCCAGGAATTACAGAGAAGAAAGTGGTAATGTATGGAAGTGAGCAGTGCTCATGGATGGAAATGAGGAGTGATCACAAAAGAGACATGAGTTGGCATGGAGGAAAATTATTACATAGGGGAGGAGAGTGGGCATACTTGGAAGTGGGGAGTGATAACAGAGAAGAAGAGAGTGGGCATGCATGGAAGTAGTAGTGAGTGATCACAGAGAAGAAGAGAGTGGGAATGGATGAAAGTGAGGAGTGATAACAGAGGAGAGAAGAGTTGGCCTGAATGGAAGTGGAGGGAAATTACTACAAAGGGAGAAGAGAGGGCATGCATGCAAGTTGGGAGTGATAACAGAGAAGAAACAAGTGGGTATGGATGAAAATGAGGAGACATCGCAGAGAAGAATAGGGTTGGATGGAAGCAAGGATTGATCAGAGAGGTGAAGACAGTGGGAATGGATGGAGGTGGAGAAAAATGATTATAGTGGGGAGAAAAGTGGGCATGGATGGAAGTGGAAATTAATACAGAGGTGTGTAAATTGGCCTTACATGATGGTGGGGAGTGATCACAGGGAAGAAGAGAGTTGGCATTGATGGAATTGGGGAGTGATCACAGAGAAGAAGAGAGAGGGCGTGGATGAAAGTGAGGATTGATCACAGAAGCGAGAAAAGTTGGCATAGATGGAAGTTGAGGAAAATGATTACAGAGGGAGGGGGAAAGGGGGCATGGATGGAAATGAGGAGTGATCCCAGAAGTGACATGAGTTGGCATGGATGGAAGTGGAGGAAATTTATTACAGAAGGGAGGAGAGTGGGCATACATGGAAGTGAGGAGTAGTCACAGAGATAAAGCAAGTGAGCATGGATGGAAGTGGGAAGTGATCACAATTGAAGAAGAGTGGGAATGGATGAAAGTGAGGAGTGATCACAGAGGAAAGAAGAGTTGGCCTGTAGGAAAGTCAAGGGAAATTATTACAGAGGGAGGAGAGAGGCAGTGCGGAGTATTAACAGGGAAGAAGCAAGTAGGCATGGATGGAAATGAGGAGACATCTGTCAGAAACCATGAATCAGACTGAGACAGATGTACAGTTAAATCATACTAGTTTAATAATAATTAATAATAAAAAAGGTAAAAACCTTTAAAACGTAGTCAAAACATAGCCAGAGTTCAGGAAACGGAACGGAAAGTCAGACAAGCCAAAATGTCAGTGAGCCAGAGAACAGCATAGTAGAACAGCAAGCAGGATCTGGAGCCAGAAGGAATGTCAGCCAAGCAACTTTTTAACAGGAACACAGGAGAGCATCTCTAGAGATGTGACCAAGGCAAAGGCAGAGATCATCTGGACTGGATGTTTTAAGTAGGCAGGACTGACGAGCAGGATAGCATCAACAGGTGAGTCACTGTGGAGAGATACGAGCTGGCAATTAGCCGACAGCTGAGCGGCCAGCTCAGAGAAGGAAGGGCTGAGCCAAGCCCTGACAGTATCCCCTTCTCAATGACCCCTCCCCCTCGGAGGACCACCAGGCTTGAGGGGAAAACATCTATGGAAATCACGGAGGAGGACAGGGGCATGTACACCCGAGGATGAGACCCAACATCGTTCCTCCGGACCGTACCCTTTCCAATGCACCAGGTACTGTATGCCCATGTAAGCAAAAGATCTCCCGAGCAAAAATGGAAGCCAGTTCATTACAAGTAGGCAACTTCTTATGTGGAATACAAAGATATTTTCGAGAACCGGTCAACCACCATAAGGATAACTGTGTTGCCCTGGGAGTTGGGTAACTCCACAATGAAATCCATAGACAGGTGGGTCCAGGCCTCTCTCCATTGAGTATGGGTTGTAGGCGGCCCACTGGAAGGTGTTGTGGAGTCTTACTCACATGGAACAGGCAGCTTCAAAGGTGGTTGCATCAGCGCGTAGACTAGGCCACCAGAATTGTTGGGAAATGGCCAAAAAGAGTTGATTCTTCCCAGGGTGGCCAGCAACCTTGGGAGAATGGTAAGTCTGGAGCAGGACAGTATAGAGACTCTCTGGGACAAAGCAGCGGCCACAAGATTTCTCAGGAGGAGCATGGATCTGGGCGGAATCACCCGAGGAATCACAGGAACCGGAACCGACTCCGACTTGGAAGGGGAGGAAAATTGTTGCGACAAAGCGCCAGCCCTTACCTTCTTAGTACCGGGTAAGAATGAGACAATGTAATTGAAACTAGACAAGAAAAGAGCCCATCGTAACCCTTCTGGGAGAGAGGCGTTTAGCCTCAGACAAGAATGTGAGATTCTTATGGTCAGTAAGAATGAGAACCGGCACAGTGGTACATTTGAGGAGATAGCGACCATTTTAGCCCTGAAAGAATGGAGACAACAGCTCTCTGTCACCAATTTTGTAATTGCACTCCGCAGGTGACAATTTCTTGGAAAATTAGCCACAGGAAGCATAGCGCTCTCAGAGGTAGGACATTGAGACAGAAGGGCGCCAACTCCAGTCTCAGAAGCATCAACCTTAAGGATAAAAGGTAACTATGATCTGGATGTACCAATACAGGAGCAGAAACAAAGGCAGCCTTGAGACTCTCAAAGGCCTTAATGGACTCTGGAGACCAACTCTGTGAGTTACCGTCCTTTCTGGTCATATCAGTCAGGGGCTTGACCAGAGACGAGAAGTTACGAAAAAAAACTTCCAATAATAGTTGGCAAAGCCCAGGAAACGCTGCAGAGGACGTAAACCCATGGGTCAGGGCCACTGTAGAACTGCCGAAAGTTTCTCTGGGTCCATCGAAAAACCAGCAGTGGAAATGACATAACCCATGAATTTAACCTGTTCACGATGGAATTCACACTTCTCCAATTTACAGTAGAGATTGTTCTCTCTTAGTTTCTGAAGCACACAACAGACATCGGTGTGGTGGCTCTCCAGGGACTTGGAAAATATGAGGATATCGCTGAGATAAACCACCACATATAACTGCAACAAATCTTGGAGGACATCATTAATAAATTCCTGGAAAACTGCTGGGGCGTTACAAAGTCAAAAGGCATTACGAGGTACTCATAATGGCCTGTTCTGATATTAAATGCAGTTTTCCACTCGTCGCCCTCCTTAATCCTCACAAGATTATATGCCCCTCTAAAATCAAGCTTTGTGAAAACCGTTGCTCCCTTGAGGGGGTCAAATAATCGGATATCGGATAGGCATTCTTAATCGTGAAACGATTGAGACCCCTATAATCAATACAAGGTCTCAGTTCACCACTCTTTTTCTTCACAAAGAAGAAACCAGCACCAGCAGGGGACGAGGATTTGCGGATGAAACCTCGAGAAAGTGCATCTGCTACATACTCTTCCATGGCCTTATCCTCCAAGACCGACAAAGGGTAAACCCAGCCATGAGGGGGTATGGCACCAAGTTGAAGGTCAATTGCGCAATCATACGGCCGGTGTGGAGGCAAACTACCGGCTTGATCTTTGTCAAAGACATCACTAAAATCGTGGTACTCCTCTGGCAGGGAGGAGAATGAAGAGGTGCACAGGACCTTGGCTGCCTTCTGGAAGCATGTCTTATTGCATTGTGGTGACCAGGAGAGAACCTCAGCACGGAGCCAATCAAAAGAGGGGTTGTGCCTCTGTAACCAAGGATAACCAACAACCAGCGGAAACTTAGGTGAAGAAAGAGCTTGGAATTGGATTGAGTGTCACGCTGCTGCTGCAGCAGAATCGAGTGCTTCGATACAAAGGCAGCATCAATGAACAGGCCTGCAGCCCCAGAGTCGATTACAGCCTGTATCTCGATGGACGACTCAGCCCAAGAAAGGGTGACCGAAACCAGGGGCTTATCCTTCTGGATAACTGGGGTCGAAACAACGCCACCTAAGGTCTGTCCGGGACAGGACCTCAAGGTTCGGGTGTTCCCTGGACGGGTAGGACAAGACTTCAAAAAGTGACCTGCCTGGCCACAATAAAAGGTACAATCTCTCCCTCCTCCTATAGGTTCTCTCATCTGCAGAGAGACACGTGAAGCCCATGTGCATGGGTTCATCTTCACTGACCGACTCGGCAACCAGGAGGCATGGGTGGGACTGCAAAGCTCGGAGGCAAACGTACAGGAGGCTTCCGCAAGCGCTCCTTAAAAGAGAGTCTTTCTCTGAGTCTGGAGTCAATGAGGATGGTAAACGTGATCAACTTCTCCAGCTCAGTGAGTATATCTCTCGGGCTGCTATCTCATCCTTGATGGAATCCGAGAGACCATGAGAAAAAGCAGCCACGAGGGCCTCATTGTTCCAAGCAACCTCTGCTGCCAGAGTACGGAATTCAATGGCATAGTCGGCAACAGTTCCCATACTCTGATGGACATGAGGCACTTGGCAGCAGAAGCGGAGCATGCGGGAACATCAAATACCCTTTTAAAGCACAAACACAGGGTAACTCAAGACAACAGGTTTTTGCATCTCCCATAGAGGGTTCGCCCAGGCTAAGGCTCTCTCAGAAAGCAAAGATATCACAAAACCTACTTTGCTTCTCTCCGTGGGAAACGCCTGGGGCAGCATCTCAAAGTATATCTCAATCTGGTTGAGAAACCCTCTGCATTGAACTGGATCGCCCCCAAATCATTGGGGAAGTAGAGTGGAACCAGACATACCTCTTATAGAGGTAATACTTGAGGCGGTTGCCTGCACAGAGACTGGCACAGCAGCAGGGACGGCCTGCAACTCAGGTTGTACTGGAGCAACCACAGTGAGAGATTCCAGGTGAGCCGCGCGACTCAGGAGTGTTTGTAACGCCATGGCAAACTGATCCATGCAGTGAGCTTGCTCATCGAATCTGGAAAAAATATTACCAACAAGTGGATTGACTGTATCTTCTGAATTCATGGACTTCGCCTGCTGTCAGAAACCATGAGATCAGACCGAGACAGAAGTACTGTTAAATCACACTTGTTTAATAAAGTAAATAGAACAAACGTAGTCAAAACATAGCTAGATTTCAGAAACTGGAACGGATAGTCAGACAAGCCAAATGTCAGGGAGCTGGAGATGAGCGTAGTAAAACAGCAAGCAGGATCTGGAGCCAGAAGGGATGTCAGCCAAGCAAGTTTTGACAGGAATGCAGGAGAGCGTCTCTGTGATATTGACTAAAGCGAAGGCAGAGATCCTCTGGGCTGGATGGCTTAAGTAGGCAGGACTGATGAGCAGGATATCATCAGCAGTTGAGTAACTGTGGAGAGATAGGAGCTGGCAGTTAGCCGACAGCTGAGTGGTCAGCTCAGAGAAGGAAGGGCTGAGCCCAGCCCTGATGCTACGCTCACCCTCTGAATCTATTCTATACTCTCAAACTCGCATCTTTAATCTCTCCCTCTCTTCTGGCGTCTTCTCCAACTCTCTAAAACATGCCCTAATCACCCCTAGCCTTAAAAAGCCGTCAATCTTCACAACCTACGTCCCATCTCCTTACTCCCCTTCTCCTCCAAACTCCTTAAATGACTGGTCTACGACCGACTAAGCGACCATATGACTTAGAACAAACCTCTTGATCCCCTTCAGTCTGGATTTCGCCTGCAACACTCTATGGAAACTGCCCTTCTTAAACTCACACGCGACCTACTAACGGCTAAAACGGACACTATTATATACTACTCCCCCTGGACCTTTCTGCTGCCTTTGACACAGTGGACCACCCCCTCCTCCTCAAAAAATTCCACTCCCTAGGTCCTAGGTGTAATCCTGGACTCTGAACTATCCTTTCGGCCCCACATCCAGCCACTGTTCAAAGCTTGCCACCTCAACATCTCCGAGATACACCCCTTCCTAACCAATGACACCACAAAGCTTCTAATCCACTCCCTGCTCATCACTCGTCTCAATTACTGCAACTCCCTCCTCATCGGCTTACCTTTAAATAGGCTATCCCCCCTTCAGTCCGTCATGAACGCTGCTGCCAGGCTCATCCACCTTACAAACCACTCAGTGTCTTCTACACCCCTCTGCCAATTCCTCCACTGGCTGCCACTCAACCAATAAATTAAATTCAAGATACTAACCATAACTTACAAAGCCATGCATAACCTTGCCCCCAGCTACATCACTAACCTGGTCTCCAAATACCAACCAAATCGTTCTCTTGCTCCTCCCAGGACCTCCTGCTCTCTAGCTCCCTTGTCACCTCATCCCATGCTCGCCTCCAGGACTTCTCCCAAGCCTCTCCCAACATCTGGAAAGCTCTACCCCAATCTGTCCGACTAGATCCTGCTTTGTCCACTTTCAGACGATCCCCGAAAACACATCTCTTCAGAGAAGCCTATCTGACCCCCATCTAACAACTGTACATTTATTTTCTCCATCAGCACATCCCCCCACAGTTATTACCTCTTGTATCTCTTGACCCTCCCTCTTAGATTGTAAGCTCTAACGAGCAGGGCCCTCTGATTCCTACTGTATTAAAGTGTATTGTATTTGTACTGTCTACCCTCAAGGTGTAAAGTGCTGCATAACCTGTCGGCACTATATAAATCCTGTATAATAATAAGGTATTCTGAATTATGTATTTTACAGTATGTGACACCAGATAAATGGCTTTTTTCTTTGCAATATGAAATATACTTATGCATATATTATTTGCAGTATAATCCATTGTTAGAATATGTAACCCTATGAGGAAGACTAATAAGCTGAAATGCGTTGGGCTTTCTTCTCTGACAAACTAAAGGAATATTGGTTGTTGCTATATATTGCACACCATGCTATATGGAGCTGCTTTGTAAATTTTTTTATATTCACTACAGTAAACGATATATATTTTAATGGTTAGTATTTAATCAAGATTTGTCATTTATATAAAGATTTATCAGTTTCTGCACTAATTGGTACCGTACAATCCAAAAAATCCCCCTTCCTGTGCCTCTTTTACTTTTGAAGGTTCATGAACTACTTTGCCGTGTTTTGATGCACATAGGGCAGCCCAATCAAGTAAATGGGCTGCCCTATTCATGACACAAAAACGTGCATATGCACAGCGTGATTTTGCACACAATCATGTAATGCTAAATGTAAATGCAGGCTGAGATTTCAGATCACTACTGAGCGGGGCAAAACAAAATATTTTAAAAATATTCTTTTGTGTGGATAGTCACAATTAGATTAGCATTTTGCATCCACATGAATATGTAGACACTGCTTGTAGATACTA
The DNA here is from genome assembly GCA_037952925.1 of Lithobates clamitans. Taxonomy (NCBI): domain Eukaryota; kingdom Metazoa; phylum Chordata; class Amphibia; order Anura; family Ranidae; genus Lithobates; species Lithobates clamitans. Next base: position 801,076 of record JBBGZY010000261.1, read on the forward strand.
ATCCTGGATGGATTTGAAAAAAAAAATAAATAAATAATAAGCTAAAAAAGAATCGTAACCTTAAAAAAAATATATTGAACAAACCCAGTCTTAATGTCAACATACTACTTATTTTTTTCCAACAAGAATTTTAAAAACATTCTCCTTTTAATATATGTTCTTGTAACTTCAAGTCTCGCATTGGTTGGTATTTCTACAATTTGCACCATTTAGTGGCATTTAAGGAACATGCTCAACACTTTTCTCTGTGTGCAGCTTCATCTGCACTCAGTTGCCCTGGAGCAGTAGTACCATAAACACGCCTTAGTATTAACTGTACACTTCAGACCCCCTCTTTGATCTCTAACCCACAAGAGATCTTTTCTCTCTCCACACTTGTAATCTTGAAGCAGTTCAAACTCTCATAAATCAACACGATTGCAGCCTCTAACTACAAAGGAAAAATGAGAGCTCATATACCTCATTGGCAGAAAAACAGCCCACTTGTCCGTATTTATCACAACTGCCGCTTCAAGAAAATTGAAATTGTTTTTGTAAGTGAATCCTATATTGAATACAGTAATTATAGTGCTATTATAGATCCTGTGCAATGGTAGCGAGGGCCATGGAACACATTAAAGGGGTAAGTTATTGTTTTGCTTCTGTTTATGGTAATGGAAGTGAAATGGGAACCATTATAGAAAACGTTGCTATAAGATGTTCCATAACATTTTAAGTGGATTTTTCCAATAAATAATATGTAGAACTATCTATGCAAGCATCCCTTTTAGTATAATAAAATAGATACATCAGCTGCAATGAAGTTTTTCTAGTTATTTCAGTGTCAGAGGTTGGATTAAGAAAAAAAAAATTAATAAACCAACTGAGAGACTCTTAATACCTACCTCTTCGGCAAGTGGCAAGTCCTTATTTAAGTCTCCTCAAAATGGAGCAAGGGTTGACTTCTGTCAGGTTTTTTTTTGTAGCCTGTGTGCCTATTGGGGAGATTCCTACTTCCTGTTAGGACAGGAAATAAGAAATCTCTGCATTGGGGACATAGACAAAAACACATTTTTGGAAGACTGAGGAAAGAGGTGTTAGAACGCTGGTAAAATGTTTGTCGAGAGTGACCAGGTGTCCCGAGAGCCGCACAGCAAGTCAAGACCTACTGCATGATAGTGAATGGCAGTCTCAGCCTGGACCCCTGCCAGGCCACGTCCCCAAACGTGTTTCACGCCGCTCACCAGAGCTTACTCATGGGGATCTCTGGCAAAATTTGTGTCTCTATGCCCTAATGTTCTGGAGACAACTGTTCTGCCCATTTTTTGTGCAGGTCTCACAGGGAGAGGAAATAAGGACGGACGGTGAGCCAAAAAATAAAAATCTGACAGATACACACTCTTCACACAATTTCACTAAAAAAGTAAAGTTGGGCTTTAACATGTATAACAAATCATTAATAGCAGCTAAGGTAAAACACCAGCATTTTTTATCTTTATTTTGGGTGGATTGAGGCAGAATTTAAGGTCTCCCTGTTCTCCAATTTTTCCAATGATTATACCACTATGGAGTCAGTGAAACATCATGGACTCTCAATACAGTTTTATGCCCCGTACACACGGTCAGACTTTCCGACGGAATATGTGCGATCGGAGCTTGTTGTCGGAAATTCCGACCGTGTGTGGGCTCCACCGGACTTTTTCCATCGGAATTTCCAACACACAAAGTTTGAGAGCATGCTATAAAATTTTCCGACAACAAAATCCGATCTTTTAAATTCCGATTGTGTGTAGACAAATCCGACGGACAAAGTGCCACGCATGCTCAGAATAAATTAAGAGACGAAAGCTATTGGATATTGCCCAGTTTATAGTCCCGACGTACATGTTTTACGTCACCGCGTTCAGAACGATCAGATTTTCCGACAACTTTGTGTGACCGTGTGTATGCAAGACAAGTTTGAGCCAACATCCGTCGGAAAAAATCCATGGATTTTGTTGTCGGAATGTCCGATCAATGTCCAACCGTGTGTAGGGGACATTAGAGGGAAAATGCATTCCACAGCGAAACCAAGACATCCAACACACAGCTGTCTATGGTTAGGCCACCCAAAGCGAGGTAATGGCAAAAATAAAGATCAGAAGGAGTATCAAACGCTTTCCTAAAAGCAATGTCAAATGTTTGGTGATAAAAATTCTGTTTTATTAGGTATGCCAGTTAAAAGATAACTTCATCCCTAGTGTATTTTCTTATTGTGAACACTTATAGTTGTATAGTTATACAAAAAAAAAAAATGGAAGTTTGTCACAAGAATTTGTTCAGCCATCACGAATTCTGACCTAATTTTTCTTAACAAGTTAATTTCCTATGATCATCAGTTCCATCTAGTGGCCATAATGCAGTATTTTCCTGATTGAGATATTTAAGGGAAAAACACATTGTGGCCACTAGATGGAGCTGATGATTATAGAAAACCAACATATTAAGCTAAATATGGTCACAGTTTGTGATGATTGGGCGAATGCTTTTGACATTTGTCCACCACATTTTTTTTAGAAGTATACCCCATATTGTTTTTATTGTGATCTATAGCAGAACCTACCACAAAGGCTACAATCAGGTGTTGAAAGCAAAGTCTTTGTAGCAAGGAAACACTATTAGGGATTGTTCACTTACCAAATTTCATTATGTAAAACTGCTAAATTCAGTTTCCAACTTCAGGCCTACTAGGTTAGAGATAATTAACCATTCACCAATTCTTTTACAAGTCATTTTATAATGTCAGGTTAATAAAAACTGAATTACAGTTAATAAAGCGAGTGCTCAACTCCATGTCCAAGGAGCAAAACTCAGTGGCAAACAGCAGGTGGATCAATCTTGATTACAGATATATTTAATTTTTTATAAAGCTACAAAGCCAATATGTTTCTAGACTTTTATAGTTTCCACTTCATTTGGGCTGTTTGCTTAGCACTTCAGTTCATAAAGCAAGAAAAAGTATTTAAAACCTGTCTTTACAGCAAGAAAGTCTTTTTTTTTTTTTTTTTGTATAGGCAACACATAACAAAAAAGATTTGCTGTTAGCAGGGAAATCATAATTGCTAATGAAAAATAAATAAAAACGCCCTTAAATTTTAAACTGTAGTCACCTTTGACTTTCTAAAACCACATTATGCTTTTTTGCAACTCTGGCAATAGTACTCTGTGTACTTCTTTTCCAGAGCTGTCATCCCTCTCTTTGCCTTTTATGACATACCTGCCAAGGGTTGGGGGTTGAAGAGGGGATTGCAGCATTTTAAAGCACAACGCTATAACTGAGTATGTGATTATAGTTGTCAGGCCCTCCCCACCTATCACTTGCTGGAATGGAATATCTCATTATCCACACAATAAAAGTAGGTAAGAGTCTGCATAGAAGCTAACCAAAATTGTTGCAATAAATATAAAAACTCAGGTTCTCAACAAAACTGAAATTTGAACAGTAACCCCTTCCCAGTCACAAATTCATAATTTGTATATTCACTCTCCCCAACAGAATACCCTAAGTGCCGGTTCACACAGGGGCGACTTGTCAGGCGACCAGCAGAAGAAGATAGAATACGCCGCGGAGGAGATGCTGGACGAGAACGCCGGAGGAAGAACCAGAAGAGCCAGAAGAGCCAGAAGAACCAGAAGATGAAGGAAGATAGAAGAAAGAAGAAGCATTTAAATAAAGGAATTGTCAAAAACTATCTCTTGTCATTTTTAACATTTTTGACAGTTTTTTAGTGAAATGGTAGGGGTAAGTACCCCCTTACCATTTCACACAGGGGGGGGCCGGGATCTGGGGGTCCCCCTGTTAAAGGGGGCTTCCAGATTCCGATAAGCCCCCCGCCCGCAGACCCCCACAACCACCGGCCAGGGTTGTGGGGATGAGGCCCTTGTCCTCATCAACATGGGGACAAGGTGTTTTGGGGGGCTACCCCAAAGCACCCTCCCAATGTTGAGGGCATGTGGCCTGGTACGGTTCAGGAGGGAGGGGCGCACTCTTGTCCCCCCCTCTTTTCCTGCGGCCTGCCAGGTTGCATGCTCGGATAAGGGTCTGATATGGATTTTTTTTTTGGCGCGGGGTTCCCCTTAAAATCCATACCAGACCTGCAGGGTCTGGTATGGAATTTAGGGGGAACCCCACATAAAATTTTGCCCGGGGTTCCCCTTAATATCCATACCAGACCTGAAGGGCCTGGTATGGAATTTAGGGGGCCTCCCACGTCTTTTTTTTTAAATTTTGGTTTGGGATTCCCCTTTGGGGAATTCCCATGCCGTTTTTATCAATGAACTTCTATGTGTATTGTCGGCAATGCAATAGCCGCGGGTAGTTTTAAATGGGTTTTTTCCTTCAAAATGTCATTTTGCTGTCAGACTGTTCTAAACACAGGAAACATGCGCCCCTTTACAGGCATACTATAGACACCCCCCAGGTATGAAATTTAAATGGATATTACACTTTTTTTTTTTTATTGTTTGACTTTAAGCATTATTAAAATCACTGCTCCTGAAAAAAATGGCCGTCTTTAAAACTTTTTTTTGCATTGATCCATGTCCCCTGGGGCAGGACCCAGGTCCCCAAACACTTTTTATGACAATAACTTGCATATAAGCCTTTAAAATTAGCACTTTTGATTATTCATGTTCGTGTCCCATAGACTTTAACGGTGTTCGCGTGTTCGAACGAACTTTTTTCCTGTTCGCATGTTCTGGTGCGAACCGAACAGGGGGGTGTTCGGCTCATCCCTAGTTATGATATAGTAAACACATGCAGACTAAAAGCATCAATGACAAAAAAAAGAAAAAAAAAAAACCTTCAGCCTGCAGATAGCATTTCAGCCAGAAGGTGTCAGTGTTCATCTATTAATCTTGTAATTGTCAGATACAATCACAGTATTAAAATAAATAAAAAAAATAAAAATACATTAATACAAAATAGAAATTAAAAATTTACTTTTTTTGAAAAACATTTCAGCATGTGTCAGCCTCTAATAAAAAAAAGAACATGGTTTTATTACAAAATGCTTTATATAACCTTAAAAATATATATAAATATTTCAGGTATGCAAATTAGCCATACCGGTATTGTCAAGCTAACCAACATATACTGACACTGCTATATTTTGCCAAGGCATCAAAAAAATAAAAAAATAGATGACTCTATAATCTACCTATACCTTAACAGTGGCAGTGCGAGGTAATATGAAAGAAACTGCCTGTAGCAAGTAAACAGATTCTCTGGCTGCTGTTTTCAGTGGTTACAAAAGAAAAAGTTTGGTTGCTAAGGGCAATGCATTCAATTTCCTTTCCTGCAGCTTTTATACTTCGTACTCTTAGGTCAAACAGCCCAGCACAGGTTCATATTACCTGCAGCCCTCTTATTTCACTGGAACTAGATTAAAGAGAAAATACAAAAATAAAACACATCAAAAGAGCCAGTTCATTAAAGATTTATATTCTCCCTCTTCACATCAAACATTATCTTCAGCATGCAGAGAAATATCTGCAGGTTTGAATAAAATTGAGGTCTTCTGTTTTCATTGAATTAGGGTTTGCTATTCATGACATTTAGCATTCTTGTAGGTTTATGAAAATATTGTAGGTTTTGGATAGGATTTTATGTTAGCTTGACAAAAAAAAACCTCCCAGATGAGCCTGTGCTAGTTAATGTAAATCACACCCTATCTAGACAGTTAACTCCCTTTGCAGTTTTATATTGCATTGAGAACTGTCTGTCCTTGGACAATGAAGAAGTATTGTACAGAGATAAGATAATCAGTCTACAGATTGTGCTGACAATTTTCTATGCTGAAATTTGTGAGGTTTTGGCAGATAGTACCGTATCGGTATATTTGCAGGCATTTAAAATGCTTCCATTGTGCTATGTTGCATCCCATCCTGACCAATCAGGAGGTGTTGTGTCATCAAGTCAATCACAACATAAATGCATAGCAGGAGCAAAGCAGATGGAATTTTCTGAAATTAGAGAAACAAGTCTTGTCATTATGTGTCACAGTTAGGGCCGCTGATAGGGGAGTACTACCATTCCTCCTGTAGGAAGGGGGGACCGAACAGGGAGGGGATCGCTGGAGCAGAGCCAATTGCAGAACAATGCCCCGTGCAGCTCTCTGCAGCAGCTGAAAGCCGGTTTCTCATACTCTTCCTCCCAGAGGGAATGAGTGGCCATCTGTGCTGAGACATATGGTAGGGATTTGGGGAGGGGAAGGGGGGGATTTGTGCTAGGAGGAGGGTTTGGGTGAGATTTGAGTCAGGAGGGGAAAATGTTTGTGCTAGAAGGGGGGTGGGGAATTAGTGCAGGGAGTAAGAATTTGCGCTGGGAAGGGTATTTTAGAGGAGGTTGTGCTAGAAGGAGGGATGTGGGAGAACATGTTTTAGGAGGGGGATTGGAGAAAGAAGATTTGTGCTATGAGGAGGTGTGGAAATTTGGGCTAATAGGAGGGATTGGGAGGATTTTTGCTAGGAGAAGGGATTAGGGGGGATTTGTGCTGGCAGGGGGGATATGGGGGAGAAGATTTGTGCTAGGATAGAACGTTTGAGAAAAGAAAGAGGATGTGTTCTAGGCAGGTGATTTTTTTGGGGTGAGGGATATTTGTGCTGGGAGGGGGAATTGGGGTGGAATTTGAGCTGGGAGGCGGGACTGAGGGGGGGGAGATTTGAACTGGGAGGAGGGGAATATGTACATTATTGTTGGGAAAGAATCTTGGCTTGCAGGCAAAATTTAGGTTTTTCATGTATGACAGAAAGTTTGTGTCCACTAATAATGATTTTAAAGTATTTTTAGTGAAAATATCAGCGAGATATTTCCGCGGGGTGGGGGGTGTTCCTGTCACGGAGGCTTTACCGGACCCCATGATTTGAACAGCAGCTCTGGTCACAGTAACAGTGTGGGTCTGCTCTCAGTGCCATACCATTCAAATAAACAGGCAGCACATTTACCTGTCATCAGTGCTTGCTATTGACTGTCAGTAATTCTTCTCAATGGCTTCTCCTAGCACAAACAAAAATTCCATGGTTGGTGACGTTGGCACACACATAGTGGTTGATTTAAAGGAAAATCAACTACGCAGTTTGCAAGTGCAGTTGCACTCTACGTTTAGTAAATGAGGGAAAGCTCTGCTGGCTTTCATCATCCATACATGTGCAAGCAAAAATGCTTTTTTTTTTTTTTAATTCCCTTGCATGTGATTAGGTATTCTTTACAAAGTAAAACCTCACCTTATTCACTAAGCTCGGCAGCAAATTCCCTTGCAGAGTACAACTGCACTTGCAAAATGCACAGTCTATTGCAGTGGCGGCTGATGCTCCATTTTTGGGGGGGGGGGGCGGCAAACAAACCACCAGCAACCCCACAACACCCCCCCCATCGCTTGCTCACTCATCCGCCCACCAGCCCCGCACTTACCCCATCTGGGTCGACCTGCTTCCTGATTGGCCGGTAGGAGAATCAGGAAGACAATAGCAAATATTAATTTGCTATTGTCACACATCTGGGTGGGCTCAGGGTGCAGTGCTCTGCGCCCCGAGCCCACCATTTTTGAAGCAAGTTAGAGCCTCGGGCTCTAATCATGTGCCTCCAAAAAAAAAAAAAAAAAACATTAAAATCCAATGCATCCAGCACCCTGGATGTAGATTAGGGGCCAGACGCAGGAATTAGGGGGGTGGCGCCCCTCTGCCAATTATGCGTCCACTAGTCTATTGGTCTTTAGTAAATCCACCCCCATAGACTAGCAGGCATTTGGTGGGGTCAGTTTTAGGGTTGGTAACTAATGCTGGCCATACACTATACGAAAAATCGGCCAAACCCATTTTCGAATCCATTTTTTTGTTTGTTTTTATACATATAGTGCAAACAGTTTGGACGGGAAACACATTAACCTTTCAATTTATCGTTTGTTTGGCAGAAAATTTCCAAACTTGTCCTTCATTTTTTCAGCTCAAAAACGTCCCAATGATTATCGTGCCCATTAACTGTCCGAAAAACGAACAAACTAAATGACTGCATTTCAGCCGATTTTTCGTATAGTGTATGGCCAGCAAAAAGCTCAGATTTAGGAAGAAAAACTAAGTTATTGGATCTAGAACAGTGTTTCTTAAACTGTGTGCCGGGGCAGATTTGTGGGTGTGCCGTGGGATATTTTGGGGAGCCGTCACTGTAACAGTAGTTAAACTCCATCAGTGACCGTCAGACCCCACCGGCCAGGGTGGGAGGACAGGCAGTCTGTGTTGGAGCGCGGCATGACACGCAGTTACCTGACGGAAAGTGGTTCGCAGGGAGGAAGTGTTTTTAGAGCATGAGTGATAGAAGAAAGGAGCCTCTCTGGGCTTTCTCAAGCTCTCCGAGCCCTGTACCAACCACTGTGCCAGCACCACAGAAGCACCTTTGTACCTATGATGTGCCTGTATACTTCCTCCCTCATGTGAGCTAAATCTTTTAAATGTTATTACTGTAGATACCACTACTAACTACACCCCCCCCCCAAAAAAAAATTGGTAAATCCTTTCAGGTGTACCGTGAAAATTTTTAGATCTTTTTGGTGCACCGCAAGATAAAAAAAGTTTGAGAAACACTGGTCTAGAAGGTTTAGGTCACTTAGTTGTGTGACTGTTTGGTAAACATATATAGGGGGTGGGCGTATTTACACCCTCTTACACATTAAGGACTTACCTGTTTGCTTACACTGGGATGGCACATTAATCATTACTGGCACATATTCAATATGCAATTTGTTTTATTTTATTTTATTTTATGTTCAGAGTGCACATTTGGGCACCCAGTAGAGATCATATATTTAATTAGGTATCCAATACAGGTAGCGCCACCTACCCCTATTCATAAACTCATTCTAAATTTAATCCACCCCTGTGAGGGTGGTTTTAAATAAGGGGGGGCTGCAAGCCTGGGTCCGTGAGCGCGGAAACTTCTCTCTATTACTGTTTGGTAAATTGTCTAGCTGTTTAAAAATTACATTTTAATACATTTTTTTTTTAAATGTGCATCTTTACTGGGGCACCTGCACTCAAAACATTGAAGAGACATACTGGAAATTGCAAATAAAAAAAAAAAACCTACAATTACTCCAGAAGCCATATTGTCATTTAATGTTATTTAAAATGATCTTTCCGTTTCAATATGCAGCAGCTGTAATTTTCTATAAAGTCAATGCAATATGGCTCCTGGAGGCTTTGCATACACAGTTGATGTACACAACATGTGCCCAGAAATTTCATTTCCTGCTCATTTGAAGCACTTTGCACTGTGAGGTTTTAGGCAAGTCAGGTTTTAGGCATTCTGTGCAACTAAAATGTAATTTTTGTCAAGATACTCCCTAAGCCCCCTTTCACACCAGTGCGGCTTTGAAATGGCGCTACTTCAGCGCCATTTCAAAGCCACACCTCAGTGCAATTTGCACTGCCGATGTAATTGCGGCTTGCGACTTCATACAAAAGAAGTCTATGCAAGCCACAATGAAGTCAGCAAAAAGTAGTGCAGGAACCTTTTTCAAAATCGCTGCGACATGGCTCAAGACAATTTGAACGGTTCCTTTGTCGACATTAGGGTACAACTTGTCATGTGATTTGGAACTGTCAAATCACATGACAAATCGCTATTCACTATTCTAATGAATTAATCTCTCCCATTCACAATCAGTCCTGCACAAGATATGATCTGACAAGGAGCTATTATTTCAGAGCAGAAACTGACAGGGCTCTGCAACAGGTTGTTCCAATCCTTGCAATGTACATACAGAGGGGAATGTTGTTTTTTGGGGGGGGGTTTTTACAACAAAAAGTTATTTAACCACTTGGCGACCGGCTCATGCCAATACACGTTGGCAGAATGGCACCGCTGCGCAAACGAACGTACGTACCCATACGGCGGCTCCTTTAAAAGCCGTAACAGGCGCGTCCGCTGCACAGCGGGGGGATCCGATGCGTGTGGCTGGTGGGAGTGATCTCCTCAGGCCACCCGCATTTAAGGGCACGAGAGCCAGAACGTGGATTTGTGTGTGTAAACACACAAATCCCTGTTCTGACAGGGGAGGAGAGACAGATTGTCTGTTCCTACTAAGTAGGAACAACGATCTGGCTCCTCCTGTAGTCAGTCCCATCTCCTCACAGTTGGAAACACACATAGGGAACACATTTAACTCCTTGATCGCCCACTAATGTTACCCCCTTCCCTGCCAGTGACATTTACACAGTAATCAGTGCATTTTTAAAGCACTGATCACTGTATAGATGTCAATGGTCCTAAAAAAAAAGGGCCAAAAGTGTCCTTCTCTGTCCGCCACAATGTCGAAGTCCAGATAAAAATCGCTGATCGCCGCCATTACTAGTAAAAAAAAAAAAAAAAAAAAAGCAATAAAAATGCCATAAATCTATTCCCTATTTTGTAGACGCTATAACTTTTGCGCAAACCAAAAATATGTAGATGAATCCATATCGGCCTAAACTGATAAAGAAATTTATTTTTTAAAAAGATTTTGGGGGATGTTTATTATAGCAAAAAGTTAAACATAGTTTTTTTTTCAAAATTGTCGTTTTGTTTTTTCTTATAGCGCAAAAAATAAAAACCGCAGAGGTGATCAAATACCACCAAAAGAAAGCTCTATTTGTAGGAAAAAAGGACGTCAATTTTATGTGGGTACAACGTCGCACAAGTGAGCAATTATCATTTAAAGCAACGCAGTGCCATATCGCAAAAAATGGCCTGGTCAGGAAGGGGGTAAATCCTTCCAGGGATAAAGTGGTTAAAGGAGAAGTACAGCCAAAGCTCGTTTGGCTGTACTTTTCCTGTGGATCACAGGAGTGCAGTTCGTTTTGCATTCCTGTGACCTGTTTTCAGCAGACAAGGGACTGAAGTGCTCTCCGCTGACGTCACAGAGCCGGTCCAGTCTCAGGCAAGATCGCAACAATGGAGTCGGGATCTGCCCACATGCCTGGACCAGTACCTGACTCAGCCTCTCAGCGAGCTTCTGCGAGCCTGAGCCAGTCACTCCTGCCTCCTCCACAGCCCAGCGCTACAGTCAGCGAGGAGGGGGCAGAGCAGAGAGCGGTGACTGACAGTCACCAGCTCTCTGCTTGGGGAGCCCCGAGAACCAAGCGATTGGTGGTGTTAGATCACTCGGTTCTCAGTGTTAGAGGCGGCGGGGGACAGATGCAGCTTTGGACTGTTGCTGCATCCACCTAGGCAAGTATGATTCCGAAAAAAGCCGTACCCCATACTTCTCTTTTAAAGTAACTGTTCTATACATTTCTGATGGAGATGCACTTTGGTAAGGAGGTCCTAGTACTAAATAGTATTCACACTCCTAGAGCTGTACATATAAATGTGAAAGTTGGTAGTTGGTCTGTGCACATACACACCCTAACTGTTTATATCCATTATCCGGAGGTCCATGTTTTGCACGCAGGATGGCTACAAAGATCACTTCGCAGCTAAATATCTGTACAGAGAGTGGTGGGTGTAAATCAGCAGCATTATACTTACCTTAATCTGCATGAGTTTGGGACTGGCATAAAAAAACTTAGCAAAGTGCACCAATTTGTAAAACTGTATAAAGAAAAATCAATAATGTCACAGTGTTGAATATTTTTTTAAAGGGTCTGTGTTGACACAATAGGCCTTAGTTCGAGAGGCTTCTGGGATCATTTAGAATACATTAACAGGTGCATTAGACCTGCTTCAGTCCCGTTTCACACTGATGCGACAATCCCTCCAACTTTGGAGCACTTGTCTCATCAGAAGTTGGACCCCATTCTGTGCAATGGAACCGTTCTAATTGGTGCGACTTGAGTCACTCAGACATAGAAAAAGGTTCCTGCACTACTTTTGGTCTGACTTTAGTACGCCTTGCATTGACTTTTAAAGAAGTCGCATGCAAGTCGTGCAGAAGTCGTGGGCAGTGTGAACCCAGGCTTAGTCATGTGTTGCATTCTTATAGACTTGTATGCAGTGGCAGCTGGTGAAGTTTTAAGATGGGGGGAGGGGCGCTAGACCCCGCCCACCCTTTTTGATGCCTCCCACTTCTCATAAGCCCCACACCTTATAGAATCCACCAACTCCATCCCCTGTAGTACCTCCTATACCAGGCTGTAAATTATACACAGGACTCTGTACATCATATACCAGGCTGTCTGTTATACACAGGACTCTAAGGACACATCAATCTGTCCCACAGCCCAGTCACACTCCTCGTTCACCAAAAAAAAACAAAAAAACAGGAAACACAAAAAAGGTGCTCAGAAAACAGCAATAGGCAGAGGTCACCGCAGACAATGAAGCACAAGAAAGCCAAAAAAAAATAACATTTAGGGACTAGAATAATGCAATATCTTACATGTTTGCCTTTGGGATCAATATCACTTGAATCCATAACTCAGAGCAGATCTACACAAGGTATTATCACTTAAAGTGCATGTTCACAAATAACAAACCCATGGTGTTCTGATCACTGTGGAACCACAAGTCTCAGGATGTCCTGTCCAGAGGCGTAACTACAACCTTCAGGGCCCCGGGGGAAGAAACCATGAAGGGCCCCCCCTGACCCCATCCCAGGGCCCTTTCTCATGTTTTGCAGGGGGCCACCTCCTGCCATTTTGAGGCCCCTGCATGGTGGTGGAATGCCAGAGCCCAGTCGCAAGTGCAACCTTTGAGACCCTGGTAGTTTTGCCACTGACCTTATTATTACTAGGGGGCATTTTGGAGGATGTAAGGGAGCACTCTGGAAGATATAGGGGGGCCCTCTGGAGGTACTAAAACAGTACCTCCAGAGTTCCCCTTTAATGCAGTAGTGGCAGTAGCAGTAGTGGTGGTGGGGGGATGGGATCAGTGGCAGTGGTGGGATCAGCAGCAGTGGTGGGGGGTGGGATCAGTGGGGGGATGGAATCAGGGACAGAGAGATGGTGGTGGGGGAGAGTGGGATCAGGGATAGAGGGATGGTGGGGGTGGGGAGTGGGATCAGGGACAGAAGGATGGTGATGGGGGAGTGGGATCAGGGACAGAGGGATTGTGGGTGGGATGGGTACAGGGGCAGAGGGATTGTGGGTGGGATGGGATCAGGGACAGAGGGATGGTGGGTGGGATGGGGTCAGGGACAGAGGGATGGTGGTGGGTGGGATGGAATCAGGGACAGAGGGATGGCGGGTGGGATGGGATCAGGGACAGAGGGATGGCGGGTGGGGTGGGATGGGATCAGGGACAGAGGGATGGTGGTGGGGTGGGATGGGATGGGATCAGGGACAGAGGGATGGTGAGTGGGTTGGGATGGGATCAGCTAGCACAGTGAAGCTCATGGCATATTAGCCTAGTGTCAGGTTTCCTGGATAAATCCGCTGTGTCAGCTGCATTTTGGGTTCTGTGACTGAATGGCTGTTGTCAGTAGTATGATGCTGATACTGATGCTGATGAATATTCAAAGATCTCCTGTTCACTGCAGAGTAGACTTTAGTGAACCAAATATCAGGGCTGCCTGGCGCGCTCTCTCTTACCTTGCTTTCAGCTCCGCTCCATGCAAAGAACGGAGCTACCGACGTCTCTTCTGGTTTTCGTTTATTCCACGAAACCCGGAAGTAACCTCTAAATTTAAACAACAATGCTCCGCCCATAGTGATTCTATGGGCGGAAACTAATCGGCACTTTGGATTGCTCTGCAAGGCGGGTTAAAAGCCCGCAAATGAAGTGCCACGTCTGCAATCTCATGATTGCATTGACATGGCGCTGCACTGTGCACTTAGTTAAAGGACATTTTTTGGGTATTTTTTTTTCTTAAAGGGGCCGTTTAAAAAAAACAAAACATTTTTTTTGGTGACTACAGGGGGGGGGGGGGTACAGCAGCGCCCGGGCACCCCCTATGGACGGGCCGCCACTGCTTGTATGGGAGTGCAAAACGCATCTG